>CM023610.1:14714137-15274137 GCA_013358685.1 Antennarius maculatus | reverse complement strand
GTGGTTTAATAGCAGTTCTTTCTGAAGAATATAGTATATGCGGGGTTTTTGTTATACTGTACATACTATATATACATGCTGTAGCAGGAAATTGATGTATCAACACAGGAATTATTAGAGGGTTTTTTTTTTGTTGTTATAATGATTCTCTGTTGGCCTGGTGGCTATCCTCTCAAATGTTATCTGTACCAGCATTGGAGCATTACAGATAATCTGTAACAGATTCATGATAGAGCTGAGTGGATTTGCATACATAAATGGGATAGCAGGTAGACATATGGTTACGTACATGTATCACACTTCAAACTGAACATGCTTTCTATGTTCAAAGTAAATCTGTTAAAGTAAAGCTAACCAAATCAAATGTTGTGGTGATATTAATACATACATACTACACTAAGTTTGAACAGTACTGCTATACAACTATTTTAGTGGAGTTGTGGTGCCTCATAAATTTGTACTTGCCACATGGTGTTGCTGAATCATTTTAAATACTTCCTCATTTAATAGTGTTTTCATGTTGAAAAGTCTTTCTCAACAAATAAGTGCTTCTCAACATCAGCTGCTCCCATGGCAAACTTACATACTTCATGAAACATTCTTTTTACAGATCTATCATAATTTCATTACATTTTCAAATATTTATTGTCTCTTTTTGCACACAAAAATGCTCAATATAATAATGATCAATTGCAATCTGTAATTCATCTACCCAAGCAACAATTTAATGAAATGAAAAAATGTCACTCATACAGTGCTAGAGAAAAAGCCCATTTTTTTCATAGCCCTAGGTATATTTTTCCCAAACATCATTGTAACTGCTGACCTGTGCATTGGCTCTGCTTTATAGATTTGCAGAACAGGTGTTTTACAGGGCTCTTCCTTACTTTTACATGCGACAGGGGAGACATGGGGCCTGGGAACCAGTAAGTGAAGTCCCCAAAGCCCACAGAGCCATGGAGAAGAACTGAGGCCATATATAAACCCTGGTTCACACAGGCGACCTTGTATGTGTGACGACTGTGTGTGTGTGTGTGTGTGTGTGTGTGTGTGTGTGTGTGTGTGAGAGAGAGAGAGAGAGAGAGAGAGAGAGAGAGAGCGAGAGAGAAAGAGAGAGAGAGAGAGAGAGAGAGAGAGGGGGGTGGGTGGGAGGGAGAGTTTATCACTACCTGCTTTTCTATTCTGTCCCTGTCTGTTTTGTATGCTACTCTGGGACGTACTAATGTATAAGTTTGTCTCTTGTGGATAGCAATAAAATTATATATCAAATGGTGTCATTGGTTCATGTTTTTTGTTAAGAACTGTCTCCTTTATAATACTGACATGAAATGCTTTTTGAAACTAATGTAGACTTAGTTTAATCACATACTTAAAATAAAATAATCCTTTTTAATACAAGTAATATGTTGTCTTTCAAAAATGGATTAACAGCGTTTGAGAAACAAATAAATTGAAAAAAAAAAGAGATGGTTTAGGTCTTCAGCAGGCATCACTAATAAGCAGACACAATCGAGAACACAAGGCCATAATAACAAGAAAAATAAATCCCATTAGATTATTTTTTCACAGACACAATGTGGCCAGCTTTGTGGAGCCACTTCCTGCAGCTACTGGGTCCCATAGCGCGACATCAAGCATGTCAGAGCTCACTGAGAATACAGTGGAGTACAGGAAAACTTCAAACAGATAGGAAAATAATAAAGAATATCTGATAACTTCAAAATGGAAGGAAAGACCTGATCAGAGATGAAAAAAATACAAAATACTCTTTCAACTGAGACAGCTGAGAGTTCGGTTGGGATGGGCCTTGTGTTGATTTAGCAGCAGACAAATCAACTGTCATTAGCAATAATGCCCAAAATTTGATATGTGTTTTGCCCTGCAGAGAGGTGAGATTTATTTGTGTTAACGCATTTACACCGCACTCTCAAGTGATAGAAGACAACTCAAAACCCTCCCCATATCAGTGGATTATTCATCAGGCTGTTCTGTGATCCACCATTTCAGTAGAAAACACAAAGACAATGTAAATGTAGAAAGAATGGATTCAGTGCACTTTATTATAGCTGTGAAATATAAATGTTGTAATTTTATTGTTTTTTTCTATTTGGACAGGCTAAACTCCAATTTTTCTGACAGAATTTATGAAAGAGATAGAATGTGAATGAAAAGATGAATGTGAGTTGTAATATTTGATTTCTTGCTCGGTGATGCTATCATACAAAAGTTATTCTTAATCTTATTTCATTACATTAGACCATTTTTTTTTTTTTGGACATCTTGCAATTTTAATGGAAGACCCCTGACACACACACACACACACACACACACACACACACACACACACACACACACACACACACACACACACGCATGCATGCACGCACGCACACACACACACACACACACACACACACACACACACACACACACACACACACACACTTACACAATGAAGATTCCTAACAACAGAATTAGCTACTTCATTTTAATGTCAGGCTACAATTTATTTCTGTCAAATTTTCATATTTAATATCTTTACACCAATCTCAAATCCCAACCCTAATTCAACCCGTATGGACCTAAATCTTAAGCTATATTGATTTAGAGCAAATCTGTAACTGCTTCCTCCCTCACATCCTATCAATGCATTTCAAACTTTCATCATGTGCGTGGGTCAATCCAAACAAGTGGCATCTATTTATCTGTCTGTCTGTCTGTCTGTCTGTCTGTCTGTCTGTCTGTCTGTCTGTCTGTCTATCTAGAGGTATTGAAACTTGAGTGGAGCACAATGTGCTAAAAGGCTACTGTCACCAAGAAGTCATTCTTCTCATTCTTAGGGGGTGGCAGTAACTCAGTCCACTAAGTCTTGGACTGGGGACTGGAAGTCGCCGGTTCAAGACATGTTGAGTATGAGCTGGCAATGGGAGGCATCAATCCAGCCTTTGAACACTGCCAAGGTACCGCCAAGCAAGGCACCGCCCCTGCTAGCCACCCACCTGGACATAACACAAAGCAGCCGCTCGTCACCTTCGCCTCCCACTGTAAAAATTTCATGCTTGCAGGCCCCTGGTGTGTGTGAAAAGGTAGTTTCCCCAAAGGGACGAAAACGTGTATTTAATCTTCCACATGTGACATTTCTTGCCAGTGCTTGACGACAAAAAAATAGGTACATATGTTTACTGATTAGATGTATCACAAGTAATCCTGGATATGGTCAAAACTGTGCCTCCCTTATTCTCACAAGCACCACCCCCGTAGATGAAAACAGCAAAAATTACAACACTCATTAAAACGTGACTTTTTTTCCTCCACAAGACTTTAAAGGTTAGAAACTTCGTTTTAAGTACAATACAGTAATTAATACGCTCGCTTGTTCACACTTCAAGATGCACGGCTGCACTATATCATGGATTTGTAGTAGGTAGTCACGTGATACATTAGGCACATGCTATTGACTGACAGCATTCGGAAGTGCGCTGCGTTACGAGACTCACAGAACACAGCACACTTCCGTGAAACACAGAAGTGCTTAAAACAGTCTATAAGGGTGTGGGAAAAGGTTATACAGATAGACGGTGGTTTAATATCAGTATGGGGAGGATTCATAAACGTTTAAATTACCGTAAATAATGAAAATAATAGTTCATCGCTATATCGCACAATTTTGTTTTTCACAGGTGGTCCTGGAACGCATTAACCACGAGTAACGAGGGATTACTGTATGTCCAAAAAATTCACATAGTTTAGATGTAATTAATTTTAGCATTTCTTTTTCACATGATAGACTAAATTAAGATAGAATAAATTACCTGAATAACACCAGAAGCTGGCAGTTATGTCAAAAAATGTTTTTGTAAGACCCAGTTAATGGTTAAGGATTTCTATCAAACTGGGATGGTGGTAAAAACAGAATGAAGAAAGACAGGAATGAAAGAAAAAGGAATGGTTAATATTTGACACTGGTTGTGGGAAAGAATTTGTCCAAACATTTGGCATGTTTTATGGTAGGATTTTGTTCTCATTTCCAACTAAATTAAAGGTTGTCACTTATTGGTTTGGTGTGATTTAATAAAATGTGAAACTCAAAGTGAAGCTCAAAATATGACGGATGTGTTTTTATTGAAGCAATGATTAAATTGATCTGAAAATATGTGTGTGGTTTTGAAGATGCCAGGATTTCTTCCAAAATATATGTGTGGTATGTGTGTGTGTGTGTGTGTGTGTGTGTGTGTGTGTGTGTGTGTGTGTGTGTGTGTGTGTGTGTGTGTGTGTTTGTGTGTGTGTGTGTGTGTGTGTGTGTGTGTGTGTGTGTGCGAGCGTGCGTGCCTACAATGCCAAATGCCAACCATCTGTTCATCTGCCGTATATTTGTACGTATGAGGATTTTGTGTTTACACATGCAGTGTGTTTGGATAGTATAGTTTCATTGTATGTGGGCAAGTATGTTGAGCATGTGTAATATGGATGTGGTTGCATCCACAGAATGGATGAAAAATATCTTGCGATAAAACTACCCCAGACAGTGGAAAGAGGTTTCTATCTACATTTATCGATACATTAATAAAATAGTCATTAGGGCTGTAAACCACATTACCAGGTTGAAATAACTCAAATGTGATGGTTTTACTAAATGTAGCACACATCTATCTACTTTTTTTTGGGTGACTGAAAGCAAACCTTTCATCTTTTTGGATCAGGTGTGAGTGATATGAAGAATTGAGAAAAATCAGAAGTGAACAATGATGCTTGTAATGTGAATGTGAACATATTGTAGCTTTTGAGAACTTAACGGCTGAAGTGGCGTTTTGTTTTGTTTTTAATGAAGAGGACTCCACAATGAGGTCGGTTTGGCTTTAAATGATTAAAATGTCTAAGGTTCATTGTTCTTTCACATTTCGGGAATATTCATATCTCTTTCCCTGATTAAACAACATTGAATCTTTGTGCCAAATAAGATCCAATATGCTAAGGGGTTGTATGTACCATGGTCCGTTAATTATTCATTAGTGTGGTTTGATGCATAACAGGAATTACACCAATTAGAGTATTAATAGAGTTTTATCCCCTATTCATGTTAAAAGGCAGTTTAGATCTGAATGACTCAAGTCAAAATTTATCGACAAAAGAAAATGGACTGTAATTTGGAGGGCTGGGAGGAGTATTTCTTCAGGCCTTGTGGTATGTGCAAACAGCAGTTTGCAGGTCGTATGGCCTGGATCATAAAAAATATCATTCTTCATCCAGAATCCATGGGGATATACAGTAATATAATGTTAATTATGTTCTATGCATTAGGAATAGAACAAACTCAAAAGCTGAATTTGTTTGAAATAAAATGGTGATCCTGGTAATTTGAGATGCAGTGAATTGTCAATCTGAGTGTGAGGTATTTTAAAATAAAAACATGAATGATGTTTTATACTACCCATATATCTTTAGAATGGCTAACGGCCATTTTTTTCTCTCCTTGCGACAGCTTGCACTCTTTGTAATGTTTCTAAAAAGATCTACAATAATTAGTAATTAATTCTTTCACATTCACATTCTCCTCCCGATGTGTTCAGTCCTCAGCTGTGTTATTAGCCTGGCTTTTCCAGAAATGGAGTGAAACCTCTTTGCTGTCTACATTGCTGAATGGGCACATGGTTTTTGAGGTGCAGTAATCTAAGCATGTTATGACTAACTTATTTCCTTCATTATAGACTTGGTTTAAGTTGTTAAATGTTGCAGCCAGTGCAGGTGGCTTGAACTGTTTGAATTGGCACTAGTTGCTATGCTAACGTCCATGGCTGGGTGGTGACTTAAAAGGTTTATTTTACTTTCTGTAGACTCAAATGTATATTGTCTGTGCAGAGCACACAGCTCATATGTATTACATGAAATAGTTTACTACCTACCTATACTACCTTTTCTTTTGACTGGACTAAATTGATTTTTTCCTTGAAATATCTGTAAACTTTCCACTTAGTATATTTTTTCTGAGTACATTATCCATATTTTCTTCAGTCTTTTGGATCCATGCAGATTTAAAGTAATACTTGCATTATTTAACTGAGGTTATGCAAAGGCAAAGCTATTCTCAACACACATATTCTTTATTTGCCGTCTTCTTTTGGAAGTCCATGTCAGTGAATAAACGCTTGCGCATGTCCCAGCGGGGCAAGAATACAGTCAGCTGACTTGAAGCAGTTTTCAAAGATATTTGTGCCACACAGAGTACACACAATGAACCCCCCCTTACTATTTCCAATGTTATTCGATTCACAGCTTATTAAATAATTAACTTAATTCTCTGTTTTTGATATCAACACAAGACACACAATGGTGATATGCAAAAATTATTCTTGTTGTAATACATGAAATAAAAATTTTAACACACAAATTTACATAAAAGGGATGATTTCTGGCAGCTTAGGACTTTACAGTTTCATGGCATTGCGTTTAAGTCACGTAGATGAAATGATGACATGATCCATTTCATGTAAAAGAAGAGAATAAATGCACCAGCAACAAATATGCAGGAACTCATAAAGTAACTCAACAGACCCAAGGTATTCTGTACCTCTACACATTGGAAAGACAGAGTAAACTCATTTAAGTGTTAGTTGAACAAAGGTTCATGGTTTAGATTTATGGTATTCTTCTATCTTATATAGATTTTTGGACATTAGCTGTTAGTCGTGGAAACTTATTTCAGTATTCACATGTCAAAGATGTTGTTTTACGTATGTTTCACAAATGGATAAAAACGCAGCTCATGTGTACAAACAGACTGGTTCATCCACACACATATGCCTCCCTAATACCCCCTTTTCCCTCAGTCTGCACATTGTTTTAATGAGATATAGGATATTCACGGTACACGTCTGAGTTGAAAGAATCAGTCACTGGTGGCAACAGTGCTGATCCATCAAGGATAGCACCTTTTACCCTGAAAATTCTGCCAACTCAGGAGGGCAATTAACACTTCGGCAGCCTGGGTCAGAAATGAGCTGAAGATTTCTCCCCTGTGGATGTTGTGGTTGGCCGCAGAGCCGCAATGCTCTTTGTTGATGCACTGCTCTATGTGATGTTTGCTTGTATGTGTTAATGTGAATGTGTGTGGGAGAGGGGAAAAGTGTGTGTGTGTGTGTGTGTGTGTGTGTGTGTGTGTGTGTGTGTGTGTGTGTGTGTGTATGCAACGTTTACAGCCAAGTGCAGGTAAGGTGCTGCGTAGGGTAATTATGCATAACCTCCAGAGAGTTCACACTGGGGCATTGCGGGTATTTTTGTTTGTTTTACCATTTATTTTTCTTTTGTTTTTTTCTTCAGAGTCATTCACATGAATGAAATATCAATTGTACCTCAGTGGACTGTGCTAGGCTGAAAAGAGCATTCATCTGCATATTAGGATTGGCCCTAGTGGGAAATGTGATCACGTCTCTGGACTCCAGACACGTGTTTCTGATATTAATATGCTCTCAATAGGGTCAGAGAGGAGATTTCATGAATATTCATCAGGCTTAATGTTGATGTTTGCAGCCAATATAACTGTTGATTAGAATAAAACATTCTTAATGTTCTTAATTGGCAAGAGTCCCATGACTGCATTAGGTTTTCATCTTATATACATTCTACGCGTCCAATTCAACTCTAACAGACAAACCTCTGAATACTAAATTGCCTGACCTTTGATCAAGACAATTAGCCCGCTCTATCAATTATCAAATGAAGCATAACATGGCAGATTCCTGTTCAGTTAAGAAGAAACATTTTTTCAGAACCAATTTGACCTCCTCTCGACCAGTCATGCTATGTACAACATACATATTATTTTATTATTTTCTGATATTATTTCTACGTGGTGAATTCCACATCTTGACACTAAAATTTAGAATGTGATGGACAACTGTCTTGGCAAACATGTAAAACCAGTCCATATAGATTTACATTTCATCAAGAGAACCCTGCAGTCACATCAACAATATGTAACCTGGACACTTGTTCCAATACAGCCCCATCCAAGTAACTGGAATCTGGCCAGTTAACCATAGTTACCAGAGGTGGCACTTGACTTGTTCATCTTGGCCCTAAGAAATTAGAATGGAAATCTGTGGAGTGAGTTGTATATGGAGGAAGGGGGGGGGGGGGGGATGTCATACGATGACTGCTGGGGTCAGCATTCACCATGGCTCTTTTACAGACCACGATAAGCTGGGTCTCACTGGAGGACCAGGTAACTGAACTCTAACAAACACATGCTCCTTCAAAAATAACAATGAGCTCCTGTGACAGCGGCCACAGCTCTCTGTGCAGACACAAGGCATCACAACCCTGTGAAATGCACAACGAGGGAATAGCATTTCCAAGAATGCGCTTGGAAAATTAAAACTGATTTTGGTGCAAAAGTTGAAAACAATCATCATTAGTGGCAACTTCCTGACTGAAGCTTGTTAACTATACTTTTTGTTTTAGTGAAATGTCTGGTGTGTTAGCTAACTGTACTCTATCTGTGTAAAAATGGGAAAAAATGTACAACAACTGAACAACAATTACCTTGGTGTTAAATTCACAACTAGCCTAGAAAGATGAAATGTCAGGAGTACATAGCTCCGCACTAGCAGCTTTGGGCAATTCCATATCAAGCAATTCTTCCATAATGATATTCAAATTGACATTCGTAAGATTGATAAGATCGATAAAATGACCAAGTATTGAAATTTGTGTGGACAACAATTAATAAGTGGAGGAAGGTGATGTGTTGAACATCATTGTGATTTTTATGACGAAATTATATATTTGCAGTTGTATCTTTTAATATCTGCGATGAAGATTATCCACAGTAAGACAGAGTACATGAGTGTGAATGAGAGGGACCCAAGTGGAAGAGTGGGGGTACAGGGAGAAGAGATCAAGAAGGTGGAGGATTTTAAGTACTTAGGGTCAACAGTCCAGAGCAATGGAGAGTGTGGAAAAGAGGTGAAGAAACGTGTACAGGCAGGATGGAACGGGTGGAGGAAAGTGTCAGGTGTGATGTGTGATAGAAGAGTTTCAGCTAAAATGAAAGGAAAGGTGTACAAAACTGTGGTGAGACCAGCGATGTTGTTTGGTCTAGAGACAGTGTCACTGAGGAAAAGACAGGAGGCAGAGCTGGAGGTAGCAGAGATGAAGATGCTGAGGTTCTCTCTGGGAGTGACCAGGAAGGATAGGATCAGGAATGGGTACATCAGAGAGACAGCACATGTTAGAGGTTTTGGAGATAAAGTCAGAGAGGCCAGACTGAGATGGTTTGGACATGTCCAGAGGAGAGATAGTGAATATATTGGTAGAAGGATGCTGAGTTTTGAACTGCCAGGGAGGAGGCCTAGAGGAAGACCAAAGAGGAGGTTTATGGATGTAGTGAAAGAGGACATGAAGGTAGTTGGTGTGAGAGAAGAGGATGCAGAAGACGGGGTTAGATGGAGGCAACTGATTCACTGTGGCGACCCCTGAAGGGAAAAGCCGAAAGGAAAAGAAGATCTGCAAGTATAAAATGTAATGTACTTGTATCAATTGTAGTTTGTTGTTGTTGTGAAACATTGAAATTCATTTATAATATATAACAATGGTGATATACTTGGAATTTAACAAAATGGGATATTGTAATTTATTTTATAGAACTGATTATATAATACTGCTATACACAAGAACATCTGCAATCTTTGGTACATTTGTTAAGTCGCTCTGGTCACAGTGCATCATTTGCTAAATATAACAAGCATACTTCGGTAGAGGACGGGTTCTCTCAGCTTAGAGCAGGTATCTGTCAGCAGGTTGTATCCCTTTCAGTTACTGGAGGAATAAGCAGCCTTGACCCCACTCCCCCACACCCCACAATGTATGTGGACTTGCAATCACATTTAGAATTGTCATGCACGGTGGTGACTGCATCAACTTCTAATGGTGTATTAAATTCTGCTTCCAAACAGATTACGGTTAGCTTCTACCAAGGTCTTTAATTTATTGTTTTTACTGTAAAAAGTAACACTGTATAATAAGGGTACATTAAGTAAATGAATTAATATAGTAATACAGTAATAATTAATTTTTCATTAATACATACAAAAATCTACCTTAATAATGTGTTTATGTCAGGAAAGGTATTAATTCTAATATTTATTACCTCAACACCTTAATGAACAAGGGAAGAACAAATAAATGTGAAATGATGACTTTTGTTGTCAGTAGCTTGATGCTCATAGTCACTAACTGACAGTTTGTACTTAGTACTGTCACATAATCAGTTAACTCCTTAATAAACTGTAAATGCTTATGACTAAATTGACTATTATTATTTATAGCATACATAGATTAGGAAATATTACAAACAAAACAGCACACAAACAAATAAATACATAATACAAAAATGTGGTAGCCACCAACCTGCAAAGGAAAAACTGCATATTTTGGTCATAAATACACCAGTCACCACTGCTATAAAATTTTATTGAGGAAACTCTGACGTGCATGCTGACAAGCGAGTGTGTGTGTGTGTGTGTGTGTGTGTGTGTTTTTGTTGTTTTTCATACCTTTGCACTGGGGATGATATTGTAAAACAAATTAATTTTAGTTTATGCTCCTCCTGCTTGTGTAAGGTTTACCCAAGTTAGTCCAGTTCACATCTTAAAATAGAAATACTGTCACACTTTTGCACTAGATGGATTATATAATAACACAAACATAAGTGTAACTGTGTTTGCTACTATGTGGCAGGGAGTGTAGGGAGCCATCTGAGCAGCTTAAGTCCTCCCTCTTCCTCCCCCAAGTCTCCCAGCTGCTCAGATTTACAGGTGCCACTGACCTTTTCATCATAGGAAGTCTCCACAACCACCTGGGCCTCCCTCCACTTGCTCTCATGTATCTACAGTTGCTCCCTAACTGCACTAAACAGCCCTACACACACACACACACACACACACACACACACACACACACACACACACACACACACACACACACACACACACACACACACAAATGAAAAGAAATTTGTCAGCTTTGAAGACAGTAGACATGAGAGCAGTGCTGATTTGGGCTGTGCTTGCTTCTTTCTTGCATGAGCCTCCTGCAGTGAGAGTTGTAGTGAACAGAAGGTGCTTTTTGAGATATTTAGCAAATATAACATGTACCTAGGAGTTTATTTCAGACTTAGATGGATGAATTCATTTCAAATACTCAAGCTGAGCCTCAGTATTCTAATATATTCTTGAAGTTGAGCGGGCAAAACTGGATATTTTAGTTTTTTTTTCACCTAGATGAATAGTATTTCTGCGCCAGGAATGTGTCTTCAAAGTAATAAATCAACGGAAACTTAAAATTTCAAGGAGAATCACGTGCCTATATCTGTTCACAACATCTTGAGTAGTTCTTTGGATTGAGAACTTTCAATTTATCTGGGAGATGTAACTCCCTTATCATCTTAAATTTACATAAAACAAGCAAACAAAACAAACAGTATTATTTTTTCAAATAAAAACACATTTTTATGTCTTTTGAAATGTTCAAGGAGTTCTTTTTAGTATTAAATCCCCCACAGCACATTGTTGCATTCATAGACATTGGATTTTACCAAACAAATTACGACATTATGGTCCTGCAGACAACATGTTTCGTTCATATTTGTCAAGCAGAATGAACTGTATTTATACAGATATTCTAAGGTCAAACTTCTAATGTATTGTTCTTAGTATCCCATTATCGACAATGTGGATAAATGATAATATCCCTCCAACAGAGACCCAGTCTTGTATGGACATAACTTCTCTTCAATTTCTGTCATGTCAACTTTTTTGTTGTTCTGACATTCTGTACACGGGATATTCAGAGTCACTAATTGATGCCATGTTATGGCTTAAGCAAATCTGTAAGTATCTGGAAGTTTCATAAGATATAAGTGGTATGGATTCTACAGTTCCCTGAACAGAACTAAATTTCTTTCCGCAAAGAAAGAACAATCTTGTGTAACTTGTACCTCTATCATTCTGTGATTAAATGTACTTCTGCCTTGTATGTTTTCATGTTGCTCTTCACTATATTTCCTGATATAATTGCTCCAACAGATCTTGGAAAAAAAACCCAAGATTTTTAAATAATTTTCCTAATTTTATCTAAAACATTCTGGAAGTATTGAAAACACCTCCGGCCTAATACAGTCACTTATTTGGAGTTTTTTTAATTTATACCTCATATTTATGTATGCATTAATTTGTACCACCATCTGATGATGAGGACTTTTTTAGTCACTTCTTTGTTAGCCATGATTTTTGTAATGACACCAGATGGAAATATTCATTAACATGTCAAGAAACCCTTGGCTTCACACTGTTTTATGTGTGACTGACTTGATAAATCCAAAACCACAAGATGGCAGAGTAAAGTTTGCTCACAACGTGCCATTCAAAGTGGCCATTAGCATCTCCTCACCATATAGATTACAGCAAATATCCTCTTATGTGCATGGAAGCCAATTACACCTCCACTCACATAATAATGAACTCATGAACCCAGCTTTATTGGGAAAGGCTGAGATATAGGAATCAATACAAAAAGTGGAGTGGAAAGGCAAGGGGCATGGTCAGGTAGATTCACTGCTGTCTGAGAAGCTTCCCCAAACTTGAATTTATTTAGATGTCAATGGGTTCCTACAAAACCCATTTAGGCCGCTTCTCATGTTGTGTTTATTTTAAGGAAGTGATGGACGCATTTGAGGCAGACAAATTCCCCACCCCAGGATGGATATTTGCAAATTTGTATAACAAGATGTCATTGTGATAGCAAAATAATTAATCTAGTATACAGGTCCTATCTTGAAATTGTGCATAATTTAGCTATTAGTCTTTGTGGATTGAACCCAGGAGGATCATTCAGAGGTCTCGGACACAGGATTGAGTTTTGTGTGGCGCGATTTCACGCTTCACACACAGACACGTGCGTGAGCATACACACAGACACACAACCATTCAGGACCACAGCAAGCTAAATGGAATCCCTCTAGCGTTTCTGCCTGAATGGGATCAAAGACCATTGACCCCCTGTGTTCCATTACGGTGAATTAATTTGCCTGCATATCAAAACACTATTAGAGGACTGAGGTCAGAGTCAAGCAGGGGACAAAATACTATCGATTTCAGAGGACACATAAACACTTTGAGAAATGGCTTTCAATGCAAAAACATTTACTGGACACTGCTATGCTGCCTAACATCAAGGCTGGATCATAGAAAAGGAGATGGAGAGTAAATGATGTCAGCAACAAAGACAGCCAGAACAACAATCAACTGTACAACTGCCTACATACACCTTTATAACTGTGTGCCTGTACAATTCTCATTCCAGTCATTAATTAACATCTTTTGTTTGGGGCTTATGTTGTTTAATCCATCAAGCACCAATTAGTACTACTAATGAGTCTCTTACAACTGAGTTGACCATTTTCTTAGTTATTACTTTATGGGAGGCTTGATTATAACACAGGGAGTTTTATTTCTGATGTTGACCACAAATGAGTGCTACTCAGACTCTATTTAATCTTTGCTGATATTCACATTTAAGAAGCTGAGAAGCTCTGCAGATAATTATAAATCAAGGATAACTTTGATGGTTTAGCAGCAATGTCTGATAAATCACACAGGAGTTATTGGAAAACAGGCCGAGACGGAAAAAGAGAGTACAGGTATCTGCAGGGAGAGTGGTGCATCAGCATGTGAATACATGCCCACACTTAGCATTTGATGTCAAAAAGAGTATGATTAGCTCTCAGCATGGTTTGCTTACTACATGAGTCAATTAATAGCAAGTCAACGAGAAGATAGTTCAATGCCAATATATAAAATGGTAGTTAGAGCTAAAAAATAATGCATCCCTTTAATAAATAAAATCATATCAGCTTTATTTATAGAGCACTTTTCATATAACATGCAACACAAAGTGCTTCACCGGATTAAAACCCACACTCCAACCCTTCAAACAAAACACACACACACACACACACACACACACACACACACACACACACACACACACACACACACACACACACACACACACACACACACACACACACACACACACACACATATGCAGACCGTTCCATCAAGGGGATAGCACCCAGGTTGTGGAACCCCGACAGACAGGTGGATCCCCACATACAAGGAAGGAACCCCCAGCCGGCCGTGTTGAAGGGACAAAAGGACAGTAACCTCGCCAGCAGACTCAACACTGCTCCCAGTGTGGAGGACTAACCTGAGGAATTCTTGAAGTATCCATTTTATCTTCAAATTGAGTGGTATTTATAGATCATAAAAACTTTTTTTTTGGTGCATCAAGTCTAAAATCATTCTGACTTGAAAAGATTGTGTATGCCATTTTCACAGAGACAGAGAAAACTGGAGAATGTGTATGCATGTGTCAAAAATGTGTGTTTTGCATTTCTGTGTTCACGTCTTTGCTGTTAACCCATCCTGTGCCGATTCCTGGAACCCCAGTGATGCCAAAGCTCTTTCTTGAAGGCACGTAAACACACATACACCCCAGTTTAAATTTTGATCTCCCAGTTCCATTTAAAGCACACATTGTGTTTTGTACCCAATGTAGCATTAAAAGATAGGGAAAAGGGTCTTTATAAACACACACAGTCTGTTTAACAAGATGGCCCCCGGCCACTGAGGGTCCCCTCTGATGTGGACATTTTTTTTTCTGCAACTTGTCCCTTTTCTTGGTAAACAGTAGTGTACCTGACGCCTTTCACATGGGGATAGTGGCACGGAATCCTCAGGATGGGACGTAACCGCTTTCAGCACTTCCTTGCATCACCCCCCCTCCCTCTGAAGTGCGACTCTTGCGTGTTTTATTGCGAGGCCCGGGCGAGTATAAAAACAAACGGGGGCCCGACTCAGAAGCTTTGATCTCCTGTTTCCTGGTCCATTATTTACGTCTGTTTCTCACGAAGCATTTTTTTTTCTCTTTCACTTGATTACTATGTGCTTCCTCACACATTTTCAGCCTGACCCCAGACAATGCTCTCCACTTTAATGGTTTCTTCTTACAGGAAGCTATAAAGGACTTTCAAGTTATTGTCTTTTTTTTCTTTCTCTTTGTTGGTTTGTCTGACAAACCATTCAGATCAATATGAAAAAAAACAACAATAAAAAACACAAGTAGCATATGGGTTCATAAATGTGTATAAAATAATAAACTTTTAAGGGAATTGCAAACTTAATAAAAACATTAATTCAATTTTAATAATTATTTTTTTATAACTATATAACACCATGCAAGTAGAAATGACAACGATGATACTTTTCTTCAAAAGGAATGAAAAAAGAAAACAGGTTAATGGGCAAGCAACAAAATATGCAAAATAAGATGCCTTGTCTTTTGTAAAGAAATACATGTGTGCACATTGTTTCAACAACATGTAGAATATACGAATAAATAATTGTTTTAATTTCTTCTGAACTCCATATTACTGAATGGTCCAGAAGGGTTATCCTGTGATGTAAACCTGAGGCATACTGTACAGTATGTTTTCTAGCTGAAGTGCTTTGTGAACAAAGACTAAACTAAATACTTGAACCTGCATCATCCAAGTTTGTGGTTTGAAGTTGAAAACTGCCTACATCCAGACCTCCTCTGAGCCATACAGCAAAATATAAGTGGGAGAAAAAGGAAAAGCCCCATTTGATGAAATGACCAAAAAAGTAAAAAGATAGACATGAAGTCGGTAGCAATTAATCGTATCTTATTGCAGTCTGTTCAGCAGGTCTCTCACCCTGACCCATGCGCTACACCAGCTCAGCAGATGGATCAAAAAGCCCTTTGTGCAGTGGAAACCACTGCACTGTTTGAGCTAAGCTGGTGGATGTCATTAGGGACCCTGCCACCGAGGGTCACCGCAGGGCCCACTTTGTGTCCCGGGCTGAATTTGATATATGATCCACTCCTGAGTTTTTTGGACAGTGTTGCTCATGAACACACACAAACTCTCCAGTCTTCCACTGTCTTGCAAATGTGTGCAAACTATCTTTTCAGTCAAGACTTTCCGCCATTTTCCTTACCTTCTCAGCACAGCTTTTCACAGCCTCATCCAGATGCAAAAGGTACTCTTTGGCATTTTTGACCATGTCTTTGACCAAACATATGTGGCCAACGTGCAAAGCCTCCCTTCAGAGTCTGTGGCCGATGTGCAAAGCCTCCCCTTTCACGTCTGCGGCCAAAGTGCAAAGCTTTCCCTCTGCAAGGTACCTTTTAGCGTCTGTGGCCAAGGCACAAAGCCTTCCTGCCACAAAGTCTTTCTAAAACATGCTTAACATTTGATAGGTTTAGGCACAAAAACTATGTGGTTTGGTTTAGGAAAAAATCTGTGGCTTATGTTTGCTTCCACTCAGTACACAAACTCACTTTTCCTACTTAAAAAACTGCTAGATTTACATTATTCAGTGATAAATTAAATTACAGTCACAAAATTCAATTTGAATAAATTTCATGTTTAAGAAGTTGTTTTCCTCTTGTCACCGATCAGCAGGTCATCTGTCATTATGGCTTTCCTGCATCCGCCAGTCAAGTTCCAATATCAGAAGCACTTCAAACACCAACGTAGGAATCAGAGTTGTGACACTCACTGGCCAAAAACATGTCACAGCTGAAATAATTGGAGCTTGTTTGGGAGCATTTAAGCCGACATAAAAACGTGGAAAGATCCTGTCCAGGGAGGTGGAGGGGTACACATAAAAGGGCTGAGGGGGCGAAAGTGACTAAAAGCGAGGCAGACAAAAAGAATGACAGGGAAGTGAGTCTGGCCATCGCGTGTTTGAAAGTAGCAGTTGGGACCCTGATGACAGAGTGGTCTTTGGGAATTTAAGAGCAAGGGCTCATAAGTGGGCGTTTCCCCCCGCCGAGGACTGGGCCAGGAAGGAAGGCTTTGGCTTTCAAAGTGTCCACAGCTTTATTTATATTACATATTTTCATCGCCAGGACTCTTTCAAAGGAGGAGAGAGCTGTTTTCCGATTTCCAATATCCTTTTGGCATCTGTCTTTTATTTCCCCACTCTGACTCTGACAATGTATTTGTTTCCGGAGCTGCATTCACCCGAGGTTTACATGTGTGGAATGTGTTTACTACTGAAAGATACAGTCAGAGTGTTATTGTTTAATGTGGAGAGAGTGATGGGAGGTTGCATGACTGTTTTGCCTCACCTGTTTTCCAGTGAGATCCACAAGCAGGGAGGAATAGCAAAAAGAACAATGGAGCATAGGCCTTGAACAATGACATGATGAAAGGTATGGTCCCAACACTGCAGAGACATCAAGCACTTTTGTTGAAAATAGTCTTTGTTTTTCTTTTCTTATAACTGCATGAGCTCCCTGGGTCAAATTACTAACAATGACAGATAGTTATGGCTGTATTGTTGCTTTGTATTACAATTATAGTCTTAGACAAATGCATTCTATAAATACTTAAGTATCAAGGGTGAAAACTAGTTCATATATAAAAAAAATCTTCAATGGAAAGTTTTCATACAGTTTTAAATCGCACAGATTTTGAATGCATCTGAAATCTATCATTATAAGCAAAGCTTCTGCACAAAGATATTACTCTTCCAGAAAGGGAACAGAAAGTTAAAACAGTACATCGCCTGCCCTTTGACAGTTAACCCCAACTGAACCACCAGTGGTATTGTCATCGTTAGGCCAGGACAGGTACTGATAAATTAGTCATCCATCAAAGACTCCCGTATCATCTGGAGTCCCCTGGTCATTATTGGAAGCAAACAATAATGTCACATGATAGGCTGTCAACCTGGTGCCTCCTCTCATCTCTAGGTTCTCATGGGAATGGACAGCCTACACAACCAATCAGCATACATGCCTTGAGGGAATAAAACAATCAAAGAAAAGGCCGCTTTTAACCTCCACCCGCTGGTAGGAAAGATGAGTTTTTGCCCAAAACTCAAGTACTGTAACTATGATCGAATGGATGATATGACATCCTGCATCTTTTAATATAAAACATAGAATTACACTGGTCAGGAATCTGTGCTTAAGCTGTTGTCTCAAAGGTTTTGGCCTTTTATTTAATTGAGGAGGTTTTAGGCACAGTAAGCTGAAGGTTAAAAAGGGCAAATGAAGCAAATATTATTTGTTGTTGTGGGGTTAGCTCTTAGAACATATTTTATAGAGCTATAAAACCAAGTTTACATATATTTGTGAATGAATAATTTATTTAAAAAGTTTCTCACCTCTGTAACTGATTAAAGGTAGGATTTTAAATTAAGTATTCAATCAAGTACCGGTATTCATATTTTACGTGAAAATAATAATATAAAGAAAGTTATATTGACATTATTATAATTTGCTCAAGATGCACACAAAATTTGAATGTGATTACAGATTGCATTTATAATCATGCATTCATTTTCAAATGATGTATACAGTTTGTCATATATTGTGTTAATGATCTTTTTATGTCATAGTTTTTACTTCTCTGTAACAACGTGAGGTATCCAGATTCTTCCTATCTTTGTCTCTGACGCATAGACCCCATCATCTAAACACACTGTAATGTCTCTACGTAGCGCTGTGAGACACCTCCCTGCTGGCACAATGCTTAATTAATTAAGAAGGGGTTTCCCACCGGACCCTGGGGTAATCAAACAGGACAATCTACAGCATGTTGAGCTGTGGGCTGCCGCGCGACTCTGTTGTCATTGCTGATTAATTTCTCCATATAGGTTTTGACACTGCAGTGTGTAACCTGTCAGCGAGGGTCTATTCATCATTGTCTGCAAGTGTGTGTGTGTGTGTGTGTGTGTGTGTGTGTGTGTGTGTGTGTGTGTGTGTGTGTGTGTGTGTGTGGGTGGGTGGGTGGGTGGGTGCTGCTTGTACCGTAACGTGATCATTGTCTCCACTGATACATGTGAGCATCCACCAGCGATTATATGAGGTCTGTGTTTGTAAAACATGTACTTGCATTATTGCATGTTTTTATGCGGCCCCCTTAATTGGTGTGCACACACATGCGTGTTTGGCAGAAAGTCTCACCATGTAAACAAGATGGTGATGCCTCATAAGAAGAAGTGACATTTCTGATGACAAACGGCTGATAATGTCTTGGGATTAGGGCGGGTGCGGAGGACTGTGAGGAAGCGTATTGATTACCCTTTTTACCCAAAGCATCCGTCTTACAAACGAGTGAGGGGAGGGAAGAGGGGTGGGAAATTAGCTGGTCTCCACCTCTGTTGATGGACTGATTGCTCCAGGGGCCATGAGGAGAACAAATGGTCTTTGCCTGTCTACACACTCACACAAGAGAAACTCAATAAAACCTATCTTCATATCACCACCACATCTTGATCGTTACAATCTTTTATCCAAATTTTAACAGCAGCCCTTGACAGAGTTCCATGATGTGTTAGAGGCCATGTTCACCAAAGTGTTGTTAATAAATCCCAGCAAAAAACATCAGATGCTGCTCTGAGAAAGTCCAGCTGGGATCATTTGAGACCATTATTTGTTTTCTCATTTTTTATTAATTTTTCAGTTGAGGAGCTTTCATTACTGTGATGCAGGATTTTACTCATAGTTTGTGTCATCATCAAGTACTGAATGGAACACAACTCATGCTCACTGAGGAGGACATTGAATTTCATTAAAGATGTATAAAATATTCGTCCAAGCTGTTTCAAACTCTGGTACTACAGGGTCATCATGTGGTACGGAGAGAAGGGGATAAGCAGTGCCACTTCTCCTCCGCTGTCTTTACTGTTTTGGATCTTGCAGGAAGTGATGGTCAGTTGAAATTCACTTTATTTGCATGTAAACTATATTAACATTTGCATGTAAACTATATTAACACACACTCACACACAGTTTGAACTGTGTGTGTGTGTGTGTGTGTGTGTGTGTGTTTACTGACTTAATGGCTGTTTCAAGAGATATTTAATATTTGTTTTCTTTTGCTATTGTTTTATTTGAAATTACACTCATGCATCACCTCTACTCTATATAATTACTGGCATCAGGATGTGTGAAATGTGGTGTCACAAATCAGAATTAATCTTATTTTATCTCACAACTTTCCCGTCTAGATTCATACAGAGATGATTTTTTCTTTGCATTTATTAAAAGGGATTCAATATATTTAGACTGGTTACAAGAACTTCACTTTGTAATAATTTTGAAATTAGTAGAGTCTATGAATACATCACACAGTGCATTAAACTGAATTGTGAGTGATTTCAGTTATGTTTACTCTTGTCTGTGGTTTGTAATCTACTTCCTGAAATTACTTTTGTTTCTACTTCCTGAAATTACTTCTGTTTCATTTGTTTCCAATATTGTTTTTACCATTTTAATGTCCATAATCCTCATTAGAAATGTCTCTTGCTGTATTTTACAGTGAACCTGCAGTACCTACATAGCGAGAGAGGGGAAATTGCTTGTTAACTGATGATTCTCATGAACATAAAAGGCATATTTTACATATTTTAATTGAATTGCTCTTGTTCTGCCGGGAGTTAAGTCCCCATCAGCACATAATGATTGATTGGTATTCTCTCGTTACGTTTTTTTTTAATTGACAGCAATTTGATTCATGTAAATTATGTGGTACAATTGTTTTGCTCTAATTCTTTATTTGCCCCCCAGCACTGCTGTACAACTTAATCACATTTCACTATAATGATCTACTTTACTGAACTTATTGATGAAACTGCTGCAATTACTTAGCTCAATATTTCCCACATTAGTCAGCCTCAGAAGTGTTTCACACATCCATTTATCTGCATGGGTTTTTAAATGGGATAAAATTGGCTTCAAAGTGCATTCATATACTATTCTATTGAGATATTGCTTGGCTGATGGTCTGCCAGTAATTCATAACCCTAAGTAGGGGTAATACGAGCATGGACTTTCCTGATGAAAGCTCTTTCCAATGGAGGGGGATTGTCTTCTACTGGTGAAGAAAAAGATGAATCTGTTCAATTACCACTTTCCCTGTCAAGCAGTTGTAAAATATGGTGGCTGTTTTCCCACAGACAAGAATAAAATGATGACAAGTTGTTGTTGTTGTTGTTTTTTTCATATCTTTTGAAAATAGTCTTTTAACATTCTGTTTGTGGCCATAGTGTGAAAATTACTTCTGTGAGATGCTGAGATCTGTGATGCTCAGGTCTGTTTGGGTCATCATAGGTATGACCATCATTGTGCTGCAAAAATGAGGTCACATTTTTCTGCTGTTTCACCAAATTTCCTAAAAGGTCACAGCAGAGGGTCAGAAGCCATTCAGCATATCTTTTGTCTACCAAAAACTGTCCCATCTTCAACATTTTGTTGTTAACACATTATTCCAAATGAAAGTCAACTAAATTCTATCCATCTTTTTAATTATTTTTCCTTATTTCTTCTTACTCCTAATTGGGATCTAGTCAAACCACTAGATCCCAATTACTGGCTCTTCACAGCAAGCCAATTCACATTCCAATTCCATCCCCACTTAACTGAGCAAAAAAAAAAAATCATTATTTTTTCTTCTGTTCTCTGATAGCATTATTCTTGGTTAAGAAAAGCTTGTGGTTCATTAAGGCATTCCACATGGAGGGAGGGAGAGGGCTGCTGTGTTAGTGGGATCAATCAATAGCCGTCTTCCCCTTGCCTTACTGTAAATGTGCTAAAGTATTTATGATTTAATTGACTTCTTTCATCCAAATAAGTGGAACCTGCTCCTGAGTAGTGATAGAGGTCACAGGCAATCTTGGTAATAAATAGAAAACAGATCTTTTATAATGATGGTGGACTTTGGTGTTAAATGTGATACAAAAGTCTTTCATGGTGCTCGTCATTTATTCATGCATTTAAACCCATTTACAAACGTACTATTACTGCCGATTGTGCACCACCCACAGCACAGGTTTTATTTGGTGTTTTCCTGAAACAGCAAGGTGATACACTCAATGAGCTTGTTGATGGAAAAGCCTGATGATTTTTTGGATGGATTGGTATGTGTGTGTCACACAGATCCATTGAGTTTTGGTGAAGGTCAGTCCCATTGTGGCCAAGACTTTAATAACCACAATGACAGAATGGATCGGGGAGGGGGGATGTATCTTTAATGTCTGCATCGCTTCATAGCCTGTATCACTGAGGTGTGGCAGAGGATGAGACGCATTGTAACCTCAATGTAATGAACAAAAAAATGGCCCACTGTTTTAGGATCTATAGGCTTGATCATTCAACCATGGAGAGCACTGAATGTTCATGTGTTTGTTTAGCTAATCAAGGTAGACATTAAAATCCTAGTTCATCGTCCACACTGTCAGGAAGATACAGAGGGAGTTGGAGGATGGGCTTCATTGATAAACATAGAAAATGAATTAATACACATCAGCTTCAAGGTTTTTCAGGTCCATTTCTGATTATTTTCCCAAAATGTACATGGGACAACGCAGAATATTTTATCTTCTGCCGTGACACCAACAGAATCATCATGACCTGATCACACAAGACTCTCCTCCATGAGAAGTAGAGGTGTGAAGTACATAGTACTTGAAAAAAAGAACAACAAAATGGTATCTTGGTTTGTGTATTACATCCAGATTTTCTGATAATATGAATAGTTTACAGATCATGCTTTATACATTCCACTCTACTTATACACTCATCAGGGCCACATTGGCTAATATCAAACATATTTGATGGGATAGAATCAGGATGATGAGCTAGCTGACTAGCTTTTCCTAAAAAGGCAAATGCAGCATCTCCCTCTGGGTGCTCAAGCATGCTTAAACTTCATAACCAATCCGGAATATATTTTACCATTAATGTTAGGTTTACTAACATGTGATTGACTATGTAAATAATTATGGGTTAAAATGACTTTATCCAAATTGCTTTAGTATCTTTCTGTGGAAGTTGTGATGGGAAATCCTCCGATTAGTACCTGTAGGTGGAACAGTGATGACACACATCTTTAACACTGACAGTCTGCCACACTGGCAACAAGAGGAGAATAAAAAGGTAAGTGAGTTTCATGGAACGGATCAGAAAGCCAGATCAATTAAAATATTAATCAATAAAAATTACTGAACGTTTTTTGGTGCTAGTGCCAGCACTAATTCCAACCTCACTGCTGGAACTGTTTCTAATGCCAATGCCAGTTCAGGAACTTAAGCAAGAACTGGACCTGGAACTGGAACTGGAGCTGGTGGAAGTGTCAGCACCCTCTCAGTGAAAGCAAACTAAAAAAATAGAAGCCGTATCAATTTCATCATGTCAATTCTTCTTTTTGCTGTGCTATTTTCTCTCTAATCTGTTAATGGCATTGTTATAGAGCTGCATGCTCTGGGGATATTCTATTAATATTTTTTATCCAAAAATCTGTTTCTCCCAGTTCAATAGGCACTGAAACAATAGGCACTGTCCCCGATGTCCACGCGATGTTGCAGAGCGTGTCAACCAGGACTGCCCCACAACATCCAGAGCCTTTAGGAACTCCGGGCGGATCTCATCCACTCCCGGGGCCCTGCCACTGAGGAGCTTTTTAACTACCTCGGTGACCTCAACCCCAGAGATAGGAGAGCCCGTCTCAGAGAACCCAGACTCTGCTTCCTCATGGGAAGGCGTGTCGCCGGAATTGAGGAGGTCTTCGAAGTATTCTCCCCACCGAGTCACAACGTCCCGAGTTGAGGTCAGCAGAGGTCATAAGAAAATCAACCCAACGACAGCAGCAGCTGAACTCTAGAATATATCCTCTGAGGAACCTTCTCTTCTGTCAATTTACATTTTCTTCTACTGTGGTTGTACATTTCTAATACATCCCAGACTCTGGACCACCGCTGTTTGAGGTGAATTTCTAATGGGGGCATCCAATGTACATCACAAGTCTCCATTCGCAGTAGTGTAAATCATGTGATGTCACAAGATTCTGTACGCACTCATTCTGACTGCCCCCATTTCGCCGCAATGATTCTGGCCTACACTTGGGTGGTATTGAAGGAGTCGGGAGGGAGCAGCCTTTTTTGGGGGGTGTGGGGGGTAACATGTTGAACAAGCTTCTTCCTCTAATATGGTCTAGCAACTGCGGAAGGAGAACAGTGTAACTGACCACCCTGAAAAAACATTGTGGTTTGACCACCACTTATGTCGCTGGATTGGATATGAAGATATGCCGTTGGGTGACCCATAAAAGAAGTTATGTCTCTCTTCATATGCTGTTAGCAAAAACATATTTCTGCTTTCTTAGAAAGTGAAAGGGATGCCTTTTCCTTTATAATTCAGGAAAAGTGAGTTTGTTTCTGTCTTGGCCCTAACCGCAAGGTTCGCCACTTTCCAGCTGTGATGTTAACTCTTTTCTTTTGGGTGAGACCACACGTGAAGCCCTCTCACCCCTGACGAGGAAAACCAAGGGTATTTTTAGAGAAAAAACTCCTCCAGTTTGACTTTTCTTGTAGAGATTTATGATCCCATCTTTCAAGGCAAATAAAAAAAACACGTGAATGAACTATGAATACCAGCCACCTACATAGAAAATGGTACTGGAAGATATTTGTATCCTTCCTGCTTAATGGAGCATCGAACATAAAACCAAGGCGTTACCCCCTTGTTTTAGCTTCCTAACATTTAATTCTAATTTGCAAAATCTGCAGGTTTTTTTTTTTTTTTCATTTTATTATCCACTGTATGCTTTTTGTCAGTTGGCTTGTTGGTTTATCAGTTAATTTAAAGGCATTCAGAGGAAATGGAGACTTGGCATATCCTGTCTGAGCGTGTGTGTGTGTTTGTGTGTGTGTGTGTGTGTGTGTGTGTGTGTGTGTGTGTGTGTGTGTGTGTGTGTGTGTGTGTGTGTGTGTGTGTGTGTGTGTGTGTTTTACCTAGCTTCCTGTTCTTTCCTCAATTTTTTTCCTACAGTGTAATTATAGTGTAATTCTATGGTTTGCAAAGCAATGAAAAATGAAATTTAAAATAGTTTGGAGACCACTGAACAGCAGTAAAAAGTCTTGTTTGAATGACAAAAATTAAGGATTAGCTGATGACAGCAATCTGGCATGAAAAGCCATACTTTCATTACTTTATAATTATCCTGCATCAAATATGGGTTTTGTGTGTATAAGCCATGTAAGAGAGCAATGCCCCCCTCCCCCCAGCTGGTCAAATACTACAGCTTTGTAACTGACTTTAAGATCTACACACTATGACACTCCAGTAACCTCTTAAACAACAGGTTTATGCATTAAAGGCTCAACAAAATGCATCTCTCACAATGAAGTTTGCTAATCTTTCAAGAATGCAAGAAAACAGCTAATCTTTGATTCAGTTTGGGTTCTAAGAGATCAGATGAATAAATTTGTCATGCAATTTCACTCGCACCACATGGGTAACATTATGTAGAGACTAAAACTAAACAATTGGTCGCACCGTAAGCCCAGTCAACCTGGAGATGGTGTTTAACCAATTCAGTCACACAATTCACTTTCCAACACAGGCATACTATTTTAATGTATCATATCTTACACACTTAGCATTCCTGGAATTTGATACTTAATTTATATGATATCATAAATTTGACATTCCCCCCTCCAAAAAAAACTGATATATAGAATTAGACACATGCATCTGCATTTTCAATGCAAAAAACAAAACAAAACTTAGCCATAGTAAATAATTATACAAATTAAAGCACAATTATTTCATTATTCAAGCTTTAAAAGGTCAATGGAGGCTATCTATCAAAATAAGGCAAAAGGGATAAAGACAACATCACACACAAAAAATAACACCATTGATCAGGCTGCTGTTGCATCTGCTACTGCTATAGAATGCCAAAGTAAATTTGTGTGTGAGTGTGTGTGTGTGAGGGGGAATGTTTCAATGGTGCATTTCCTTGATCTTTTATTATAGCCTCATTGTTGGCTTCCAGCCCAATTATCTTATTTCAGAGGCATTTCATGTTTCATGTGTGTCTATTGTCATTGTTTGCAAAGTAACAACGCAACCTACGCGCAATGTGGCTTCGGAAATTCCATTTGTTGTATCTGAGAGCACTTGTAAAAGTATGTGTGTGAGTGTCTGCATGTGAGTTTACAGCCATATCTGCATCCGCCTTGGGTTCAGTCCCATTTCCGTCTGGACTGTTCCAAAATAGCTTGTCCCCCACCCTCATATACAGTATACACCCTGCAAACACACACAGCAGACACATTCACACACTTGCTGCTTCCTCTGAATACAAGAGTACATCTATCAATACTGGACTTGGACTTTCTATCTCATCCTGAGATAGCAGGAGGAACTGGACCAGCACCACACGCACAAAGAAATATTAGATATGTTATTTGTTTCCTGCTTGTTCAATCAGATTCACACAGTCAAAGACACAAGAAAATTTTCAAATGTGAATTTCCTATTAACAAGTGAAGTTACATTTTGATTGCCATTTGGCTTTTCAACCAGAATTCAGGGTGCATCCACCAGGCCCATATACTGTATATTGAAAGCATTACATAAAACATCTGCAGAGATGATTTATGAACTAGTATGAAGCATGTATCATTTCAAGCATGTGTTACAGCACCGATACATTTCTTTGTACATTTCTATAAGTAGAATAGTGTGAAACATTTGGCATACACATGGATGAGGTGCTAACAGTACAGGAAGCCTCCTGTCAATCAATTCTCTTCTCCGAAGCCCGGCACATTACTTTTAAAATCAAATAAGATTTTCTTTATTCTTTGTCAGAAACTTTGAAACATACTGTCTGATCAATGGTAAAACTATTCTATTATCTTGGTTTTGTGATATATGTGGAGCCAAAGGTTCACAATACACACAATGAGCACGTAACTCGCAAAGACAACAGACACCAACATAGACTGTTGACAGCGTTGGACAATATATACCCTCATGTAGAAAACATAAAAAATTCATCCTACTATGTGAATTGGACTGTTTCAGGTGTATCATATTACACAATAATAATATTAACAATAAAAATAATACTGTATACGATGTATTAACAGTAATATAGACAAATAACTGAAGCTATTGCAAAAGGCGGAATTATTTTCAATTATTCAAATTTTATATATTTCAGCCAGCTGGGATAGGCATTAGCTCCCCGCAACCCGTGACAGTGGATGAAGCAGTGAAGAAAATGGATTCATGAATTCTGGTTTACCTTGTAATAAAATTCTGGAATTAATTTGACTACAATAAATTGTCTAACTGATCTGAACCTTCAAAATAAAATATGGCTGTAACATAGGTGATTAGAAGATAGAGTATGCCTTTGAAAGTTATAAATTGACATTAAAAGGAAATGTTTAAGTAATTAGTCTTAAATTTTGAGAGCTTTAAGAGTATATGTACTGTAACGTAAAAAATATATATTTTGTTCTAGCCAAAGTTATTATACATGTCAGTGATGTAAAAAAAATCTTAAGAATCCAAAGTATTTATCTGAAGGTTTAAGATCTTTTCATTTTTCAATGTCAAATGTATGATTTTTGTAAAAATCATACATTTGACAGGCTGACAGACGAGGTTAGACAGGAACCTCCATGGACTATAATGTTTGCAGATGACATTGTGATCTGCAGCGAGAGTAGGGAACAGGTGGAGGAGAAGCTAGAGAGGTGGAGGTTTGGCCTGGAAAGGAGAGGAATGAAGGTTAGCCGCAGTAAGACAGAGTACATGTGTGTGAATGAGAGGGACCCAAGTGGAAGAGTGAGGTTATGGGGAGAAGAGATCAAGAAGGTGGAGGATTGTAAGTACTTAGGGTCAACTGTCCAGAGCAATGGAGAGTGTGGAAAAGAGGTGAAGAAGCGTGTACAGGCAGGATGGAACGGGTGGAGGAAAGTGTCAGGTGTGATAGAAGAGTTTCAGCTAAAATGAAAGGAAAGGTGTACAAAACTGTGGTGAGACCAGTGATGTTGTTTGGTCTAGAGACAGTGTCACTGAGGAAAATACAGGAGGCAGAGCTGGAGGTAGCAGAGATGAAGATACTGAAGTTCTCTTTGGGAGTGACCAGGAAGGATAGGATCAGGAATGAGTACATCAGAGGGACAGCATATGTTAGAGGTTTTGGAGATAAAGTCAGAGAGGCCAGACTGAGATGGTTTGGACATGTCCAGAGGAGAGATAGTGAATATATTGGTAGAAGGATGTTGAGTTTTGAATTGCCAGGCAGGAGGCCTAGAGGAAGACCAAAGAGGAGGTTTATGGATGTAGTGAAAGAGGACATGAAGGTAGTTGGTGTGAGAGAAGAGGATGCAGAAGACAGGGTTAGATGGAGGCATTTGATTCGCTGTGGTGACCCCTGAAGGGAGTAGCCGAAAGGCGAAGACGAAGAAGAAATGTATGATTTTAGTAATACAGATTCATTGCTATAATTTTGAAGTTCCTCTCAAATAATAAACACCTGCAATCCCTCAAATCAACTCTGGCAACATGTATACTTCCTCAAATGGTTTCTGCCTGTGAAAATTATCATCATATTACAGAAATCAAAATGCAAACACACAGTTCTTTGCGGAAAAAATGTATTGTACGGCTCATCTGTGGATATTTCTGAATTTGCATGCTTGCGTGTGGTTCTGACTGTTTGCCGGTCTAGAAGTGTGAATGAGTTTCCATATGGATCCTGTTTCACTCCTCTGTACTGGCTGTTTGATGAAGTTTGAAACATGGAAATCCAGGCATAATCTCCTATCCTATCCCTTTGCGATCAACAAATGTAGAAGCTGGAAGTGCGGAAGAGAGGAAATACAGGGCACACACTCAAACACACAAACACAAGTGCTCAGTTTATACAGTTGTGCAGAATTTTAACTGACATGAATCATCAAGTGCTCACATTACACTCACATGAGAATGTCCAAATTTACCTGTATGTAAACCAGCACACAATTTTCCAACACATAAACAAACATGATCCACACACACACACCTGCATCTACATAAACATTCATGCAATTAGTACATAACTATAGTGGTGTGGGCTTTTGCAGACTCTGGAGATCTGAATATGAACATTTTCTTCCCCAGTCTGGAGTCTTTCACGTTCGTATCATTTACATACAGTATAAGTAGTGTAGCTTCTTCAGATTAAAGGAAATCTGTTTAATCAAACTGGAAGTAGCATGTCTCACAATGAAAACAAATCATTGTCACACTTTCATTGGTCAGTCTCCTCTAAACACACCCTGTAATGGGATCCTGTCAGTTACCTCCCTTTCATTTAAATGCTCATGTTTATTTTGTAAGAGGAGACACTTCTGTCCAGCGGTGAAACATTCATTTTGCAAAGAAACATGCCAATGGCTAAAAGTCTCCAAATAAAATGGAGATTACATGTCAAGTGGCATCATAAACACTTCATTTAAGCAGACATGGAAAACATCACATCCTCACATCTGAAGGCTTTAGAGATTTTTTTTTCTCTTTTGATTGGGCATTATCCAAGCACAGCAAACAATTTTCTGGGTTAAAAACATTCTTCTTTTCTCTGGATCAAGCTCTTTATATAGTATGTAATGTTTGACAGAGTACTCATATACAGAAACATTTCATTTCATAGTTATTTACAATGCCAGTTGAATGTCTACTAGACCATTTAGGTTTTGTTTTCATCAAGAATCTATTTGTGAAAGATGCAATATATTCAAGTGTACCAATGTGTTTTTACATTATATCACATAAAAGAAAATATTATATAATTTTAATTGCAAAAATAATTATGTAAGTGCTCTTTCAGTCTACTTTCTTTAGTCCATTCAGCACTTATAGCATAAATCTTGCATGAAAATTTTGTGAAAGCCCTGTCATGCTGGAGCTCAGCCTAGCTCCCGAACACAGGATGGAAGACTTTTTCCTGGGTCTGCTTTAAGTCCTGAGCTACACTGCCCCACCCCCATCTTCCATGGCCGCTCACAGCCGGCAGGGCTCCGAGAGCTGGACCCACTAGCCCCCACAGATATTTCCTGAGGAAAACATATCACCTCAGGCTAGACCAGTTGGCTGACTATGCTGAGGCAGCAGCATTACCCCCACCCCCCATTTCACTCTGTTTATGTATCATTCTCTTTCTCTTTTCTGGCATTTTCTCTTTTCTTATAAACTGAACTCACTTCTTCCTTGAGCTATCAGAGGGCAAAAATACAAAAAACAAAGGGCAGAAATTAATTTCAAATACAAACAACTGATTTTTACAATATGAAAAGATTTTTAGTTAAAAAAAAAACACATGAAAATCCCCTTGAAGTCATTGACATTCATCAGAGGGTTCTCAACCCTGAATGATAATTATTTTGTATCAAAACAAGTCTTTGGTTCGAAAAAGAAAAATTACATTTCACATGTGCAAAATACATTATCAAGTTATTTTATTATTAGTATTATTACTGTTATTTCTTAGGAATTAATGGCTCATCTGTAAAGTATGGAGTGCAGAATAAAAGGAACTGAGAGCAGTGGAAATATTTTTCATTAATATGGCACTTACAAAGTAATAGATGACTTTATAAAAAGTATCTGCATATTGTATCAGAAAAAAACCCATTAAGTATTTCAATAAACACACCCATCCAATTCACCTCTCAGAAATTAAAAAAACTTGTTGAGTCACAAACACCTTTAATTGAATTTCCAATGCTGTAAAGTGCCTCTTGTAATGTGCTGTAGTTTTCCAGAAATAGACAGTAGTGTATAGAATTCATTCACAATTCAGTCCAGGTATTAATATCATCTGATTACAGTATTATAATATGAACTGTTAAAATTGTTGTTGGTTGTGTTACGGAAACAATTTCTCCTTGATTGTGTAAAAAAAGCTTCATCATAAAGTGACCTACCTTATTGCCTTTCATTGTACCATTTCTTTTATGTTTATTTTCTTGAACGTGCGGCAGGTTTAGGTACAGACAAGACCATTACGGCTTTTGGCAAACATTCTCATCCTTGAACATCTTTGAAAGATGCTAAGGAAAGAAAAAACTGATATGTTTTAGGAGGGAAGGAACCCTGTGGTGTGATAGTAAAACAGAGAGACATGTTAAACGCATTGATTGATTTCTTTCCTTGTCTTTTTTTCCAATGAAAGTAGTTTAAGACTAGAGTCTGCTTTCTCTTCTTCCCAATATTCTCCTAAATATTTCTGGAACAAATTGAGGCTCATAGAAAACTATAAATTCAGAGATTTGATTGCTTGTAAACACTCCAATACATCACATTAGTATCTTGGAAAACCTGAACTTGCTATTAAACTCCTTTGTCTCATATCATGCTGCTAAAAGCACAATACATGAATAGTTCAGGTAGAAATTTTCCTTTAGTAGTTTAACATAATTATTGACATGAGCATGACATTTTAGATACTTTTGAATGTCAGCATAATAGAGAATCGATCAGTTTTTGTTTCCATGTAATCACCACTCACATTTATGTGTGTGTGTGTGTGTGTGTGTGTGTGTGTGTGTGTGTGTGTGTGTGTGTGTGTGTGTGTGTGTGTGTGTGTGTGTGTGTGTTTGTGTGTGTGTGTGTGTGTGTGTGTGCATGTGTGTGTATGTGTGCGCATGTGTGTGCATGTGTGTGTAATATATACCGTGTGTATGCGCTAACACTGAACGATGAACTCTGAATGTTTTGCTATTGGATGTTAATTATTGGTGCTCCGCGGCGCTCTCGCCTATAAGTTAGCTGGGATAGGCTGCAGAAATCCCCGTGATCTGCAAAAGCCGAAGAAGTCGTCAAGAAGATGAATGGATGAAGATTAATTGTTGGTTGAAATAACAAAAACTTCATGGAAATGGAACAGAGAAATCAAGCACAAAGTGCTGCGTTGTACTTTTGATTACAAGAAAACTCATCAGCGCGTTATTCACTGAAGTGTGGTAGAATACCTCAGTGGTTTAAAGTTTGGCTTAGCATCTACACCTCTGAGGATAAAAATTAATTCAGCGAAGGGCAGTGATGTAAAAGTGACATGTGTTTGTGTGTGTGTGTGTGTGTGTGTGTGTGTGTGTGTGTGTGTGTGTGTGTGTGTGTGTGTACATGTATGGGGATCAAGAGAACAACAGGAAAATATAGTTTTCCTTGCCTTAGTCTTGATGGTGACCAAGAGTCAAATTCGGTCATTCATTCATTCATTCATTCATTCATTTTCAACACCTGCTTCTTTCGCTGTCGCAGGTTGCAAGATTGCTTGAGCCCATCCCAGTGGACTGGAGGCGTGAGGCATAGTACATTCTGGGTGAGACGCCAGTGTGCCGTGGCCAGAGTCAAATTTATAAGCGCAAATAATTTCAACGTAGTTTGAAGTCATCATTCAGACTGGTAGAAACATTATCCTGAAGCAAATCACAGCATGCCTTTAAAATTTTATGGAAATAAAAAAATCTTGGTACCCACAAGAGGAGGAGATGTGTTAATAGCAAGAAAAGTGACTCAGAACGAAATGTTTTAGATATGCACACTCAAAATCATGGCCATTTATTATATGCTTCTGTTATCATGTCAAGCTTAGGCATAAACTAAAACATAGAGCTGCTTCATTCACATTGATGGACAAAACAGAATAGAATATAAAGCAACATGTCAGTAAAGGTTTGGAGGCGTAGGGCTACCAGTCAACTGGAGTAATAAAAATACAAAGACCAGTTACTAATTTTTGTCGTTAATTCAAACCATTGGATTAGTCACATTTATTTATGACTTACATATATTGACTTTTTGATGCCTGTTTTATTTATTTTTTTGAAAGGTTTGTTGAGCTATTTCAAAGAGTATATGAATGAGCCCACCTATGCAGATAATTTTCTAGAATGCAAAACCTTTTGTGTTATAAGGAATGATTTAGGAGTTCGGTACACACACTTTCATAAAAAATATACAAATTATATAGTTATCCCCCCCTAAAAAGTCCTGGGCTCCAATGGCCACTCTCCACACAGCACAGACAAAGTATTGCAAGTATGTCCATTTTTTTTTTTTTTCTTGTACAAAAAGTTAATACTGTAGCTTTAAAAATGAATTTCTAAGATTTGAGCCATCAATCATTTTGTAATTTAAAATGGCAGCTATTACACTTTGGTTCAAAACTATTCAGTCATCATTTGACCCAGGTGTGTTTTCCACCCCAGACTGTCACTGAGGCCAGGGGGAGTCAAGGCAAAGAGGTCCATTACACCTCATGGTCTGTCTCAGCCAGCATCAGGACAATCCCACTTAGTATGAAGGATGGCTCTATCTGTCTGCTGTCTCATTCTGCTTGTCCGAATGCCCCCACTGGCCCCAGCTTACCTGCCCACCGACAACTGTGATTTGTCAAGATCTGATCCCAGAAATGATAATTGATTTAATTGGAGTTGATGAATGAAGGACTTTTATGGAGCATGGATCATAAGTTGGTGACAGTCTGGGGATAATGGGTGAAGTTTATGGGTCAAAAGCCAGAGTGGTCTTGTGGTGAGATTAAAGTCATTGCTGAAGCAGTTTATTTAGTCCATGATGGTCTATTTTATTTTATTTTATTTTTGGGGGGAAGTCTTCCAGGACACATTTTGTCAGTCGGTGGATGGTTCAGCTTTGTATATGTGTGTATGTCTTTGTGCATATGTATGTATGTGTATCACTCTGTCTATTTTGTTGCTACATTTTTACGTGTTGTTTAGGCACACGATGAGTGGAAATCATGTTACTCAGGCCTCAACAGGGTCGCAATGTATTTTATAGATTCTGTAAAATTCTGTGAATAACGTCAAGGGCATGATTGTAGAAACACACTGTTATTGGATATTAACTCCCATGAACGTTGGCATGTCAATATAGATGGTGCTACTGGTAATGTGTAGTCACTGGTCCCGTTGGGTTCACTTCATATGAATTTTTCCTGGAGTTTATCCAACAAATAAGCACAGATTTCACCAGACAGGTGAAATACATGTACACAAATCATAGAAAAGGTAGTAAATCTACATGGTCTAAAATCCACTAGTGATTACTGGTGTGCTGCCATCCAGGATTTGTTCAGAAATTAACATGCCCTGGTCAATTTTTGGAACTGTGATTTTTTTTTTCCCTAATGCAAGGTGATGAACTATTCATGGTATTAAATTAATCTGTGAACATCTGTGAACAGATCACTGAAGATTAACGTTTTTGTCATCAACATGATATGAGAGCAAATGCCCAGTGATTTTTAGCAATTCATTACTTCCAGACTCTTTCTTTTTATTTATTTGTATAGTTTCGCCACTGTGAAAATCTTACATGTCTATATTTCTGCTAATAAATTAGAGCATGAACTTCTGGACTGTTATAAAACATGTTCACCCACATGTCTACAAATACATATCTTTTTGAGTATGTGTTCAATCTTGCATTTTCATTTTTCTTTTTCTCATAAGTTTAAATAAGCAGTCTGCTTCCGTTTAAACACAGAGTGATTCTGTGGTGAACACAAAAAAAAAATCCTGCAACAGGAAGGCCCCAACGAGGTCCTGTTTGATGGATTGGTTCTCATTGGCGTTCCACAGGTTATAGATTCCACGTTACTGTGTGCGTGTGTGTGTGTGTGTGTGTGTGTGTGTGTGTGTGTGTGTGTGTGTGTGTGTGTGTGTGTGTGTGTGTGTGTGTGTGCGCTTTTGCAAAGAGAGAGAAATACTTTAAGTCAAATGCAGTGTATACAGTAAATATTCCCTCCCTTCCTTGCACATGGCAATGAAATGACAAGTTTGGCAAGTGATTTTATGTTGCAGCCAGACTTGGCAGCCACACTCCAGGATTTAAGAAATTCTACCTCTAAAGACAAAATCTGTTTTAACATTCCTTGAGTGAAACCTCTGTGCAAACGCATTGAAACAATCTGCAATCAATCAACTTGGAGGAAAATATTTTTGATCTGTGTTTGAAACCAGCAAACTTATTCTTTAAAGAGATTGATAAAGTCTTCATCCGAAATGAACATGGTTACTAAATATGTCTTTTGGTACAATACTGTTTTAAGTTTTGTCTTTTTCTCAGTGTAAAAAAAATGCATAACCTATCTTTCCTTCCAACATATCCTCTTCTGTCCCCACCACATGCACCTTTCTGTTTCTATATCTTTCCTGTTTCAGAGTCTGCGGGGAGAGGAAGCTGAGGAAAAGAGGAAAACCAAACAGCTTGTTTGAGACAGATGAGATGAGTCGTGGGTCTGACATGCAGCTGAGACAGGAAAAGAATGAGGTAAAAGTAGGTGGAATGTGATCAAGAAAAGAAAGAGGAACACTTAATTTGTGGAAACAGGGAACAAGAAAGAGATATGATTGGTTCAGCAGAAGGAGAAGGGAGTGACAGAAAGTGATTTAGGAAGACAGTAGTAGTAAATGCAAAGGGGTTGAGAACAAGATAAAAGAGGACAGGGAGAAGACGATGGACCAAAAAGACGAAGGAAAGGGCCAAGGAAGAAACAGACCGTTAGTAGGGTGTTGGCTGCCAAGATCCGATTTCCACATTCTTCCTATCGCCACACCTAAATCCTTAATTTTGTGGCCACAGACAAAGTACTGCAAAGACCACAGCACTCCTGCTAGCCGGCAATTTAGCTGCTGAAAATCTTGCTGTTTAAATTGGTCAGCGACCCAGACTGCATGCGACTGGGGTTTTGGAGCGAGCGAGGGAGAATGGAGGAACAAAAAATAATACCAGGAAAAAAGAGGAGAGACAAATGAGAGAAAATGCTTTTCAGAATTTGAGCTTGGCGAGGGCAACTGAGAAAATAAATACCTTCATTTCTGCAAATCAAATCGCCACCACACCATCAGTGTGTCAAATGTTTTGTGGAGGGAGAGTGGCGCCTACAATTTTTTCAGAGGAGAGAGAGTGTTATACTTGACGATACCATGTCTGCCCCAGTTACAGTACAGTATTTTGTTCAGGTACTTAGGCCAAATAATGAGTGAAGGCCTCCTCATTATCCATTGTATATGTGTGTGTGTGTGTGTGTGTGTGTGTGTGTGTGTGTGTGTGTGTGTGTGTGTGTGTGTGTGTGTGTGTGTGTGAGTGTGTGTGTGTGTGTGTGTGTGTGTGTGTGTGTGTGTGTGTGTGTGTGTGTGTGAGTGTGTGTGTGTGTGTGTGTGTGTGTGTGTGTGTGTGTGTGTGTGCGTGCGTGTGAGTGTGTTGGCAGTGAACAGCACAGGCGGTTAAGTGACTTGAGGTGTGTATGTGGAGAGGTGGGGGTATGGTTGTCTATGAAATAGAAAACTCAGAGATAACATCATTTTCCTGGAGGTCAATGGACCTCAAACCCCCCACACCCCCAACCACTCCACCCAACATGCTGTCTCGGATCAATAAACCTCTATTTTCTCCCCCACACAAGGTTTCCCATTCAATACAGCTGCCACTGACTTTAAAAACATGGAAGCATGATCCATTTATTATTGGCTGTTACTATGATCTATCTGCTCACCCCACCCTATCTGCTCACCCACCACTCTTTATGTTGCTGCCTGTTGGGGATGGGGGGTCTCTTTATTTCCTACCCATGCTGCTTATTGACAAGCCATCACTGGAGCCCATCATTCAACCCACACTGTACACGAATGTGGAAATATATGGCATATGCTCATAAGGTTTGCTTGAGAGTTATGCAGACATTTCAAGTTTTCAAAGCTTCTCTATTTCAAAAGTTTTACTGTAAATTTGAACATTGGAAGACAGACAGCTGGGAGTGGAATAACGAACAAGCTGACTATCTGGCAATTCTGGGAAAAGCCAGATGGGCTAAGAGGCCATAACGTGACGTAGGGGTAAAATATGTTCTGGAAAGCTGGAACACACCATTTGGTTGGAGGTGACAAAAACTACAATACCTTCATTGAACCAAACATGTAGAAAGTGGTACTGACCATTATTACCCCTGCCATAAAGTGGGAGTGTCTCAGACGTCAACTAGGAAATGATAAGAAGAAATCAAGATAGAAGAAACAAGAGCTGAATCAAAAATGCTATCTAAATGAGTAAAAGTCCAGCGAAGTGAAAAGGTGGATTAAAAATGCTCTTGAAGCAGCAAAATGTTTTGAGTTAATGACATTATCAAATACATACCTCAACATACCAACAACTACCAGAGATATAAAGCAATTAAGGGCAGACAAAAGAAGTTGATGTCGATGTATATATCCTACAATTAGTCTGTGGACAATAACTTTTTATGATGACACATGACTTTTATTGGTGAGTTAGAAGGAATGTCCTAGATGAAAAATTTAATGTTGACTAAAATGAGGTCAAATGAAGCTTTCCCTCCTGCTGGTAGGAGTCAGCTGATCAGTGGATTGGACTTTGATAGTGCTGCAAATATATTGACATAAAACAAATCCAGGGAAGGCTGCCTTGCCATTCAGAGTAGGTGTGAAAGATGTAACTGAACCTGATTTTTTTAGCACAATGAGACCTTTAAGAAATTTTGAATGTATGGAAATATTTATAACATTTGCCAACCTTACCATTCTCTTCATCTTTTTTGTGCCAGTCTACAAGAGTGAATAAGCCTGACTGCTAATTTGTTGGCTATATATGCTTGTTTACTTTTAAAGTTACATCTAACTATGCTTTAATGTGCATTCATTCATTTATAAATCCTCTATGTCTCTCTTAGAACACAGAGTAGAGAAATTCTCTCTCACACACAGCCTTGCCAAACCCAAACTGGCTCACCATTTTCTCCAGAGGATGAAGCTGTCAGCTTCCTGGCCGCCACAGGCCTGACTCTACCTGACCGCTCCAACTGGAGGTCTTCATTAATGTGGTCCACTATATGCCAACTTTTAATAGCAACACAAAACTGTACAAAGTCAGATGATGAAGCCCACTGTTTTATATAAAAAAAAACAATAATTAAGAATGACTAGGGAAGCTGTCTCACCACATTCTAGAAAAAATACCACACACAACTTTTCTGACTCTTTATTTCTGCCAACCTTCGATGACCTCATCTTTTAGCCAACACATAGCCTGTTCTAAAATACTGAAACCATGGGAGGAAATACCATCGCCACCCTATTTGCCGCTGTGACATATAACAACAAGAAACATGGAGTTTATTTTTTCATTCACGCAGAGGAAATAAAGTAACCATTTGCAAAATTGATGATTTCACAATAAGGTACCATAAAGAAGGAAGAAGAGACCTAATGACACATGTCACCTTTAAAACTTGCTTACCATAGGATGTTTTGGAAAGTCAGCATAAAAGGATGAAGACCGATTTTGTCCAGATGATGAATGGGCTAGGCTGATGGGTCACTTCTCCCTTTCTCCCTCTCTTTCTTTCACAATTTTACTCTCATTCCCAACATCATTTTGTCTTCCTCCTTCCTCTCCACCTCCAACTCGAAACCACAATTTGCTCCCTCTGACCGGGGACCCAGAAACAGATTCCACCAAGTGACAGATTTATCGGCATGAGGTGAAATGCCTCAGACCCCCGGTAATGCCCAAAGACCTGCTGCTGGTGAGACGAGATTGAAGCAGCGTTTGTATCAGCTGGGGTCCCCGTAAAGGGCGGCCCTTATATATCTTGACAACAGCAGACTGCATCTCATAGAATAATGGTTCACTTCCCTATCCAGCTGGAAATCTAGAATATTTTCATTCTTGTTAATATATCTGGATTTCTTTCATGATGTTTCTTCATGTCTGGACAAATGTCTATATGAACCATATGTGTTAGATTTCCCCTGATGGAGAAAAAGCTGGGAGTCATTTTCACCCTGGCCAACATATCTACCACCCCATGTCAGGGAGCTGGCTTGAGGTTTGCAGTGACAGAGTTCACAGGTGTAACCCACCCCAACCTGCCAACAAACCACCTCACACAGGGCCCATAATTAATCTGGGTCCAGGACTCACCCACAGATGGTTTCAGCCTATGGGTGGTCCACTGTTAAGAACACACGGATACACACATGCGTGTGCATATATGCTGTGCAGCTTATACATTAAATGCACTACACGCTTTCTCTAGTTCCCCACCATACACTCACAGGAGCGAACACATCTGGGCTCTGAAAATATACATAAGATCTACACTTGGCTGCTTTGGGAGCTGCCAGACAGAATAAATGGGCAGTTGCAGGGTTGACTGACTGATTGGCTAACCCAATAACTGACTGATTATGTTATTAATAGGTTGGCTACCTAACTGATCAAAATGCCTGACATATAGACATGCTTACTGGATCACATATGATAATACATTAACTGATTGAGTGACTGGCTTACAGACTGGATGTATGGACAAATGTTGAATTTCATCAAACATTTGGGCAAAACTTTGTTCAAGGTTTCTTGTTTTTTTGCTGCACTTTTTTTCCCTCTGACAGCCAGTTTGAGCAACACAACTACCTACCTCATTTGCCACTCTGTGGACAAGATGATTTGTTGGTTGGTCCTCTAACTGTTCGATCAGCTAGCTTTGTACCTACCTGGTCACCGCTCCCAACTCATTTGGTGGTTTGCTGAATGACTGCTAATGAACTGACAGACAAGCTGTGGAGTCAGGTGTCTAACAGACTGACTATCTGGTCCAATGAATGGTTCAAAGCAGAAGAAACAGCATCCACAAAAATTAACCCACATTCCAATTCTCTTCCTGTCCAAACTCCTGTCAGAAAACTCGCTGTCCAAAATCTTTTCTCCATATTTTCTCTCAGTTTAAACTGTGAAATTACTGCATTAATTTCAGTGAGGCATGTCACATTGTATAGCATTTAGCTGGTGGTCTAATCTGATGTGAAATGGTTAGGAGTCCAATGAATGGTCAAACACAGTTAAAATAGACATACAGTATCATATGGCTGTTGATTCGAGGGTGACATTATGTCAAGATGCTTCCAATACTAAACTAAATTTTTACCAAACCAGGAACTAGAAACGTGGAGCAGAGGAGCAATATAAATAGGTCTATTGTTTAAATCATTTATGTACTTTGGAAATACTTGTGAATGCTTTTATTATAAATGTTTATTTTTGAAAGCATGGGAATTTTTTATGTCCTGTATGGTTCATGGCATGACATTCTCTTACTACTTTTTTTCTGAATAAAAAACCACAATGAGAGACTCCAGAGACCTTTGTTCATATTTTATCTTAGAAAGCGTCGTGTTCATTCTTGATTTTGACGCCAGAACATGAGACAATTAGTGATGCAACAGACCAATGTGCACATCTTAAATTAGATGCACCAGTTTGTAATTGAAGAATTCTTTGATTTAAGTCATATTCTAATTTGATCCTTTTTCTTATGTCCAGCTCCAAATTGGTTGTGAAGGTACCTGAGGGAAGAAAATGTGTATAACTAATTGAATTTCTAGCAAAACCATAATGAAATTCTAAAAATTCTAAAATTTTGTAAAATTTGAATTCCAGTGTGGTACAATTCATATGGACTAACTATTTTTTAAATTACTGTTGCATTTGACATTATTTAGCTTAACCTTATTTTTCCATAACATTTTAACACAGCCTTTGTAAAAGAGAGAACAGAGAAAATCAAACAAAACAATAACAAAACAAAAAAAATCACTTACATTAGTAAGCATTTGGATTTTCTAAATTACTTTTCGACTAGCTGTGTAAACTCCTTCCATCAGTGATAAATGGTTAATTAAAACAAACATATTCCTGTAACAAAGGGAAGAACATAAATTTTCAGGTCCAAATTCCTTCAGTCAAAGAGAGGAACTAGGTATAGATAATGTTTCCTAGTGTCCCATGACCAAACATTATGGCACAGTTAATGGTTAGGATCTCTGTATTTACTCTCCATTAAGTCTGAGCACACACAGACAAGCTGTTATAATGAACAAGTGACCTGTGCATAACCCTCTTTTTCAGCCTCTCACTTAGAGGTAAGTAAGCACACACAGCCACACACATATCACCAAAAATTATATGTTCAGGTCTTCACAGAGAGGTAAGTAAATATATGCACAGAAGGACTGGTTGGGACTTTACCAGGGCAGAACAATGCTTACTCCCACCTCCTCTCTTACACCCATAAAACAGCTCTCTAGACCTCTTCACCTGTCTAACTTTATGGATCTCAGAGGTGCAATTTTGCTTTATTAGCCATTCTCTGAATGACACTGCACAATAGTTACCCTAATGGCAATACATTGATTAGAGGTGATTAGCCTGGGGAAGATTTTGTTGAGGAATTTTCAAATCATAACAACTATAATTAGAAAGTTACAGGTATAAACTCTAACTGTGTTTAATTATAATAACATATGCGTGTCTGAAAAGTAAATTGCCTTTGAAAAAGCAAAGTTGGTGTCACAATAGTTTTGTTGCAGTGTAGTGATTGTTAATACCTAAGCTAGTTTCAATACATGCCCTTCAAAAAGCAAAACCTACACCTACAGAGCATTCAAATCATCTAAACACAGACATTAAATTTGGATAATTGTAAAACAGAAAACAAGGATGTGTGTTTTATGTGTTCATTGTGAATGTGAATGTACTGCATGACATGTTAAGGTGATGTATTTTAGCAGAGGGTGGGGTGTGTGCTTCTGAAATGGGCTCTTAGCTGTTCTATGTCATTAGCATAGTGGTGAATGGATTGGCAAGTTTGTAGAAAGGGACAGAGGATGGATAAAAGGAGAAAGTAATGGTTCATTGGGCATAGTAGTAGTAGTAGTAGTGTGTATGTATGTGTGTATACATTTGTGTGTGTGTGTTAGTGGCTAAGGGTCAGCCAGAGGGAGTGCAATGTGTCTGTCACAACTGACTGCACGGCGACCACAGACGAGTCAACCAGCTACTACTATTTGGGAGCATGTGTGTGTGTGCACGTGTGTTTGTTTGTGTGTGTGCGCGTTTGTGTGTTTGTGTGTGTATGTGTGTGTGCGTTGTGTGTTTGTGTGTTACAGCCAAAGAGAGTAAGAGCAGTCCATTGTGCCACAGACACACTTTTCCTTATCCCCATTGTTACAGCCAACCGCACACTGACCCCATGGTCACCAGTCTTGTGTGTGTGTGTGTGTGTGTGTGTGTGTGTGTGTGTGTGTGTGTGTGTGTGTGTGTGTGTGTGTGTGTGTGTGTGTGTGTGTGTGTGTGTGTGTGTGTGTGTGTGTCTGTGTGTGTGTGTGTGTGTGTGTGTGTGTACAGAAGAATAAAACATTTAACAACCCATACAATCAACCACGATTTACATTTTATTAACAATCATGTGAATAAACAAGGGATCTTATGAAGTCAGGTGTGTGTGTGTGTGTATATCTTTGTAATTGCACCTTTGTCATGGATGACCGCACACTCACCTGATGGCCAGAACTGCTTGCACAAGAGGATTTTGACCATGCAATATTCAAATAAGAGGATTTATGAGGATTTATTTTAAAAAAGAGATAAACATTAGACATTCATTCAACAATGATATTGCATGATATATATATATATATATATACATATATACAGTATAATATATATATATATATATATTGTACTGCATTTCTGATTTGATTCTTGTTCCATTACTTCCATTATATTTGGTAATGAAGAAAGTTGGTTTACTTATGAAGGCCCAATTTGCCTCAGGTTCTGCTTTCACCAGCATTGGAAAATCCTAACGTCTCCCAAAGTGACTTGCTGAAAGTTTTTGCCTTGTTCCCTGGTAGTTAAGCAGCTGTTACTAGTTGTCTCTCATATCTTATATCATCAAATTCTGACCAAAGGGATTTTCTTTTCTTCGAGTTTAAGATTTTTGAAGGAAGTCAGTGGCGGAACTCAGTTACAGTATTTTATTTTTGAATTCATTCATCTTATTTTCCTGCCAGGTAAAGAAAATTAAACTTATTTGGTTCAGCAAAGCAAGACTTATTTTTTATTCAATAATTTTATTCAAATGAAACATGATCAAATTTGCTTACAGTTAAACTTTGTCTTGCAAGTTTATGCCACTGACCAAGCAAGCTCACTTGACAGCACTGGCTTTCCTGGGTGCTGAGATGTGAAGTTAAAATAAGCTTTAGCAATCATTTCTTTATTCTCCTCTACAAGAAGTGATTAAAGCTGACCACCAAGATACGCATTATCTTATATTTCAAAAAAGATGAGCTGATGGTCATAAGAAACATTTTGCCACAGTTATAGCACTTTAATCTCAGTAAGGTATAAATGTGTCAGCCTGAAATGCTAAGACTTCCCTCCGAAATCTTTGGCTTTACTCTGACAGCAACTCATTCTTTAGCTACATTGCCTGTCATTGCCATATGGTTAAGCGTGCAGATGACAGTGTGCTATTACAGCATTGCACTCATTGTTACATATCAAAATGAATGAAAATAGTTTTGCAAAAAATGAAAAGAGATAATTTTCTTTCTGAGTGATTAATCTCCACACAAGATCTTTCTGAAAAGCTCATTGGATTGAAAATATAAAGAAAAAATCTGTCAAAGACATGCACCGATGCTGATTTCTGCAGGTTCTACTAGTTTTTTTTAACATTGAAGTTTTTCTGTATAATCAAAGGTGGACAAGGATACAGCCCCTGATAAAGGAACACTTTTAAGAGGTCTTGTCCTTAAGGCCATTCATATACAGCAATTAAGAGCAGAATGTGAAAATTTTACAAAGTGAAAATTACAGTCCATGTTAATGCCTATTCATTTTCACACATGAACAAAGCTGAAAAGGTGCTGAAGCAATAGCTGTTTGAATCCCACACCAATATTTTTACAGCTGGCAATTTGGCATAATTCAGGAAGTTACATATAGAAAAGATATAGGACTTGAATTAACAAAAACAGTGCAACCAGGTTACTGCCAAGTGGAAAAAAATAGTACTATTCTTATGTATTTATTTTTAAATCCTTAAGTCAAACCATGACATTTAATAACCCCATCACACATGAACATTTGTAACCTGGTCAGACATCTGCTGTGGTGTTGCACTCTAACATGCATGCTAGATGCTGCATGTCTATCTGAGGAGAACAACGCCACTAGCTGAAATCCCGCCAGTGGCTGTAGTCACTTTCAATCACGCAATCCCTGGAATTTCACCTGACGATGACAGCACCAACTCCTGTAAACCCATAAATAAACATCCCCAGAGTGCAAGGGGTTGATAGATTAAAGATTAAGATTACAGATTAAAGATCTTTATTTGTCATTATACTGTACAGATGGTATAACAAAATTGGAAGGTCAGATTGAGAGCTGGTGCAGACCCGCTGCGCCCTGGGTGCGCTGCCACTACGAGTCAACAAGACCTAATATTCCTTACAAGCATGTTTTCTCTGATGATGGGGAGAAACTGGAAAACCCAAAGAAAACCCATTCAGAAACGAATATTCAAACTCTTCACAGGAAGGCCATGTTGGAAGAGTTTGTGTGTTCTCTCCGTGTCTGAATGTGTCTAAAGGTGTGTGAAGCTGTTAAATCATACATACAACAATATAAACACACACACATGCATCCTCGCACAGACGCTCACACACACACACACACACGCAAACATGCAACATGCATGCAAACACACACATTTAAAGAGATCTCATCATCTGGTCTGTTTTGTTTTCATTGAAACCTGAACACTTGACAGTGTGGTGAGGTTATTGTTCCTCGTGCACTTGAAGATAGAAGTGCGTAGGAATCAGTGAACAATGCCTGCTACATGACCTGCTAATGGATCTAGCAGTCATTCAGTGCTTGTGTGTTTGCGTGCATGTGTGTACAGACAGTTGTTAACTTGAGCATAGGCTCATATGAATTAGTGTGTGTACGGTCTTCAGAAAGATTAAATGAAACAAATGGTCTTCAAAGTGGCAAAGCAGCTTTAATTCCACATACAGCAGGGACTAGACTGTAATACATGTTCTTTTTATGAATTTTAGGCACTGGACTGATGCCTCGTCACAAATTCATTGCAGTCCATCCAACATTAAATGTGCCCTATTAAACAAACCAATAGATAGGAGGTCAACGGTCAGTCTACTGCAGGGAGCAATCATAAATCTGTGTGCGTGTGTGTGTGTGTGCGTGTGTGAGTGTGTGCGTGTGTGCGTGTGTGCGTGTGTGTGTGTGTGTGTGTGTGTGTGTGTGTGTGTGTGAAAATACCATATACTGTATGACAAAGACTTCATCTCAGCTCGAGAGCTGTAGCACTACTTCACTTCATTTCATTAACTCAGCAGAGGCTGTACATTCAGCACTGCATATTCTTTTCCAACTGTGTAATGTGTGTTACCACCAAAGTTCCATATCAATATTAGTTACATTTTTATTTTTTTAACCACGTGATTTTACTTGTTTATCTTTAGATATCACTCTACTGCTTTAACTCTCCAATTTCCCGGTCCTGGGACTAATAAAAGTTTACCTTATACCTGTGCGATCAGATTTTCCAGTTTCACTCATGCTGTGCTGAGTGCTTTGACGGTGAATGAGAACTTCTTTATTTGTTCTAAGAGTGGTGATATTGATGGATCTGATATAATTTGCTCCACCCAATTGCAGAAGTATATTCTAAAAGATTAATTAAATTATTTTTTAACTTTTATTTTCAATTATTGAACATCTATATTTAATATGGAAAGTTAAAACAATGCCCATGCCGAGTGTAAGGTCACTGCAATCCATATTACATTGGCTTTTTCAGGTATGGAGGTTGTTCAGCCACCAATAACATCTGGAGAAACGTTCATCTGCATTCTTAAATAGTACTGCATAACTGTAGATGACACATTACGACCAGGCTCGTAGGCCACAAATGCCCTCAATTATGTTAGACAAATGAACACTTATTGAATTAAAACTCAAAAATAAATTAGGTACATCTCAAAAACAAAATGGAAAGTCAAGGTCTGGCAAGGTGGAGAATGAACAGGAGTGCAGCAGCATCCAAGTTACTGACACTCCTGACATTGGTTACTGCTCATCAGGGGGCTGCTAAAATGTTGTTGAATAGCCAGCGATGGCCAGGTGCTTTGATACTTCCACAGTCAGGACCTGAGAAAAGAAGCATACAAAAACAAGAGAAAACAGCTCTTTCCAAAACAACACAGTTCTCTAACCCTTAAAAAGTTTCATACATCACTGTATAGAGGGTTGATCGTGTTGTCAAAGATAGACCCACTGGAGATGATTTCCAATAAAAGTCTGAAAGATCCTCTCAAAATAACCTGATCATCTTTTGTCATTTCATGAAACAACAGGCAATGATTATAAATATTATAAATGAATTCAATATATTTTCTAGCTGCTAACGCATTTCAAATTGTGACCAAAAGAAACTTGATAAAGGGGATCTATGAGGTTGAGCTGAAAGCTTTTGCCTGACTTAATTGTCTTTAACTTGCATTCATTGAAAACATTTGAACATTTCCCTTAAGAATGACATTTAAAGTGATGGCACAGTGTATGTGCTGCCATCCCTCTCATTAAAAGTAAATCTAGCTAAACTGGCAGTCAATCCTTCTCTTTCAACTTAAACAAATAGAATATAGTCAGATCACCCAAACAAGATGGTATTTCCTTAAATAGTATTAAAATGTCATTGTTCTAAATAAATAGATGTGCTGAACTATACAATCCATACAAACACAGGGTCTGAATCAGAGTCATGATTACAGCGCAGTGGTGTATATACAAGATCACTGGTTTCCATCTACTTTCCGCCTTCTTGGACTTTGTCAGTGAGCCGGGGGTTAACCGTATTTAGTTTGGCCGTGGGTTTCTTCCTCAGCTCAGTGGATACTGTCATTACTGCTGGTAGCTGTACTAATGTTAGGTCTTTTCCTCATGATTCCCACATTCACTGTGGCTTGTAACTTTCACCTTTGGTCTACCATGTCTACTGTTGAAAGTTTTAGTTATACAGGTATTTCTCTTGCTATAGAATGAGTCTAAGTCTAAGTCTGGGGTCTCTTGCTGGAGACATGCCCTGACTGGGATTTGAACCTTGAAGTAGAAGATTCAAGGCTTATTCCACCCAAATTTTGTTCACCAATTTGTATGAAATTATTTTGTAGAGCTTTTGCCTTTGATCAATATAATACACCCTCCTAATGGATGTAGTATATCAAGATGCCAATCGAGCAATGTGATTGGCAAATGTTTACTTTGGTATAGTCACAGTAAAACCCCACTCTAAAATATAAAATTTTACTGACTTTTACTACTTAAATTTTAATTTATATATATTTCTACTATATATATACTGTATATGTGTATATATATATATATATATATATATATATATATATACACATATATATATATATATATATATATATATATATATATATATATATATATATATATATATATATATATATATATATATATATATATATATATATATATATATATATATATATATATATATATATGGCCCTCGACCCATGAGGTGTTCTGATAGTTTTACGTAAATTAGTTAACTTTTTGAGTATTCGCTTTGGACCCCATGAAAGTGATGGAGAAAAGAGGAAAAGAAAAGTTGAAGAAAAGAGTTTCTTTGTCCGTACAAACAAAGCAAGAGATAATAGAAAAGCATGAAAAAGGGATGCGTTTGGTTGATCTTGCCAAAGAATATGGCTGTAATGTACAATCACCACGTTATTAAAACAAAAGGAAGTTTAAGGAGTTTAAGGCATCTCGTGGGTGGTTGGAGAAGTTCAAAAGGAGAACTGGAATTCACTCTGTTGTTCTTCATGGTGAGGCAGGAGCGCATGAACCAAAGAGGGCAAAAAACAATGAGGACAGCAGTTAAAAGGTAAATGACCATCATTATTATTCTTTACTCTATTCTTTGTTTTTTACATTATGCACAACTCTCATTTATTGTGTAATAATTGTAACATGTATTTGTTACATTTTTTGATGCATTTTTATGCTTTATAAAACATTTATGTCTGACTTTTGGGGGGCTTGGAACGGATTAGGGCATTTGCATGGAAAACGCATCTCTACTTACGAAGTTTTCTACTTACGAAATTTCTTCCAGAACCAATTATTTTCGTGAGTAGAGGTACCACTGTATATATATGTATATATATATACACAGTACGCCTTCGTGCATTTGCACATCAACACTCGCGACTTCACCTCATCGTGTGATACCGTATGCACATTCTATTGGCTGACGGCATCCGGAAGTGCAATAGTGAGTCTCGGACATTTGTGAGACACAAAAGTGCTTTAAACAGTCGTTAAGAGTGTGGGAAAAGGTAATACAGATAAAAGGTGGTTTAATATCAGCATGGGGGGGGGGGTCATAAATGGTTTATATAACCGTAAATAATAAGATAAATAGTTTATTGCTATATCGCGGAATTCATTATTCGCATGTGGTTCCTGGAACACATTAGTCGCTAGTAACGAGGGCACACTGTGTGTATATATACTGTATGTGTGTGTGTGTGTGTGTGTGTGTGTGTGTGTGTGTGTGTGTGTGTGTGTGTGTGTGTGTGTGTGTGTGTGTGTGTAAATTGAACACAGAAAGATCTGATTTTGGCAAGACAAAAGTCTTGTTGCCTTGTTACATGATCAATAATTGATGAGACAATTAGTGGGTGTGTATATAAAGAACCCCAGGACACCAGACCTTCACATGAACTACAACTTGACCTCTGACAACATGCCTAAGATTTACACAAAGAGACTGGAGATGTTTTTGACAAGTCCAAGTCTGCTTGTCAAAACGGTCCTCCCAAGCAGTTGTATTGCAGACCCCACAAGACAACTGCTCGGGAGGACTGTTTGCTGGCCTGAAAAGCCAAGGCCAGCCCTTACTCCACTGCAGCAGAGCTCCACCAGACCTGTTCACCTCAAGTCCCCGTATCAACCAGAACAATTTGTGGAATTTTGTCTTGAAATAGTCTCCGTTGTCAAATCAGTACCCAGAAACCAGCACTGAAAAAAGTAAAAAAAAAAAAAAAAAAACGTGTGTCATTTGCCAAGGCCAACAACTTGCTAATAGGGTGGATGAAGGTGGATTTCTCAGATGAATTATTGACTGAATTATGTCTCACTTTCTTCGAATTTTGTAGACCTATTGGAGTCCGCATGGATCCGAGATTCACCCAGAAAAAAGTTAAGTTTGGTGGTGGAGAAATCATAGTCTAGGGTTACATCCATTATATGAGTGTGTGAGAGATTTGCAGGGTGGAAGGCAAAATCAATAGCCTGAAATATCAAGAAGTACGAGCTACCTCTTACTTTCCCAACCATAAAAGTGGTCAAATTTTGCAAAAGGATAGTGCTCTATCGCATACTTCCATCTCTACATCAAAGTTCTTGGCCAGCCCAGTCACCAGACATGAACATCATTGAAAGGAAACCAAAGAACCTTTGTGAACTCTGGGAGACATTTAAGACTTCTTTCTTTGATATTCCTGATGACTTCATGAATAAATTGTATGAATTATTGTCGAGCCACATGGCTGCAGTCCTTCAAGCTCATGAAAATCATACAAGATATTAAATATTGATCTCACAGCACCACTAATTAATTCACTGATGTTATGCAACATATTTTTGTATTTGCAGAAAATTATTTTCACATTGACATTAATTCCATCATTATCTTCAGAGGAGAAAGGTTAACACAATAACAGTAAAGAGGGCCTTCTCAGGACCTTGTGTCTTCAGACCTCTAAAAGTCATTGTTAAGTAAACCAATGGCAAAAAATGCATCGACTTGGGGTTTTGTGTAAAACCCCAAACTGATTTCAAGAGTGTCCCTCTCTTGAAATCTACCAGTTCCTCCGCCCCTTCTCCAACTGCACCTTCTCCAACCCTTCTGTCAAGGACCTTCATGGAACTTTTTTGTCTGTGCAGAATCTGTAGATGTTCTCTCTCCCTTTCTCCCCTGCCGATGTGTGAAACCTTAAACTGAAAGCCCTCTCTCGCCTCCTTCCAATCCTCCGATGCTCTTCTTTCATTTTGACTTATTCTTTGCCACGCCTTCTATCATCCCTCACTCTGATTTGATTGACACTTCATCAGACACTGGGAAACCTTGACCTGTTCTATGTCACTGTGGCCCACAGTATTCTTATTAACCTCTTGCCTACTGCCAATATTACTGCCCCTCATGAACTTGTGTTATAGCTGCTATGTGTAGCATATTTCCTGAAAATCAGTGCAATGTTCATCCAACAGCAGATGAACATTGTCGCGGACAATGAATGAATTTCAAAATGGAAGAACAGCACATTCTGTCTGTTGTGTCTGTTGTGGTGGGAGTCACCAGCATTGAGTCCTAAAAAACAATTTATTTATTTATTTATTTATTTATTAGGATTTTTAAATGTTTTTTCAAGTTCTCTGTGTTTTTGTCAAACCTTTGTCTCACATCTGGGTTTCTGGGTTTCTTTTCATTTGAGCTCATGCTTGAAAATCTTCAGGCTACATGTTTTATCATTTATATATTTGCCTCCCTGTGCTTACCTGTGTAGAAGTATAAATCATTAAAAGGTGTGTGCACGTATGTTCTCCAACTCACCTCACTTTTATGTTTTCTTAGCGATTTTGACATGGAGATAACCAGGCCTTGCAGACAGTATCAGTACCCTTCCACTTTAGGTCGTCAGCAGCACTGAAATCTCCTAGAGGAACACACAAACGAACTCTCTTTCCTCCAGTCAAAAGGGCCGGTTTTTCTTTGATCCCCTGTGAGGTTTATCTCCTAAGCTGAAATGTCAACACTGGCTGTTGACAGACTCAGTTTCTTCCAATAATCCAGTGACTGTCCACCTCTTAAAACCTGGAGACCAGCAGATGACCTGGTGCACAATAGAAACTCAAAGGGACGAGGAATTAGGAAGCAACAGTCTTAAACAAAACATGTAGGAATATGCCCATAAGGTTAGATTTGAAAATTTATCATTAAGTTCTCTGAAAAGTACTTTTAAAGTCTCAGTATAAGTGCCAGCACAAAAAACGTGCGGGAATGTTAACACAAAACATTTTGTCACTTAAAAATCATCACTCAATTTATAATTTCATTTAAGTTCATTACACACTGTCTCGGGTTAGGCTTAATCATCGAAGTATGATTATGGTAATGACATCAGGTAATATTTCATTACTGACCTTAGATTGACTTTCAGGAGAATTCTCTTTTGTCTAACTTAACAGGTAGAATATATGGGCTGCAGTGGAAACATTTTTATTCTTTTACAGTTGTCCTAAAACAGAAACAGAAAGATTTCTTGATAAGGACAAATTAAATTCTGCCACTGGTTTGTTTAAAAAAAGTAGTTAAGAACAGGAAACTATAGAGTGGAACGGCTGTATCAATTGTCGGTCCAACATGTAAGAAAGTTGAAATCAACAAGAGCTTAATAGAAGTGATTAAATGCACTAATTCCTAAATGCATATGTGCATTATTCAGTCACGTTTGCGTTTGCTCCCTTGTGCTGTCATCATCCTGCCAGCAGCTGCAGCCAGCTGTTTTTAGCAAAAAAGGATTGGACACTTTTATTAGATAGAAAATGAAAGCAGCAGAGAATTTAGCAACAAGAGAAAAGCATTTCCCTCGGAGCTCTTGGAGAGCAGCACACCGATGAAAGATGAGTGAATATTGGACTTATGATGAATAGAAATTTGACTCCAAGTCAAAGGTAGCATAGCTCTGAGCTGCTGGATGTGTTAACAGGTGAGAATTTCTAAAGTGATTTGCCACGACAAGATCATAAGCTTACGTTTTGTTCTGTTAAAAGCTTGTAAGTGCATTTAAAGTCTTCCGCATTGGGCTTTACATATTGATAGCCCACGGTAGTTTTATATTTATATTTATAGGTTGTGTGCTTCCATCTGTTTGATCCAGTTTGAGCTAGACAGCAGAAGAACTCTTCTGCTTTCTGTCATCTTTTTCTTTTGTTTTGTTTACATCAGTCATGTTATGCTGTTTGTGTCACATCACCACCCTCTTTGTTTTGTTACCACTACTCTATACGCCGGACCCAACACTATTTTTGGACTGAAAGATTGTTTACATGAGCTTCTCAAGACAGAAAACAGAGGCAGGTCAGGCCAGAGAGGTGTATGTGTGTGTGTGTGTGTATGTGTGTATGTGTGTGTGAGTGAGTAAGTGTCTAAGGGGTGGGGTTATTTCCTGATTATGAATAGTGAGTGTGTGTTGATTATAATTTAACGATGTCTGTATGTGTTACGTCTCAGAGGCTATTGTTGTCTGATCACAACAGATCTATCATAAGTGCAAGCGCACACACCTACACACATGGTTAAAACACACATTCTCAGATCTGCTGTATATTCAGACAGGCTGTCGCGGAAATGATTCACACATCTTCACAAAGGTAACAACATGATTACACGCATACAAGTTAAAATACAAATACACACACAACCACACACACACACCTTTGGATAGACCTACCATGGTTTTCTGTATTAAAGAGTTCTTTAAATCAAAAGTGATCGGTGGTGAGTTGTGTGCTTTACTCAGGGTGTATGTGTGTGTGTTGGTGAGGGTTTGGGGGGGGGGGGGCAATCAGATCAATTCAAACTTGCAAGTGAAACGTGGTGCAGCATTAGACCAAAGTTTAAGTCATGTCAGCTTGACTTTGCTTCCCTTTTCATGTGACTTTGACCACTTTAGACTGTAAATTGTCACCACAAAACTTGAGCAACTCTCTCTCTGTCTCTCTTTCTCTCCGGCCATGCAAGTTAATCATTCCAGTGGTACTATCTTACCAGAGTAGCCGATATCAGTCTCTCTATGTCACTTTATAACCCAAACTGCACCACTTCCCTTAGCCTCCTGCCCATACTTGTCCTTTCCCCTTCTGTTTGCTGACCCTAGACCCCTTCTCATACTGCAAGTGGCCCAGCTTTGACCAATCATAGCCCAGCATAAAGAGTGCATCGGTGATTGGTGGAACCTCTTGCACCCTGTCAAAGTTGTACCTGATATGCTGCAATCACAAAATTGTGATTTTAAAATTTAAAATGCAATGCTGTTGAAGAACATTTGCCATTTTTGCATAACAGATGGATAAATTCAATATTTTCAGAATAAAAGTTCTGGGCAAGTTTAGAGCATTTTTATTATTGATATTTTTAATCACCATTTACTTACAATGAAAGTTTGCTTTTGTACACATTTTTTGTTTTGGATTATTTTGTTTCATCAAATCGTTCATTGAGGAAATTATTCATTTTAAAATAATTTGGTATTTTGTTTTGCTGTATAAAAAGGTTTGATGAACCGTGTGGTTGATTTGTCGTTGTAAACTCCTCCAGAAAACAATGACAAATAAATTATTTTACTGAACAAACTGCGCTTCAAAAGAGAAAATAATATATATAAATAATTCATTTATATTTATATTTTTAAAGAAGACGATGCGTGGAATTTAGCTAATCACAACAAAGTAATTTGTTCAGGATTTCACTATGCTTTTGTCATTTTTTAAGGCTACTGAATACCATTATCCGACAAATACTGTACAAGCTACAAAAATCCTAAACTTGTCAATTGTCGTTTCAGCTGGGTCTATTTCATATTTCACTGCTGTTCGACGCTGTGTGAGTCAGCTCAGCATCTGTGATCCTTCAGGTGTGTCTGGCGATCTGCCCCGTCACTTTTCTCCCTTCCCTGATCATCCTCATCGGCTCAGACCGATGAGAACACACTGTGTGTAATTGATCTGAGACACTTGTGTGTGTATTTGGAAATGTTGGACGAGGCTTAATGGGGAAATCGACGACGAATAATTATTTTTCATTGGAATTAAGAATTTTGGAGTGGGCTAGAAAGCCGGATCCTGACGTCAAATCACTAATATATCATTGATAATTCTTCAGAAGCAAAGGTATAATGCATTGCGTAAGGAGCAGATTTAATCTGTAAATTAGGACCGTTGTAAACCTTAGGCCGACGATACTCATGTTTTAAAGAAGTTGGACAAACGAACCCAAAGACCAGCAATTTATTTTTTTAAATGAGCTTGAATCATAATTCGGAATGCAAGAAATACAGAAATAAAGAAAGAAATAAGAAACAGAAAATAAAAAGAAAGAAAAGAAGCAACAAACAAACAAATAAACGAATAAAGTTTTAATTATCACCAGAGACAGTGATTTCCATTAAATTATACACGGAGCTAAGGACATTAAAATGTGTTATGGACTAAGTGTCTTAATAATTTAGAGGTTAGACATTTGTGAAAACGTTAAAATTTTTGGAAATAGAAAAACAAACTATTAAATTGTAGAAGCGTGTATCAGCGTTCACGTGTGCGTGCATGAGGTGGAACACGCTCCTATTATGGCACGCTCCAAACCACATAGCCTACCTTGCGCGCTGCTTTTGCTCTCCGTGCGCTCACGGAAAGTCTGATCTCGTGTGTAGTCGCACCACCTTGCTTGATTTCTTTGTTTTCACACCGCTTTTAAAGTCCATCATTAACGAGACTAAACAGCTGAGATTTTGGAGCGATGGATCTGGAGGGTATGAGGCGATGTTTTACCGGTCTCCTCACCTGATTGGATCGAGGAAAGATGATGTCAGACGACAGCACGCGCCCTGGATTGGAGAGAGCGAAGTAAACAAAGCCGCGAGGAGGAGGAGGAGGAGGAGAGGTCTGCACATCTCCAGACAGTCCGACCGACATACAGAATCCGACTTTACGCACCGGAGAGGGCGGCCCCGGCGGCGCGTACTCGTCTGCTAACGGCTAAAAGTAACACGGTCAGCTCCACTTTGACGTTGACGCACTCAAAGACTTTTGGAGAGACTGAGGGGAAACTTACGCTGGTCAATAGATCCGGACGCTGTGCCGCTTTTTCGTTTGAGTAAGAGAAAAATCCACTAACTCTTGCGCTACTGTTCAAAAAGTATCCAAGGAATTATACGCACGCGTTCCGATATTATCGATGTTCTCTCCGTAGATTAAGTTATGAGAACTGAAATTAGAACAATTAAATCATAGCAAATCCGCATGTGCAAGCCGACCATCTGGAGGCGGTGTGAATCTTCATTTCCAGGGCATGAGTCAATAAATTGAAGACGCAGAGAGGAAAAAAAGGCGGAAAAACTGCAAGTTCCAAAGGTATCTGGGACGTTTTGAAACGTGTTCGTGGGAACGTCTGCCTCTAACGCGCAGGTGTCCCGCCGAGCGGTGCGGAGTCTCCAGCTCAGGCCGGCAGCGCTGACATGCTGCCCAAAGTCGACACTGAATCCCTGGGACTCTCACGATCGTATGGGGAACAAGGGCTCATGCCAAGGAACATTCAAGGTAAGTCGTTTACTTCAAGCGTTTAACGCCACAAGATATACTTATCAACTTCCAACCAAATCTACAGGGAGTTACCGCAGTGTGAAGCCTCAGCGCATAAACATCAGCGTCACTAAAACTTTTGAGCGCTTATCCAACACATTTCTGCGGACGTCGTGGATTAACGACTGGAGACTGTCAGTATAAACTTTAATGTAATGATATTATTTACGATAATACTGCGTTAATTTCTCGAAATATGCGGACATTCATCTACAGTTTTTTAAAAAAAATAAGTTGTCGCATATTAAAGTGTGTCGATCCTTCCTTCATTACAACAATGCGTGAAAAAGATGATCAGAGGAGATTTATGTCATAAAAAATTCCAAGAATTAACTAAAGAGTTCGCCTATACACAAAGAACTGTTAAAACAGAGTTGTTGGCAGTTTATCAAAAAATGGAGAAATATAATTTACAGATCTCGAGCCACAGAACGAATTGTGGCTTAATTTATATATTTTGTATGATGTGTGTAGGATTCTCAGACAAATAATCCAAATTGTTTTAGATTCAGTTATGTTTTTAATACGACGTTTTTTGCCCAGAAATTCAAAATCAAGCTGAAATAAATTGAAATAGGGAAGGCCGTATCGTTTTTATACGTCACGCATAAGTGGTCTAATTTATTTTTGTCTCATATGTCGATTTTTCTCTGTCTCGATAATGATGACAGTCACTGAGAATAATTTCTCTACGAATGTGTGTCATTGATTTTATGATTTCAAAATGATGCAGCTTGAATTGAGGGGGAAAAACGTCAGATTGGCCACATTCAAGTTATCAAAATTCAAAATTGTTTTAGAGAATCGTTTAATATATCACCTTTTAATTGGTCACATAAGACTCCTGCCTTATGTGTGAATAAACTCACGAATTCTTCTTATTGCCTCATACTGTTGACAGCAAATAAAACCGACAATCAATTCAATCAATGAGCCCGGTCCTGGTTTATGAGACGCAGATATGCTCACATGACAAGGAGTGGCTTGTTCAAGTGTCCCTTATCTCCTTTTATGCATCGATAAAAACAAGGTAGCTTTAACTAAATGAGGGTTTCTCCTGATGTCATTATTAAGTCAGTGAAGTTTTAATTTTTAATCAATTCCGTCAAACGATGTAGCTTTACCGTAAACTCCATGAACGAGTGGGCGTCGAGGTGAGAGGTGAGAAGCTTCAGCTACACCAGCTTGTGACTGCACCTTCTGTGGCAACGCAACCTGCACTCATTGTGTAAAAACCTCTGAAATGTTGCTACACCTTTACCAACAAGCTTATGAGAAAAAGTTTGTTAATCATCTCAAGAAATACCGACTTAATACAAATACTTAATATCATAAGTGATTAAAATGGAAGCATAACAAACATCTATACCAACACAGAAAATTCTGCATTTTTTTGAAGAGGAAACTAGAGTGACAAATTTAATTTATTTGCGTCATTACAAAACATTTCCGCCCTGTAGATATTTATTTTATTTACGACCGCTCCATCCGACGTTTTTAAAGATAATTTTCCTTTATTAAACAGGCTGCTGTGCGTCACGTGGCCAGGCCATTCCAATCATTTATGCTCTTTTGAAGCAACGTAAACTTGAGGAAAAGGATATTGATTTAAGTTTCTGTGTGGTGGAAAACGGCAGCTCGTGGAAACTTGTTGCTTCAGCTGCAGAATGCTGCGCGGATCCCAGCAGGGCGAAGCGCGAACAAACCAGAAATCATGTCTAATAGCTGAGCGGAGTTTGAAGTAGACCAGTAAATTACGACAAGGCCTTGGGAGGCATCTAATTGACAAAATATTTCCACTTCTAAAGCCACATCCACAGAGGTTTTCCTCTGTTTGATCATGGCTTCTTTTTATGATTAGAACCATAAATGCTTTTGTAACTGTTGTAAATGTCAGTCCGTCTGTTTGCTTTGCGCTGTGGCACAGTCTTATCAATTCAAGTATTTCCAAATCCTACTTAACGTACATAAGGCTACAAATCTGACAACTAAATCATTTACAACTTGAGAAATGGATGTCGAAAATTAGAGGGCTTAATAAAATGTTATTTTCTTAAATTGATTTAAATTTTAGGCTATAATATTTTTACTTTTATTTCTCATCCTAAATGAGGATAATTTGGAAATATGAGAAGTTAATTGTAAAAGGCAGCATTTTCGTATCGTATGCAAAAAGTCAGTTAAAGCTTCCCTATCTCCAATCAGAAAACAAAAAGCAACTAAAGCTAATGGTATTTGACAAAGAGAGTTTTCCCTTCGTGGGAGAAAAATGATGTTTGGTCGAGGTGAGCTTAGATATATTTCTCTTCGTCCGCAGAGATAAGGGCTTCTTTTCTGTATCTTCATTTGTCTGTGGGCGGTAACATCGTCTCCACCAATCTTTAACACTAATATCTCTCCAGTCCCCCCAGCGAATTCACGACTTAGATGCATGAATATTTATGAAGCTCACTTTCATGAGCCTTATGTGTTTTTTTTTTTTTTTTACTCCTGCTCCAACGATTGTAAGAGAAAGGAGGCAAAAAGGGGAAATAAATGGTTGAACCCCACCACCCCCTCACCCTTTAAAATTAAACATATGGCGGTCTGACAGAACTTAAAAGAAAATCTCTTTATGTTTCGTCCCGGGTTTCCACGTGGTTCGTCTTGACGGATGGAAGAGAGCTTTCGTCCGAGGCACTGCGCAGCACTGAAATAGACTTCTCTCTGTGTGTGTCCGTGTCTCATTCGTAGCACACCAGTTAAAAATGATGGACTACTCATATGACGAGGACCTGGACGAGATGTGTCCCGTGTGCGGAGACAAGGTTTCAGGGTATCACTATGGACTTCTGACCTGTGAGAGCTGCAAGGTTAGTGCACTGATCAGTGGAATACCATATATGTGATTATGAGGAGCCTTGTGTGCTCTGGAATCTAAAATACCCTTTGTTTATTTATTTATTTATTCATTCATTCATTCCCTCATTCATGTATTTATTTATTGGCAATGATATTTCAGTTACATACAGTGAGTACCTTAATGAAGGATTTTCTACAAAGTTACTGAATTACATCAGAGCATGTCAGTTTTACAGTGGACAAGCAAACTTTAATTGCATTATTATGCTCTTATATGTATTGGAAGCTGCTTTATTTCTGTGTATCAATTTGTTCTTTTCATCATCTTTTTTACTCTGACATTCTTGACCAGACTGTTCAGAGAAGATTCAGTTCCTCAGCATTGATATTGCAGGAAACCCAAAGCTTAAAAAGGCCGTGGGTCAAATGTTGTTGTGACAAATGGGAGAAACTTTTCCTGTGAGTGTCACAGGATTTTGTAACGGCTTGGCAAAGACAAAGAGAGGTAGCATGCAAGGCGTTTATATCTTTTTCTTCTTTTTTTTTTTTTAAATTCTTGCAACCAGGAGGCAGGGAAGAAGGATTCAGCACCGGAAACAAAGCCTATACGATGATAATAATAATAATAATAATGACTGTTTGTACAAACCTGTACACTGTCAGAAACGCTCATCACAAGTTCATTAAGAACTGCAGCTGCATCTGTTTGCAAATAGCACAAGTTAATGATAAGGCCGCTGCTACACAAACTGTTGCTGCAGTTAATTTGAATTCAATCAACAACCTGTCTGTCTCTTTGTGCATCTTTCCATGATTCCCCTCAACACTGAGCTTACAGGCAATACCTTATATTTTTTTTCGTTGGCCCAGTAAAGCTGTCAGCGCAAAATTAAGCTATGAGACAAATGTCTATGTGTTAACACTATTCGGTGTAAAATTGCAGCTCACAGTATTGATGCTACAGCACACATTTCTTGCCTATGTGGTCATTATTCAAAGCAGATGTTATAGATTTTATCCCATATTATTGACCTTGAGATGCTCAGCATTTGCTTGAAGGAATATGTCAGTGGCTTCACTGCTGCTTTTCAGCCTCAGCAAAGAGTTTACCTCAGTTTAGAAATTTAATAGCATGTGTGCATGAGTGTGTGTGTGTATGTGTGTGTGTGTCTGTATTTGTGTGTGGATGTATGTGTGTGTATGAGTGTGTACGTGTGCATGAATGTGAGTGGTAGATGAGGATGTATTTTATAAAATGTTGCATATCCTAGTTCAAACATGAGTAATATTGATAATTGCATGAAGCTTATCATTGATTATCTTTACAACACAGGCGGTCTATTCAGTGCCGTGTCTGACCTGATATATCAGTGTTGACATGTTACAGGCTCCTGTTGGCATTAAATAGCTCTGTGTGTAGTCCAAGTGCGATGGAGGTTCTTCCTGAGCTGCACAAGAACGGAAAAAACTGTAGCTGTGATTTATTCTTTGTTTTCTTATAAAATAAAAATACCTCTCTTTCAGGTTTTATTACACGCTATTACGGTAAGATTAATATTTCCCAAGTTAGTCTTATCAAATTTTGGAAGTAATTCAGAATTTCTGGTAAGTTTATAGCTGGAATATTCCTTTATACGCATGCATGCTATCCCCTCAGCTTTCAACCACAAAAACTCACTTTAATCATGTTAGATGTTTCTCGTTTAGTTGGGCTATCAGATTTCAGATGTCAGATGAGCAAATACACACACACACACACACACACACACACACACACACACACACACACACACACACATACACACACACACACACACACACACACACACATGCAGAGACAGAGAAGTGAAGAAACGTCCTCATCGCCCCGTACTGCTACCACCATCCTGAACACACGCACAAACAACCACCCACACAAACACCCACCCACACAGACAGACAGAAACACACACACACATACACACACACACACACACACACACACACACACACACACACACACACACACACACACACACACACACACACACACACACACACACACACTTTTTGTTTATGCACACGATGTGATTTCATGCTACACACCAGCTTACATAGAGTAAACACAGTACGGCATCATACCTGTTAGACTAACAAGTTGCAAATATATAGAAATTAACGATAAATTCATGGAAGTAAAACAAGTTGAGGTCATAGGGATTTTTGTTTTTTAGACACCTGATGGCAGGAAATTCACAGGATAAAATCAGAGGACATTGAGTGGTCATGTGAATTACAGTATTCATGCTTTTTTTTGATGGACCCACAGGCCGGTATTGACACATAGTAAAAGCAGTTGTAATAAATTAAAATGATTATCTTTGTGAATAAAGGAAGGAAGGAAGGAAGGAAGTTCAAAATATTGTGATGTGATTTCAAATCTGAATTTGATTTGTTCCAATTTTTTTGAATAAATGAGAACCAGACAAAGGAAGCCCACAGACATCCAATTACAAGTAGAAAATAGACCCTGGCGAGTGCTTACACCCTTTAGAACTGCCAATCAAAGGAAAACCTTTAAAGTTAAGTGTTGTCAATCTGTATAAGTGTTATTGTGTGGTTTTCAAAACATGTCACACTTCTGTTTGTTTCTGGTATTTAGAGCACATGCTGGGCACTAAATAGAAAAATTGTAGAGAAGAAAGTTCTCTTTGAAGCATGGATTTTTAGCACTGATCAGTCATTAATCCCATGCAGTGGACTTTTTTTTTTTATCTTTGACGGATCAGATTAGGTCAGATATTGACAACAGAAAGTTTTTTGTTGTTGCTGTTGTTTTATTTAAAAGACTGATATTAAAGATTCTGCTCCTTGGTAACAGAGTTAAACCGTGCTCTTGTATGATTTTCACTGCTGCTACTTGGAATTAATTCCACATTGCAGGTATGAATCTCAGTAATTGTAAATCTGTGAATTATGGATATAGCTTGTTGGATCTTTTAGACTGCTCCGCTCATATTTTTCAATAATCAGGTGGAGAGCTGTAAAGATGATTTTTCTCTATTTTTAGGTGAATTTAAGAATAATAATGTAACAAGGTGACTAGGTGAAAATTTAGTAGTAGCTTGCGCTAAGGAAGTTACTGTATATAGAATTTTTTCTTGCTTTGCTCATTTTACTGCATAAGTTCTACCTATGATGTAATTTTAGAAATTATTTTCCTGTATTGATTAATAGAGAAGTGCTAAAAGGTTCAATTAACACGATGATCAGAAAATTTCCTTCTCAACTGTATCATTCATTTTTTTAAAAACAGCAAACAAAAAGCATTGCATTTAGGCCACGCTTTGTGTTTCCATGGATTATTTCCATGGATTGTGTTTTCATGGAAATTCTTCAAGCATGAAGAATTATGACATGAATAAAAGCACATCTCAAGACTTGTGTGTGTGTGTGTGTGTGTGTGTGTGTGTGTGTGTGTGTGTGTGTGTGTGTGTGTGTGTGTGTGTGTGTGTGTGTGTTTCCATTAAGCCCGTCCTTCTCCATCTATCTGAGAGTGTGAATGGGCCAATTACCGTCACGTTGCAGGGGTCAAGCAGGTTGACATCTTAATTGGTTCTCTCCACAGGGTTTCTTCAAACGCACCGTCCAGAACAACAAGCGCTACACATGTATAGAGAACCAGAGCTGCCAGATTGACAAGACCCAGAGGAAGCGTTGCCCGTACTGCCGTTTTCAAAAGTGCCTTACCGTCGGCATGAAGCTAGAAGGTACATAAACATGTTTACATTTTTACAGTGCAGATGTTTGGCCTAAGACTAAATGATGTCACACATTTCTTTGGTATTTTGCTAATTTCCATGTGTTTCCATCCAACATTTTGGTGACTAAGTGAGGTATGATCACAATCAAACCTTCTAAGTTGTGCAGAAAAGTTTCATTATATAATGTGTCGCTGTCAGAAGTTTGCGTGCTTTCAAATGAAGCAATGATGCAATTATTACATAAAGGAAAATGTTCTTTATTTTTTGTTGTTTGTGAATTATCAGCTAGAAAAAAAAGGCTGTTATTAGTGTTGAATATATGACTGTCCAGTAACCAATGGCAGAGGAGATATTCCAATACAGGAGTGTAGATAGTAACTCAATAAAATAACATAAAAATGCACAACCTCATTATTTGTAATGACATCAAAACAATGTAAACAATGCAGGTGTTAAATGGAAAACAGACCTGGTGAGTTATGTTCCATGTATTATAGCTCAGATTATGTAAGGTGTTACTTTAATATGTGATTTAAGCATAGCTTTTAAACTTTTCATTTTTAATATTTTATATAGTATTGGATTAATACTTATTGCCTCAAGTTTGATGATCTGCTCAAATATTAAAAAACAAAAGTTGTAAATTGAATACAGATGAGTAAAAGACATCGCATTTCTCTCTCATATCTGGTAGAGTTAATGGATAAAATACTTCAATATATACTAAACTTCATCCGAAGAAATTACATCGTAATTCAGAAGAATACTCTCTTTATGGAGCACATGCATCATGTCATGTCACTTTGTAATTGTAGTTACGGACATGATACAGCTGGCACATAAACATTTGGAAACTCTAAGCTAGTATTTAGTAAAATGCACACCATTGCCAAGTCCAAGTAATCTGACACGTGTCTGTTTGCAAGTGCCTCACCCTATCACAAAGTATTATGCAAATCAGTTCATTATGTCCAGTCTTGTAATTGTATGTAAAGTAATTTTAAAAAATTTAGATCACCTTGCTGTCCAGGTAGGCATCAACATATTATTGGTTCTTTCCTAATCTGTGCCCCACATACCCACATGGTTCTGTAAATGTTTGAGTTATTTGTCCATTTATCCATATCCACATCAAACTTTAATGGTCTCTGTTAACACAAGCACCATGCCTGCAACAAATGTCATGGAAATCCATTTAGCAGTTTTTGCACAAACTGACATTCCAACAGATGGACAGAGATTAAAATATAACTCCATTGGCGGAGTCAAATGTTCTTCCAAAAACAGTTCTCATGTGAATAGTTTCCGTATGAATTGAGATGTCCACGATTTAAGAAGGTTATTACCTGCTCTGACGTAATGAAAGGAGCAAATTATATTTATTTAAACATTTAACACTGAATATCTCAGTCAACAGAGCTTTGTGAAGTGAAGCTTTTCGTTTCTCCTGCATTGTTGAAACCTAGCATTGCTTATTAGTGTTAGAAATGGTGTCATGGGGAGTTAGTGGTATCTGGTAGCTGCTTTGCATTTGCCAGACAGAATAATAGATAAAATATTAAACTTGGCGGCGGGGCAAGCATGGTAATGATGATACTTTTGGCCGGCCATTTCAAGGCCTCTTTGTTTAATTTTAACACAACTCAAAAGCTTGTTTAAACACGGCTGGTGGAAGAGACAAGATGGGAGATGAGAAACAATATTCCAGTGTTGAAAGGTAGTATTCTCAGTTAACACCTTTTATTTTAGAATTGCTAATTTTGAAGGAAATAAAGCATGTGAAGGACTTGTTTTTAAAAGGTATTGAATAGAAGATTAAGTGTCAAATGTGGTTTAAACTTTGTTTAAGTTACAATGTCCGTATTTTTCAGGTAATGCAAATTGCAAGGTTTGCTATGGTGCAAAATTCCCATTTGTGATTTTAACCAATTTAAAATTCTCCAATCTCCTGACCTGACATAAAAGAAGAATAAATTTGTCAAAGAAATGAGATCCTGGGAGGGTCAAAGCAGTCAAAGCTCCTCCAACATCTTTCTGGAGGCGTCTCGTCTCTTGACATGCCAAGCATGGTGTAATTAATTGCTGTTAATTGTGAATGGCCTCTGGGCAGAGTGTCCCAGCTTGTCATTTTCCAGCTGATATGAGAGAGTTGAGGTTGGTGTTTGATTTGTTTATGCTGGCAGTGGTTTTCGGCTCGGGGGCAAAATGGGCCCTGCAGCACTCTGTCAGGAGCCCGAAGCTCCGGTGGGCGACTCTTGCCACAAACAGTAAAGACATCTCATACAGAAACCCTGACAGCTCTCAGCACACACACACACACACACACACACACACACACACACACACACACACACACACACACACACACACACACACACACACACACACACACACACACACACACACACAGAGCACTACCTGGTACACACATACATGTATTCATGAGAAGGCCAAAAAGGAGTTGGAAAGGCCAAAGCAAAGAGGGAGAAGCTGTCAATTGCAGCTAAACAGGAAAAGAGCTTTTGGGTCATGTGTTTTGTTATTTACAATCATTTCATTCCATTACTCAGCAGGTTGTAGCAACATGTTTATTCAGAAAACTGAATGGAAACCATATACTGTACAGTATGTGAAGAGATCAGAACTCGACTGTTTACTTTCTGATGCTATCCCATACTTTTACTGGTAAGAAGGCTGCCAACTAATTGGACTGGTCATACAGTTTGAAGCATTCTGGGATGGTGAAAACAGTGTTTAGTAATGTATTAGCGCAAAGATGAACACACAAAAGCAGCAGATAAGCTTACAGTCAATACAACCACTGATGTGCATCATTGTATAAAACAGACGCTCTCTCCTTTGCACGTAAATAGTATGAACCAGTATAATGGAATCTGGCACACACATTGAGCAGCAAACATACATGATGATACAGCAAGACATGTGCTGTAAAATCCTAAGCATTGATGGTATGCACCAAAGTCAACCAGTGTATACTGAAAAAGACAGAAAAAGCCACATTCTCCTCAGGTCTGACCCATTAGTACGTCGTTCACTGAAGCTGATGAAGCGTGCCTGTCTGAACAGCTCCCACTGGTATGATTTTCTTTTCATGCTAGCTAGAAGTTGCCTTGAATCATATGCTTCACTGAGCTGTCTAATATCTCCTTTACTTATGTATCATCCTAAAGACCAAGCGTAACGGAGTTGTTTGTGATACTGTGGATTTTAAATTTCATTTCCACCATGGGCTGTTTAATGAAGCAAAGGTCTTATGATGTTAAGAAATGAATACTTATGACATTTAACATCTGAGGAACTGTCAGCGAATGACATGTTAACAACAAAGGACAGAATGCAGCTTTTGTATTTCATCTTGTAAGATAATGTTTACTGTTTGTTCTCTCATTCCTTTAAAGTTGCAAAATGCCTAATGTTGTTTTTAAAAATTTAAATCCAAGTCTTAAATCAGAATTTTTGCTTTTAACCACAACATTGCTGGAAGGTCAAACAGTTCTCCCTGAGGTAGCACTTTATTCTGTAGATGATATTTTTTAATATTTTTCATGAAGTTAATCCACTATCAAATATAAATTCATTATTTGCTAAAATGCAAAAGCTCTATAGGGTTCTTCAGGTCAAATTAGCAACACTATCCAAATTTATATCCCTGCATGGAATTCCCTCCCTTTTTCTTTTTATTTCCTGGATGTCTCCCATCTTTTAACTCTGATTCGTCTTCCGTCAGCTTTCCAGTCGCTGTGGTAGAAGCCAGGGAGATGTCGCATTACTTATGCATAGATATCATAGGTATTCATGTGTGTGCATGGGATGGGACGCATCCGGAGAAGGGGCCGCGGCCCGACATGACAAACAGGGTGTCAGCAAGACTCTGCGGGACCCATTACTATGCTGGCGGCCGACAGGGATCCTCACCTACGCTTGTTTAATATTCCTGTATATTAAACAACCATAAATCACAAGACATAAGCATTGAGAGCTGTGTGTGCATGTGTGTGTGTACATAGGCAATGCTTGTGAAAAATACTATTTGTGTGTGTGTGTGTGTGTGTGTGTGTGTGTGTGTGTGTGTGTGTGTGTGTGTGTGTGTGTGTGTGTGTGTGTGTGTGTGTGTGTGTGCGTGTTCGTGTGTGTGTTTGTGCGTGTGTGTCTGAGCTCATTTTTGTTCATATATGTTTGAGATGAGGCAGCTGGATACTTTTGGAAAAGATTACACTTTAAAACTAACTAATTTATGTTTTGGAATAAACATACAGTTCAGTACTAACAAGTTCATATATTCAAATTATTCACAGTACATACAGTATATTATATGTAATGAAAATAAATAATAAAAAGGGTTTCTATAGTACTACTCTTAAAATGATGAAACACTCATCATACTGTCTAGTCTGACTTAACACTCATGGCTCTTTAAAACAAGCCAGCATTCACCCATTCACACATGAGGCTTTCATGCCAAGCAATATATCACTTTCTCATGATACTTTGAAATATAAAGGTAAATTTACTGGCGTTCCTGCTGTAGTCCCATTATTAGTTTCGGACTGCTTTGCAGCCAGAATGTTATTGGGCTTTGATTGATCAGTTTGTGAAATAGTGAATCAGTCCGTCTTCACAAAGAATCAAGGGAGTTCACACAGTGTCAGCCATTGAACTTTTTAATCTGGATGTAACCACACTAAAAGAAAGTAAAATTTTAAAGAAAACTTTTTAGCATTTTTTTCTGTTTTCCTGCAAACAGAGATTTTAACAGATGCTCTACAAGGAATCTGGATTACTAGTGTAGATTTAGTGTTGCAGTGTCTGATTCACTAACATGTCCACCTTAGTCAATAACACACACACACACACACACACACACACACACACACACACACACACACACACACACACACACACACACACACACACACACATATATACGGTACACCCTTGTTCCTCGCGGGTAATGCGTTACAGAAACCGATAGAGGAATCCGCGATCAAGATCACAATCTATTTATCTCATTATTTACGTTCATGAACCCTTCCCATACTGATATTAAACCACCTTCTATCTGTATTACCTTTTCCCACACTCTTATCGACTGTTTAAAGTACTTTGGTGTCTCACAAAAGTCCGAGACTGACGGAACAGAGCACACTCCAGATGCGGTCAGCCAATAGAATGCACATACGGTATCACTTGACTGCCTATACATACATATACACACACACACACACACACATACGGTATACATATACATATATACACAGACATACACACACATACATACACACACACACAGATATATATATATATGTATACAGTACATATACAGTATATATACAAAGAAAATCACATATAAATATACCTAAATAAAATCAGTTCATAATACTGTACTGGTATTAGTGATCTTGTTCTTCTCTTACATGGTCTCCCAGATGTCTGTTAGCTTGTTGCATGCTGGGCTTGGCAAGATTGCTCAGCGTAAGAGGTAATTAAATATGAATAATTAACACTAGTGGACCCCAACTGGGACACAGTGGAGCAGCCTCCCCATGGCAGCAGTCAGACAGATCACACATGGTCCTTAGGAGTCCACTTGTGCCTGGCTCGCTCATTAGAAAAACCCACAGCACAGACTGGTTGTGATCTTCACCACGAGATCCTGCACTGGGGGGGTCAACATGTACATTTGATTGATCAGAAATAAAATTAATTCTTGGTGTTTTTGTACTTTTCTTAATAACCACATTTATGATAATGAATAAAAATTTTTTGAATCTTCTCAGTTTCAAAACAACAATTTCAAACCTGGAGTTTTTAATGTTTTAATTTAATATAATTTTTTTTTTTTTTTACATCCTTTTTTTACATCCTTTGAAGTGTGAATTTCCTGAGGGCTAGACAGACATATCCAGCTGTATAATAACAGGGGTTCATAGAAGTTTGTGTCTCTGGTCAATCAGTAACAACACTATCTGTTTTACTTGTGGGGTTTAGGAGTCAACAGGTAAATGTCAAGTGTAATCACCAGAAGAAAACCTTTGCCCTACAAACAAGTTACAATGGAAGAATTCACTTCCATGGTGTGCATTTTCATTTGTGTATATATGTGCAGAAATCCAAGTGCATCTTTGGCTAAAGGTGATTAATATTGCAAATAAACTCTCCTACTTGGAAGCTGTCAGGAATTATGAAATGTAAGAGAAAATTATACAATCTGCAGAACTAATAGTATCCTCTTCCCATTTTTTCCTTTTAATCTTTCTTTATCCATCAGCTGTGCGGGCCGATCGTATGCGTGGCGGTCGCAATAAGTTTGGCCCCATGTACAAACGTGACCGGGCCCTCAAGCAGCAAAAGAAGGCGTTGATCCGAGCCAATGGTCTAAAGATTGAGGCCATGACCCAGGTGATGCAAGCTGTGCCCACTGACCTCACCATCACCTCAGCCATCCAGAACATCCACTCAGCTGCTTCCAAGGGCCTTCCACTGAGCCACCATGCTGGTCACCACACTGGTCATCACCACCACCACCACCACCATCATCACAGCACTGCCCTGCCCCCCACAGACTACGACCGCAGCCCGTTTGTCACTTCGCCGGTCAGTATGGCAATGCCACCACATGCCGGCAGCCTGCAGGGGTACCAAACGGCCTATGGACACTTCCAGGGTACACGCACCATCAAGTCAGAGTACCCAGACCCGTATACAAGCTCACCAGAGTCTATCATGAGCTACGCCTACGTCGATGCCTATCAGTCAGGCTCGCCGCCCAGCTTCCCTCATCTAATTGTAGAGCTACTCAAGTGTGAGCCAGACGAGCCGCAGGTTCAGGCGAAGATCCTGACATACCTGCAGCAGGAGCAGGCCAGCCGAGGCAAACACGAGAAGCTCAACACCTTCGGCCTCATGTGCAAGATGGCTGACCAGACACTCTTCTCTATCGTGGAGTGGGCAAGGAGCAGCATCTTCTTCCGTGAACTCAAGGTAGGTTCACATGATCCCTTGAGAGAAATCTGATATATGTATATATATACAGTATATATATATATATATATATATATATACACACACACACACACACACACACACACACACACACACACACACACATATATATATATATATATGCATATACTGTATATTTTTTAATTGTTTAAGATTGAGCCCCTATTTGCAGTTGTTCTGCAGGTCTCTAAAAAGCTATGTTTTTTTTAATGCAAAGTCTTTCTCCATCTTGCCATGCATAATTGACAATAATTGTCAATAATAATCTGGTCAATCTTTTATCTTCAGCATATCTTTAATCTGGCTCCTTTATGCACTGGCTCAACAGTAATGCAGAGTACACAGGGCTGTTTGGGGTGAGCTGTGTCTGCTATTTGCAGCCAGTGCTCTCTCCTACTGCCGGATCAAAATTCAGCAGCGAGTTGTAGTGACTCTGTGTGTGACACATTTTGTGGGTTGGAAAAACCTTGACTAGAAGCTTCAAGCACTTTTCATACTAACAGGATTCTAGTCTGAGTTGGTTTTATATGAATTAAAAACTGAATACCACCCACCTCCCCTTGAAATATCAATCAATCAATCAATCAATCAATCAATCAATCAATCAATCAATCAATCAATCAATCAATCAATCAATCAATCAATCAATCAACTTTTATTTATATAGCGCTTAATCACATCTGCAGATATTTCAAAGCACTTAACAGACAGAAAGCCAACAGTGCCCTCCAGAGCAAGCATAAGTGGCGGGGAAAGACTCCCTCATTGAGGAAGAAACTCCGGGCAGGACCCAAGCTCTGGAGGGCGGTCATCCGCCTTGACCTGTTGGTTGGGAAAAAGAATTACACTGGGGACAGAGACAGGTCAAGGAAAAGAGAGAGATAGAGAGAGAATGGCAGATAGGCCAGATTGAATTTTCATGTCCATATTGAGCTGTTGTTGCTGAAGTGGGACGGGATTTCCAGGCCTTTGGGTTTCCTGTCTTTCATGTGTGTTCCCCACCTGTTGAACAGAAACACGAAGACAGCGACAGTATCTTGCAAACAAAAAGTGCAATTTAACATTAGTATTAAATTTTAAAAGCATAGAAATATAAAGAAAGATAAGTGATAGAAGCTCCTGAGTATCTCCCTTTAACGAGGGGGACAGGGAAAAATATCCTCAGAAGCCTAGGCCTATAGAAATCCAGAAATCCTGCATCCTCGGATTGAAGAGCCCTGGGAGGGTGATACACTTCAATGAGATCTTCAATGTAAGACGGAGCCTTACAGTGAAGAGCTTCATGTGTAAGCATAAGGATTTTGAATTGTGTTCTATATTTAATTGGGACCCAATGTAAGGATGCTAGCACAGGAGAGATGTGCTCTCTCCTCCCGGTTCGAGTCAGTAAACGGGCAGCAGCATTCTGAACTAATTGAAGAGTCCTAATGGAGGAGTTTTAACATCCCGATAATAAGGAATTGCAGTGATTCGATCTAGAAGTAACAAAGGCATGAATGATTTTTTTCTGCGTCTTTACAGGATAATTTCTAACTTTAGCAATGTTTCGTAAGTGAAAGAAGGCTATCCAAGACACAGACTTAATATGAGAATCAAAGGACAGATCTTGATCAAAAATCACTCCCAAGTTCCTGACGTCATTAGTGGAGGACAGAGCAATGCTAAGTGAATTACAATGTTAGAGAAATCATCTAAGATGCTTAAGCCCATTAATAATGACTTCAGTTTTGTTAATATCTTCAGGGATATTAAATCTTGGATACTTCACATGTCATCTTTTAATAGCTGGCTGACTAGGTTGTGTCCCAATAACTCAGTAGGACACCACCTAGTGGCTGACTTGTTACAGTTTCTTACTGTGAATCTTGGATGCTTCACAGTAAGAAACTGTGAAGCATCCAAGATTTTATATCCCTGAGGCAGGTTTCTAATTTAATTAGTTGGTCAGATTCATTTGTTTTAATTGATAAATATAAGTGCGTATCATCTGCATAGCAATGAAAATTAATGTTTTGTTGTCTTATACTTCCCAATGGTAGCATATATAAATTAAACAGAACAGGCCCCAGAACAGATAGTTAAGGTACTCCACAGGTAAGAGTCTCTCGATCTGAAGATTTATTATTTACATGGACAAACTGAAATCAGTCGAATGGATATGATCTAAACCAGTCTAGTGCTGAGTTTTTAATCCCCACTTCCTCTTCCAATTTCCTTAGAAGAATATTATGACCAACAATACTGAATGCTGCACTCAGGTCTAATAAGACTAGAACAGATAGAAGACCTTTATCTGACGCTATTAAAAGGTCATTTGTAACTTTTAGCAGTGCAGTCTCCGTACTGTAGTTTGTTGTAAAACCTGACTGAAAATCGTCTAACTGAAAATCCACTAAGGTCTGTAGGATCTTAGATAGGAATGGCAGGTTAGAGATCGGCCTGTAGTTTGAGTGGAAGCTAACGTCTAATGTTTGGTTAGGGGCTTGATTACAGCCACTTCAAAAGATTGCGGTACATAACCTATTTTTAAGGACTGATTAATTATGGATAGTATAGGTTTTTTATTAATGATAATACCTCTTGGAGGAGCGTAGTTGGAATTTTAATTCTCCTGTCCAGAATTTGTCTGGGTACACATTTAATATGGATTAAGTTATTATGGTTAATCAAAACAGTATTTCTAGATTTTGGTAGTCTAACATTTCTGTAGGTCCGGGGGACAGACACAGTCTTAATGGGGTGTGTATTAGTTAAAGTAGAGTTAGCTGTGGCCGGGGACTGTTGTAGGCGAAGCATGTAAGACTGCAACTTTATTGCCTGATCTCCACTCTGGAGAGTTGGATGAATGCCGTCCCTCCTATTGAGACCAGGCTTGCCTCAGAAAGCTTTGCAATCATCTGTGAAGCCTACTGAGTTATTGTGACACCACCTAGTCAGCCAGCGATTAAAAGATGACATGCAGCTTAGCATCTCATTGCTAGTTAAATTTGGGAGGGGAACAGAGAAAACTACTGCATCAGCCAGGGTCTTTGCAAATGCGCACACTGACTCTATGTTAGCTTTTAGGACCATTTGTTTAAACCTCCGTTCAGTTTTACTTAATAACTACTTCTCCCTCAATGTCGCCTGCTCTGGCCCCAGGGATGCAGCTAACTATGGCCGCTAGCTGTCTTAAATTAACGTGTCTCACAATGGAAGATCCGATAACCAGAGTGTGCTTCTTAGTCAGCGTGCAACTGAGTGGGGCAAACTTGTTCGAGACACTGACAGAGGAGGCTGGAATAGTATGATGTTGGTGTTGTCCAGTAGGCTTCTTTTGTCTACGTTTCCCTCTCACAGTTATTCAACCATGCTGTTTCCCCAGGCTGCTCGGGGGCTGTTGGGGGAGGGGGGGGGGGCAGCTAGGGGGGCAGCAAGGACTAGTGCCAGCGGGGCCTACTAGCTGCGAAGATACGCTAGGGCAGGCGCTAGCCGGGCCTACTAGCTGCGCCGCTAAGCTAGGGCACTCCGCTCCCACTAAACCTGTCTGGGGGCTGCTTTTTGCGGGTCTATGCCTATGCTCAATGGAGCGGAGTCGCCCCTCGACCTCACTGAGCCTCGCCTCCAGCGTTAAAACAAAGCTACACATCAGACATATTTCTGACTCGCTAATGGAGGTGGAGGTATGGGTTAACATAAGACAGTTGGAGCAAGAGTAGATGGGGGAAGAGACGGAGGTGTGGCTGGCAGGAGAAGCCATAGTTGGTAGAGTGTAGTTAGACAAAAAAGGGTTTGGAGTAAGTTATATAAATGTAAAATATCACCTTAACGATCTGCTTCAGCTTGTGGATAGCTAACATTAGCTAACACCAGACAGCAGCTAATGTATTTGCTTACTTTGAGTACCAGTGGATTTTTTTTCCTTTAGCATTTTGGTCAAACAGAGGATAGAAGATAGACAGAGGATAGAATCTCAATAAGGCCAAGTCTATTTTTAATTTTTTTGTATTTGATTTCTTTTAAATTAGTTATGTGCATTTAGTGTAAATTTAACAGTACTTATACATGCTATATGTAATCTGCCAGATTGTGAAATCTGTGAGCATTTGGCACAGCCCATCTAATCTGACCAATAGTAAGCTTTCACTAAAACCTCCAAAATTTGATAATTCCCTTCATTCATTCCAGACCCCAAGGGAGAATTTGAGGTGTGTAGCTTGGTGCCCATGGTATTATTTTGCTCTGAATCAAGGTTAATATTCACAGCGACATAAAAGGCGTTTGATTAGTCTGTGCTTCACCTGTTTTTCTTCCTGTTGTCTGATTCCTTTGTCTGTTTCACATAAAATCGCCAAAGGCTCAGCTGCATATTCATGGGAACGGGCCTGTTGTAGAAAAAAAAAATCCCTCCAAATATTTCATATAATTTTGTTTTCAAAGGGGAAAATGACAAATGAATGTATTATTAAAGATGGTGCCAATTACAACAGAGAGAAGGGTCCTTGAAAACACATGTTGACATTTAGCACTCATCATGTTCCAGTTATTGACATTTTTGAGGTTTGTATTTGCATTCAACTGGGACTGAAGTGCTTCACTCATGCTCACTCACAGGCCCATCGCAAGGTGTGGCCACTGCTAATTATTGTGTGTGGTTTGTCCATTAACTTTGAATGATAATTTTTACTCCTCTGTGAAGCCACTCTATTTCTCCCACCCTTATCCTAATTCAATTATCTCACCTACTTGTATTTGTCACTTGCTGATTTAATGCTGAATGAAATGTCATTATGTTTGCCTAATGGGACTATATTACTGGGATTTAATAGTAATTGAGCTGGGTGCCTGTTACAATGAAAATTACATGAGTGCAGGAGAAACCTCTTCTCTGAACTAACCCCATATTTTAAATTAGTGAGGGAGACAATTCAAATAAACCCACCTTGCTTTTTTTTTCAGAAGGGAATAATATGGCTGTGGCTCTAGTTATTTTTCCCACAGAATTCCCTCTCTTCTGCCTGCTCCTCATTAATGATTTTCAGAAGTAGGACTGAAATGGGCTTGAGTGGTGTGAGCAAGGAAATAAGCAAACCATGTGATAGCCAAACTCCCCAGCATTATAGATTATCATCCAAAGCTAAAACTGTGCTGTGATACACACTTATTGAAAATTGTTATTCTATTGCTTCGTCAGCTTTTACCTATTTGCTGCTGCCTCTCCACATCAAACTGCATTAAGAAATGACCTTTGACCTCTACTAGCTATCCTTCTGTGAATGTATCTGATTTGGTCATCTCATGTATGTGTGCGCGTGTGTGTGTCTGTCTGTGATACTTTTGGACTCAACCAATGCTTTATATCTTCTGTTGATATACTGTAGATCTACATATTAGATGTGAGGTTGAGTCTGGGAAAAGAAATACACACACACACACACACACACACACACACACTCAGCCCCTGTCACTATTCTTAGCTCTGCAAGAACAAAAGAATTTCTGTGGTAATAGAGCCAAGCTGGGACGGTGAATGCAAAGTGTTTGCCAAAAAAAGTGATTCAAGATTTAGTTTCCATAAGTTGGCCTTGGTCACGAGACTCATAAATATTTAGCCATTAAGAGCCCTCGGCACACTACAGCTCTCTTTCTACCCCTCTTTCTGGGAATGAGGAATGACGTGAGTCTAGCACCTTGGATGAGGAACGCTGAGGTGGGCTGGATGTGTGCCAACTCTAACCCAGTTATGATTGGTTTAACACATCGGTGGTTCACTCAGATGTGGTATGGCTTTGAAATCACTGACTCAGTGTCGTGATCGCTTGCGGTTACTGAGTCAAATTTTGAGGGAGCTTAAGACAGGTGCCTCTGTGGATATAATTAAATGAGTTTGTATAAAAGTGACATTTGCTAGTACAAGATTCCGCTCCTGCCCTGAGCCTTTCCATACACCCCTGTGCTGTCGTGAAGGCCCCTCCACCCACACTGCTCAACTTCTTTCCGTATGATTTTTTGTGACTAGGTGATGTTGAACATCCAGACAGCAATTGATTTGTAACAGTTTATCTTATCTTAGTCTGAGAAATATGTGTATCAAGACACGTATTTCTAAATTTGTAATTTTAAATGGCGTAGAACAAAAAAAATGAGATCTGAAAGGCTTTCTGTCAAATGTAGTGATGTTCAAAGAGTGAGATGGAGCCAAAGATGGGACAATTTCCTTCATACTATATATGTATTTTATTTTATGGTGTTGTATCCTCCTAAAATTCATTGATATACAGTAAAGCCTATGACATGAAACCAGTAAAGAGGTTATCATGAAATTAATCTGTAAGCCAAGTCAAATAGTCTGGGTGAAAACCATGAAATAGTCTAAAACTGGATGTTTAAAATCCAAGCTTTCATGTTATTTGATGAAAAGAAATTTAAAGAAGGTTTAAATGTAGCTTTCCAAAAAATACCTCTTTTAAAGTCAACTGAAAATAAGAGTGGACTACTTGAGCACAGTATGCTTACAAGTGCGTGTGCATATTTTTGTATGTGTGTTTGTATGTATGTGTGTATGTATGTGTGGGAGTGTGTGTGTGTACAAGAGAGAGGGTGACTCATACTGTAGCTGCTCTAGTGCACTACCCTCTCCTCCATTGTTCCAGCATTGGGATGGCTGGCCTGACTCCCACCACAAATACAATGAGAGGGAGAATTTAGCAGGGCAATCGGGACTATTGATGATTCATATGTTTATATCATACCTTCCTACCTCAACTCCTTTTCAACCACACCCTCACCCACCCCTTTCCTCTCTGCACCCTTCAATAAAAAAAGGATGTGTGTCTGTTGTTGGGACAGCAAATGTGTCCGTGCCAAAAGACAACATACAGCGGCCGATGAAGTCAGGGAAAGGACCATTTGTAAAAAGACTTAATACATTAAGGCTGCAACCAATAATCCATGTTACAGCAAAATACCATCAGTTATAAAATTTACCAGACATGGCATTTTTATCAAAGCCCTGTGTTTTTCCTTCTTTTTGGATAACATTTAACCCTGAGGTCAAAGGTTAAAGTAAGCCCTTCAATGATGCCAGTCACTTCTCTTACCTGACATTTTTTTAACATACTGTCTGAACACACTGAGCCCCAACACATACCATGTTAGGGTTAAGGTGAGGGATTATGCTGGCATTTTTTGTGTCTTATTGTGCCCGTCCAAAGCCCGGATAAATACAGAGGGTCATGTCAGGAAGGGCATCCGACATAAAACTTTTGCCAAATATAACATGCGAATAAAATCTATGACTTCCATACCGGATCGGTCGTGGCCTGGGTTAACAACGACCGCCATTGGTGCTGTTTACCTACAGGGTGCCGGTAGAAATTGGACTACTGAGGAGGAAAGTGTGTTTGTAGGCAGTGTGAGAAGGGGAACTCCAAAAGAATAGGACTGAAAGTAGAGACGTTGAATGTTGGAACTATGACAGGAAAAGGTAGAGAGTTGATTGACATGATGCAGAAAAAGAAGGTGGACATACTACAGTATGTTTCCAGGAGACCAGGTGGAAAGGTAGAAAGGTTAGAAGTTTAGGAGCAGGGTTCAAGTTGTCCTATCATGGTTTAGATAGGAAGAGAAATGGAGTAGGAGTTATCTTGAAGGAGGAGTTTGTTAAGAATGTCCTGGAGGTAAAAAGAGTGTCAGATAGAGTGATGAGTCTGAAGCTAGAGATCGAAGGTGTGATGTTCAATGTTGTTAGTGGGTATGCTCCACAGGTAGGATGTGAGCTGGAGAAGGAGAAATTCTGGTTGGACTTTGATGAAATGATGCAGAGCATACCTAGAAGTGAGAGAGTTGTCATTGGTGCAGACTTCAATGGACATGTTGGTGCAGGAAACAGAGGTGATGAGGAGGTGATGGGCAGGTTTGGTATCCAGGAGAGGAATGCAGAAGGACAGATGGTGGTGGACTTTGCAAAAAGGATGGAAACGGCTATAGAGGATACTTTCTTCCAGAAGAGGCAGGAACATAAAGTGACCTATAAGAGTGGAGGTAGATCTTGTGTAGACGGTGTAATCTGAAGGAGATCAGTGACTGCAAAGTAGTGACAGGTGAGAGTGTAGCCAAACAGCATGGGATGGTGGTGTGTAGGATGACTCTGGTGGTGAGGAAGATGAAGAGGGCAAAGGCAGAGCAGAGGACAAAATGGTGGAAGCTGAAATAGGAAGAGTGTTGCATGACTTAGGAAGGAGTTAAGTTAAGTTAAGTTAAGTTAAGTTAAATTAAGTTAAGACATGCTCTGGGTGGTCAGGAGGTGCTTCCAGATGACTCGATACCTACAGCTAATGTGATCAGGGAGACAGGTAGGAGAGTACCTGGTGTGTCATCTGGAAGGAAAGTAGATAAGGAATGAGGAGGTACAGAAGTGTATACAGAGAAAGAGGTTAGCTAAGAAGACGTTGGACACTGAGAGGACTGCGGAGTAAGGTGAGAGTAGAGGTAGCAAAGGCCAAACAAGGGGCTTATGATGACTTGTATGCTAGGTTGGACAGTAAAGAGGGAGAGTCTGACCTCTACAAGTTGGCAAGACAGTGAAAAAGACATGGGAAGGACGTGCAGCAGGTTAGGGTGACAGCACATGTTAGAGGTTTTGGAGATAAAGTCAGAGAGGCCAGACTGAGATGGTTTGGACATGTCCAGAGGAGAGATAGTGAATATATTGGTAGAAGGATGCTGAGTTTTGAACTGCCAGGCAGGAGGCCTAGAGGAAGACCAAAGAGGAGGTTTATGGATGTAGTGAAAGAAGACATGAAGGTAGTTGGTGTGAGAGAAGAGGATGCAGAAGACAGGGTTAGATGGAGTCAACTGATTCGCTGTGGCGACCCCTGACGGGAAAACTTGAAAGGAGGCGTACAGAAAAAAATGTTGCTGTCTCTTAAGTCGCCATGTCATCTTCAGCTACTTCTTCCACATTGTGGGTAACAGGTGCTGCTTAAAGCTGATAATGTGATAGACATTTTTATTCTTATTTATTGTACAGTAACAAGATATAATGTGCTTTTAACAGAAAGTCCAATATTTGCGGCAGACAGACAAAAAGTGGAGTAAAATTACATAACCTTTTTTTATGTATGTTTTTTTGAAGACCGACATATAATTTAGAACGACGTATCTCGAAAATGTCAGCCGAGGTAAACCTGTAAATAAATTAACATGACCTGATTTTGCAGGATTAATCAAGACTATAATGGATGCCTTCATAAAAGGGGACTTTTAGGTATAATTATTGAATCCGCTCTCTTCTTTCTAAGTCTGCTAAAGATATGTTTTAGAATCATTTGTGATGCAGAGTAGGCTGCTCCCCTGTTTGATGTACAGATAGAGGATAAAATAGCTGTGACATCAGTGGTTTTCACTTTATTTTAATCGACCAGGGACATATTTTGGGGGGGATACAGACAGGTTTTTGTGTGTCTTCATGTCTTTTGGGTTTTTTTTTCCTGTTTTGTTTCTCTGCATGTAGCGAGAATGGCAAAAGCAGAACAGTGGGCCATTAAGTTGAAGAGGAACTGTATTAGAAGTCTTGTTCCCTGGGAAAGCTCCCAGCTGAGATGGGATGGCCATATTGGATAAACAGATGGCCGGAGAGCGGAAAAGACAAGCGAGAAGGACAGAGGTGAAACAAAGAGTGGCGAGAGGAGATGAGTGGAGCAGGAATGTGAGAGAATGGTGAAATAAAACAGAAGGCAGAGGGACTAACAAAGACAAAGAGGTGAGGGAGAAAATATCAAAGGTGATGTAATCGAGGAAGGAAGATATTAAAAGATAAATGTTAAAAAGCCTAATAAACAAAGAGATGAGAGTTGGAAAAGTCAACACAAAAGGCAAGATGGCAGCAAGCAGATCAGGTACCACATACAATATATGTGATAAACTCGTTATTATTGACCAGTTTATACCTGTATGTATAGAACTTCATCAAAGGTAGAGACACTGATTGAGATATAAATACTGTTGGTTGTTTATACAAACTCTCACAAGTATACCTGCTCCTGTTGTAATTCACATTAATCAACCCAACTTTTATTTCAAATGTCAGCTGTTTTGATAAATGCTTCCATTTTTTAACAATAACAACAGCAGTCATCATCATTGTCATCATCATCATCATCATCATCATCATCATCATCATCATCCTCATCATCATCATCATTTTCATCATCATCATCATCATCATCATCATCATCATCATCATCAAAAAGGGAATAATGAACTTATTGTCTTGTGTAATGTAAATAAATTTATTTTGATGTTAAATTGTGGAATATATCTGTCTACATGTAGTCACAGTTATCGGGTTTTTCTAAATGTGAATAAAATAATGAGGCAGGGGAATTAGAGAGTGACACAAGCACAATATATCACAATATTATAGGTGGCAGATTGGTGAATAGCTATAATAATTAAGATATCCCACTGCAGCTGTATTCAGAAAAAATAAATCAGTGCTGCACTGAAATATTTGGAAAAAAGTTACTGGCAGTGAGAGATCTGATCAGAAGAACTTCATTCTATTTAAAACCCCCAAAAAATCAAGCAAACAATTCACTTGGTCACAAATTTTGTTCCAAATCATCTTTTCAAAACTGCCAACATTGTCTGATAATCCACAAAATAGTTCATTAAACAATGTCTAAAATGAACATTTTCTCTGTGTCAAACATGTATGACAGATTCCAATGTTTAGACCAGGGGGATGGTGTTGATCACACCTCACACCTGAATATTTCCCCACTTATAGATTTACCTGAGTGAATAATGCAAGATACTGATTTACACCACTCTGCCCCACTGCTTGATTTCAAACCCATCCTTACACCTGTCTACATCCATAAATATTACATAAATTTACTTTGGTGAAATTATACTTACATCATCCACCTGCTTAGTTAAGACTGGAAGCTCTTTTTGATAGTTTTAGTTATCTTTCTCATTCACACAGAAACACACGCACACACACTCACACACACACGCACACGCACACTCACACACACACACACACACACACATAGACACACACACACAAACACACTTATTTTCCATGACCTATTCAGGAGCAATTTTCATGGTGCACTGAAGTATGTATGTGTGTTTGCATGCATGTGTGTGTGTGAGTGTGTGGGGGTAGGGGTATTATCTCTGCCCTGTTTTGACCGCTGATTGCACCTTCTCTTTTTTCTTCTCACCCCATAACTGAGTGGAAATTAATAAGCCGTTTTAGGCGTGATCTGTAAACCCTGGGCGGTACTATATCTACACCCCCTTCCACACACTCACATACACACACACACACACACACACACACACACACACACACACACACACACACACACACACACACACACACACACATTTCACCCACCCACCATCCGCCACATCCTCCCCTCCCATCACCCCAATCCTGACAAACTGCAAGCGTGATGGGGTTGGTGGCTGCATGCAGTCGGCAAAGATTTGTAACCGTGTCCCTGGACCATTGCATTTGAATTATTCGGCAGGTTGTGCTGCACCACCACCACCACCAACACCGCCAACACCATCATACACACATCCATTCCATGCCCGCTTTACCTTAGCTGCAACGAGAAAAGGCAGAAAGAAAATAATGAAAATCCTTATAATGTAGGAGAGGAGATGTGGAGTTTTACAAAGTTACACATAAAATGTAGAGCAAAGACAATGAAGACTGATTTAAACTTAGAGACTGTGACTCATTTAGCAAGAGAAACTGTCTATGAAGGAGGAAATGGAATAAGAGATGGAGTTACAGACAGAGAGACTCCTAGGGAGGAGGGAGGGAGAGCAAAAATAGTTAAAAAGACAGAAAAAGAAGGAGGAAGACAGAGAAAAAGAAATAATGAAGGGCAGTCAGAGAAGGACAGAAAGAGGGAAATGAGACAGAGAGGAAGGTGGTGGTGGTGGCAGGAGGGTTAAGTGGGAAGATGAACAAGGGCTGTGAGAGGCAAAAACCAAGGGCAAGAGGAGGAGGGGGTGGAGAGGGGGTATGCTGAAGGACAACAGCGGATGGGTGCAGGGGGGTGAACAGAGGATCGCTAGGTTGGTGTGGGGTGGGGTAGGGGTGTAACAGGGAACAGGTGGAAGGTTAATGGGCCTGGAGCAAATCCACCAGACGCTCTCGGGCTTGATATATGGGTCCGGAGCGTGGTATGGGGCGTAGGCTTTCAAAGATATATTATTTCATTTGAGGAGCAGCACCGCTCTGGCTGACAATACCCCCCTCCACCCCCCCACAGCCACTTCCACCAACAACCTCTCAACGTCCAGCATTTGTCCAGTGATAGATGGGAAACCGCCCCCCCCCCCCCACACACACACACACCACCCCAACACTCATGCACAAATACACATACAGCGATGTCCTGCACAAACATACATTCCAGTTTCTCTGGACAGAGTTTTTGTCAGGAGGCTTGTCTCGATTTTCACTTAATTCAGCAATTTCTTTCTCCGTTTCTCTGTTTCTTCATTCCTCCCTTCCTCACCCCATCCCATCTGCTGTCGGTCTTTGTCAAGGGGTGGAGGCAGGCCTTGCAGTTGACTGTGTGTTTTTTTAAGTTGCTATTTTGGTGGTAACAATATCTGTTTGATCAGTACCTCTGGGTAGGAGCAAAAGTTTGTGGGGGTGGAAGGGGCTCAACAAAGGCCTTTTTTCATTCACAAATAATTTATAGACATGATAAATAATATCAAAACCAATACAAAATAGATAAAACTCATTGTCTGATCATACCTAGATAATCACAAATTTTTTAAAATAAAAACAATGTCAGTACGACGGAGACTCGTCCACCTGGAAGGCTAAAGGTTGGAAACTCCTTAACATGTTTGTCCCTTTTGAAATTTAACTTAGCAAAATGCTAAAACTGTGACGTGCTGTTCTCATGGCCTCATAGGTGAAACACATATAGTGTATAGATGCACACTGTACATGTCTCAGAAGAATAGAGGAATTTTAAAAAGTCTTTTTTCAGCTGTGACAAAGTAGCAACAGCAGACCTGCTTAGTGGGAAGATCCAACTGTGTGGTAATCTTCTACATATCAGTTTACAGTTCCAATAGCATCGTTCACACTTTTGCTATTTGGCTGCAGGTGACCACTGCTAAATAGACAAATATCACAATTTCAAATGTCTTCCTCGTGTTCAGTAATGACTACCAACTAACCTTTTAAAATACAGCATTTCCAAATACTGGAAAGGTCCCAGAGGTTTGACCCCAGGGACCACGGGAGGCCGGAAGGAAGAACAGGAAACTTGTTAAAAGAGAAGATTTAAGTTTGTCTGTCCCCCAGGAACGGTGGCTATAACAAGACGACGGGGGTTGGTAGGTTTTAAGATGCGCAAAGTCTGCTCATCTACTTTTGCTTTGATGAGGATGGAAGGCTGTCATGAGGTATAAGTTTACCAACCTCCTCTCAGTGATAGACTGTCCTCAACAACATCTCATTGTTGTACTTCTTCACTCACTTGCTTTTTAACAGTTTTAAATGCTTCAGTTCATTCATTCATTCATTCATTCATTCATTCATTCATTCATTCATTCATTCATTCATTCATTTTCTTGAAGGCGAGACAATCAGTAACCATCTTGTCTTCAGCCACTTATCCAGATCGGGGTTGGGAGCCCATCTCAGCTGGTCATGGGCAGAGGCTGGTTTATATCCTGGACAAGTTCACAAGTTCATCTCATGAAATTCTTATGTCCACAAGAATGGGTAGAGTAGTACAGTTGTACTGGTAAAAATGCATTTCTGCACAGATTATGTACCAACACTGTAAATCTGAGGTAGAAATATGCTTTTCTGCTTCAATATACGGTATCTTTCCCTCACCACATCTAACCCTCACCATTCAAATGACTGCTAATGAAGTAGCAAAGAAAACCAGGCCAACCAACTCTTCTGTGGGTTTTCATTTTTCAGTAAGTTAACATTGTGTGACACACTCACATTTGCAAGCACTTTGGGGAGTCAGCAGGGAGAAAGAGCAAGTTATGTTTAAGTCCTATTTGTGAAGGATCAGGATAAAAGCCTTTTTTATTGGCAGGTCACGCTGCTTGTTAAGACAGTGACATAGGTGACTAGGCTGTTGGTTTCTGTGGTTGTTTCTCAAGTTGGCAACAGTCAGTCAAATCAACAGGGAGACGGGGGGGGGGGGGGGGTAGAGAGAGAGAGAGCAGCTGAAAGGCAGAGAGGAAGTAAGAATGTTCAACAAAGAAAATAAGGAAAACATAGAGGATATGGGGGCCTTATTTCATTGGTTATGCTGCTAACAAATCAATTCAATGGCATGCAAACACTTTACACACTCTGGCCACCAAAGTGTAAAACAACTTTCTTCCTCAACTCTCATTCTTTCCTACTCTCGTTACTGTTTTTTCCTATGTTAAAACTACATTTTATGCAACAATCATTCCAAACTGCCTCTTCACGCGGCAAGGAAAAAAGTGATGCATGCAGTTTGTAGCAGCACATAACAAATTATAAGTAATCGCTGTGGAAAGTGTTGCTGTCTGCGGTGGTCTTGGCTTAAGGATGGCAATATGTTCTCAGATCAGTGGTAAATATACATTCAGAAGTGCCAGCAATTTGCTTCTAAATATCTCCCAGCTATTTGGTTTCCTGGAGGTCAGAGGGCAGGTGGTGTGGCTGCTGCAGCCATACCCTGACCCTCCACCTCTAAACTAAACTCACCACACAAAGCTATGCAAACCTGTCAGCTAATTTATCTTGCTCTTTTCCATTGGCCCACATGTCATATTTAGATAAGATACATAAATGTAACAGGGCATGAAATAGGAAGCTACTGTACAAAATATAAAGTGCTTGAGGTTATAAGCTAATAAATTACAGTGGAAAAATTAATAAGTTGTCACCAAAATGTCAGTGACCAATTTATAGCAAGTATATTATTATATAGCATTACGGAGACACAATTTAAGTGTTTGATAGAGGAATAGAAATACAGAATAATAACAATTTTAAAAACTTTGCACTACCTTACTCATGTCAGGTAAACATTTTGAATGGATGTATAGAATTGTCTTTGAGATAACATAGTTCTATCAAAGACACTAATAAAATGTCCTACCACTTGTAAATGAGAATAGTTTTAAAGGCCAAGCTGGATTTTGACAATGCTTCTTTTGGTTTTTCAAGGCAGTAAAATACACTATCATAAAAAGTTCGTTCAGCATCTTAGGTTCTAATATTGCATGGCCTCAATTATCTGCATTTAATCCAGGCTGCCCAGAGGTTGTGCCTGTGCCTGCCGCTTTCGTCACCGCGCTGTCAACAGTTGTCGCCTAATGTCTATTTTTGATCCTTATTTATGGCTTGTCTATTTTGGACAGTGAGTGTGGAAGCACGATGGGGTTGGGTGTCCAGAAGACAATGGATAAGAAAGTAGCGGTGCAGACGGCAAGAGTGATGGGGTTGCCAGCTAGTTTCATACTTAAAAGAGTGGATGGGTATTTATATTCAACTGGGAAGGAGGGTGATTGGATTTGCATTGTGATGACGGATGTACATAGTTCATAGGAGTAATACTAGACATTGTGGTTGTGTTGTGACGACAAATGATAAATTTCAGTGAGGCCGCTTGCTGAGCAACAACCAGGCCAAGAAAGCAAATGGCTTCAGCTACATTGGCAAAGTAGGACAATGACACCTGTTTCCTGTCACTGCTTTAAGTAACGCCTTCTTAGCTGGTTTCAATTTTGCTCTTGCGTCCTTTATTTCTTTTACACTTTACCAGAACACTTTATTACTCTCACATCATTCTCTCCTCCTCACCTCTGAATCGGTCAATCTCTTTTCTTCATTTCTAACAAGAATGCTATGATGGGAAACTTGGCACAAGTTATGGGTAAATGATTCCACACATGTGAAATGAAGGCATGGTACTAATAATAGGCATTAAGTCCTACGTTCTTGTAGGATTTTGCCCTTTCAGAGAGGGATAAAAGGAGGCTTTTCAAGCAAGCTGAAACAATGACAAGCAATAAACTAAATATGTTGAAAGGGGACTTGCTGAGGTGGCTGTCGACAAGACCATTAAACTTCTAGAAATGAACCAGAGACGCTGAGAAAATAAAAATAAAAAGTTTTCAGGTGGCAAGGCACAGTCTCACCTTCCCTTGGGCCACTGCTTTATAAGCCACGTGTTGCACTTAGCTTATCAACAGCACCAGGCTTCATTCTGGAGCGGCAGTGCTTTGGAGAGACATCTTCTTTCTAATACAGATGCGTTCATGGTGGTTTCTGTAGGGGCCGCCTGGAGATGCACTTCAGGGAGAAGAGCCACTCCATCTGTTCTGATACCTCATATTCCTCGTGCTTTCAGTGTCACCATATTACAGGAGCCCGGGAAACACTCAATTAGTTAATTTTGATATTTAATTTGTGCATCAAGGCCTGCAATTCCTTTCATCTCAGCGTTGCATGTGAATTCACAGCTGTTCACCCTAAAAGCTGGTACCTAAACCCCTTTAGGAGCCCCATCAAAAAAAAAAGAAATAGAAAAATAAATAGAAAAAACAACAACAACAAAACAGCACACCCATCTCAGGATGTCAAACACTAATGGGAATCTATGTCTCCCACTCTCTCAGACAGAAAGCATCACTGAATCAGTCTCTGCATTTTAAAGCAGCTATGGTCATCTAAGTTGTGTTAAGTATTTGAAGTGTGTCTGTGGTTGTAAGTGTTTGTTTCAGCGGAATGTCTCTCCTGATCTAAATAATACAAAAGGGGAAGCCTTTACCCTGCTGTCTCTCTGTCTTTTCTTGTCTTCTTTTGCACTTAACACACAGACAGCCAGACAATGATTATAGGATCATACCCCACTGTCTGTCAATGAAAGTAATGTAGGCACAAATACACACAACATCCACACAAGACATGCGCTACCATAAATCCTCTGTCATTCATATTTGACCAACCCACACACAAACATGCACCCATCACTTCATCCCATCCTCATCGTATTGCATATCCTCTACGGTAAGCACATAAACACAGAGTCATAAATTGCAGCATTAACTCAAATAATGATTACACTGCAGGAAAATTCAATGGCTGGGGCTTAATGCCTAAGAATCGTCTGGTAGATTAAGCTCTGGGAGTGTTTTTGTGTGTGCTTGGGGAGTTTTTGTTGGGGGTGTTGGAAGATCAATAGGATTTCTATGATCAGCTCCTCCCAGCCAGGAACATTATAGACAGTCTACTCACACAACTCACTTTACATTTGGATAGGACGCAATTTTTCTGTCTGCAAAGAAGAGACTGGTGGAAGAACGGATATGTAAAAGTGCATGTGTACAAGTGTGTGTTTGCTTGCATGCGTGTGTGTTTGTGTGTGTGTGTATTTGCATGTTTTTCTCTGTTTATGCATGTCCCATTTGACTCCCAGGTGTGTGTGTGTGTGTGTGTGTGTGTGTGTGTGTGTGTGTGTGTGTGTGTGTGTGTCTGTGTGTATGTGTGTTTGTGTGTGTGTGTGTGTGTGTGTGCATGTGTTGCATCGAAGGAGGAGGAAGGGTTACTTTTGGGAGCTGCCGTTCCCTGGGCTACATGTGTATTAGCAGTCTAATGTTCATGTGAATAATTGATTAGGGCCTCTCTGTGTTTTTGATAATTAGTTGATAGCTTCTTAGCCCTAAGCCCTGAGATTCTGCATGTGTTTGTGTGTGTGTGTGTGTGTGTGTGTGTGTGTGTGTGTGTGTGTGTGTGTGTGTGTGTGTGTGTGTGTGTGTGTGTGTGTGTGTGTTCCTGTGTGAATAAGTATGTGTGTGTTCCTGTGTGAATAAGTATAAGACTGTGTGTATGTGTTAAGAGTTAGTAGTTGTATACTTCTGAGGTATCCTGATAATGATAATGTTAAAAAAGAAAATGAATAACTACCCTAAGCCATGAATTTATGGATTATTTTTGTTCAGGATACGAGACAGTAGTACACACATTTCTTTCTCATAACCTGATTTTTGTATGTAGTCTGTACCCCAACTCATATTTCATAGCTGCTACATAGATGATTGATGTAAATCCAGACATGTCATGTGTAAGTATGATGAAATGTGTTGGATGTCACCTAATTTTGTAAATATTTAATATTCCATCTATAGCAGAAAACAAAGATATCAGTTGAAATTAATGTCTGATCCCTCTCTGGTATGTTGACTTGCTCTATTGATTTTCCTGTCTTTTATATGTTTATGCATTAACTAAACATGGAATAAGAAAGTTTGAGGTGTGCTTAATTCACCCTCAAATTCCAGAGTTAATGTTTGACAGGAAAGAGAAGGATTGTTGTCATCACCGGTGACCTTGAGAAAACAAGTCGGTCTTCCCACTGCAACACATGGACCCACAGAGACACTTTATTTTCCCTTTATTTTCCCTGCCTTACATTTACTTCACTATACACTGCTACACCTGTCTGCTGCAGCAGCAACTACTGCATCCTATTTACATGTATGTGATCTCGTATTACTCCTGAGTTTGGTCAAGGCCCACGTCTCATTGCCTCTTATTTCAGCAGGAGTAAATAGGGAAATCACTGGTATGTTTGTTCTCTCTCTGTACCTTAAGCCTGGGACAAGCAAAAACTTATAAGGATGTATAAATGGGTGAGAAGATGTGAAGATGCAAAGAGGAAGAGAGCACGGCCAATCGAAAGCAGAGTGTTCTCAGGGTCAAAGGTCAGCCTCCAGAGTATATTAATGCAGCCACCGTGGGAACCAATCAATCTCAGTGCCACGGCCAGATCGATCAGATGTGGACACACATTTAGACACACACTAGCATTATTTTTGACACACACACACACACACACACGCACGCACGCACGCACGCACGCACGCACGCACGCACGCACGCACGCACGCACACACACACATACAATAGAGCATTCATTCTTACTTACTAAGTGGATTCCGCTTTTCACTGCTCACAGAGTTCATGAGATGTGGTACACACAGTTTCACAAAAAAGCTTTCCCAATGATTCATAAAAAGAACCAAAAAAAACAACTACTTTAAAATATCAGCAACAATAAAGAATTTCTAGGACATCATGTAAGAGTCAGCAAAAGATAGTTTGATTTAATGTTACACAAAGCTGCTGCATTATATTTCAAAGCAAATTCCTTTCAATAATTTTTTTTTTTTTTTAATCAACTAAGAGTTAGAAAAGATAACTCATATTCAATTCCATCCACCCAACCATGTTCAAAGTTAAATTTCTGACTGATTTCAAATAATTTTACAAACAATTAACTGAGAGGAAACTTTTCTAGTGGTGCTTTGGAAAAGTTATCTAGTTTATGCCTGAAAACCAAAAATACAAATCAGATGAATCCAGAGTTCCCACATTTCACCAGATGACACTGTGACTAATGTGTTTCTTGTGTTTGAATGATGATCTCAATTTTGAAATTTCTGGTCCTATTTATTTTTATACAACTCTAAAGAAAAGTAATTGGACTAGGTGGTTGTAAGGTCTTAAAAGCCTGGTATATTGTGTGTCAGATGATGAAGAGCCTACTTTCTGTATCACCTCATATCTCACTTGGATAACTTTGCCAAGCATACTGCTAATTACCACAGACTACATGTAAGTGCCATTGCACACATGCACATTCATCTTTTCAGATTTGTCTTTTGTGTGCACTTTTACGCACGCAAATCATGCACACGCATATTTGCAGAATCACTTTCACATACTGAAACATTATTGCAGATTTAAGGATTCTGATTATGCACACATGGATTGGGATACCATTCCATAAATCTCCAGGGATACAAAAGATGCCCTGACCCCACAGTATCTGTTTTAGAACCAGCTACTGGACTGCAAAGCGCAAAACAAATTTCTTTCACAACAGATTTTTTCTTGAAGTTGTTAAAGTGATTTTTCTTCGGACACAAGGTCTTCTTGTGACAGTGGTGGTAATTTCTGAACTCGCAAATGGTGTGGGGTATCTCTATGGTTGTTTGGGGACATAATAACAGGCTAGGGTGTCTGTGTGCTCAGTCAGATAAAGCCACAGGCGTTATTCATTAGCTAATGTATTTGGATTACAGACACAGGCAACCAGTAAACAGGTGCAAATGACAAGAAACTTTATGGACATGCAAAAAACAATTCACATATAACATCACATATACATAAAAACATTTACACTGCAGTGAGCAATCACCCTGGTGTTGAAATTGATGTGTTTAACAGGTGTATTAATATTTTTTGTTTCTAAGCATATTGTCCTATGATCAGTCTGCACTCCACTAAATTTAACATTTAACTCTGAAGACATGGAATAAACAAACTAGATTCTTTCCCAGAGTCATATTGATTTGAAAAAAGTTGAAATACTACACAGCATAAGATTAGACGTTAGGCAAAAAAAAACCTTTGGGAAAAACCTCAAGAATGATTGACAAAATCATAACAAAAGTATGAAAATGTCATTTAAAACCTGTCATTTCAAACACATCAAAAATGTCCCCTGTCCAAGAATGACGTAAGAAAACACAAAATTACTGTCTCTAATCTCTACGATCTCTGATATCATCCAAGGCAATGCACCTGGGATAGAACCGCTTGGTATGCTGGATCCACCCTTGGCAGTTATCAGCTGTGTGTCAATGGGGGGGCAGTGATTCAGTGGTAGAGGGTCGTCCAATGTTCGATTCCCTTTCCCACCCAAAAATACCCGGAGTGTGAGCTGACAGTGGGAGGTGTCAGCTCACCTCCGGAGCACTGCCGACGCGCCCTTGAGCAAGGCGCCGTCACCCTTACAAGTTGCTCATTTGGGCGCACTGTAAAGGAGCTGCCCGCCAATCTACCCCCCTCCCCCCTGCATGCGTACAGGACCCCAGTGTGTGTGAGTGTGTGTCCACGGCCTGTTCACACTAATATATGCAACTATGAATTACTAACACTAGAGTGTGCCACTAAATTCCCTTTCGGGATTACTGTAATTGGGTATATAAAATTTTAACAAAATATTCAACTGTTTGTTAATCACCTGCGATATATTGTTTTTGAACTGATATCATTGCAGAAGCAGAGGTTTTTCTACTGTATCTAAGGTTGGAATATTGTTGTTGCTATTGTGGGATGTTGTGTGTTAACATTCTAAAAAAATAAGAAAAACAATCCACAATTTTGTTGGGAGATATAGTTTGTCTGTTAAGAAAATGAAAGCATTGTGGAAATATGTTCATTGACTGCATATTGTGTGAATGCAACGTGAAATGTGTGAATGGTATGGCCCCAAAAGACCGATGCTGTGCCAATTGTGTTTAGAGTTTTGAAAATGTGACCACTGTTTGGACAAACGCTTGTTAGCGACTGAAAAAAACTGTAATACCTAGCTGGATTATCCGTTTGTCCAGCTGTACAGGCAATGAATGTCAATACATTTCCGATCATTTATTGATCATGCTAATTGACAGTCGCAGTGCTAAGCCTGTATTCTAAAAGACAGGCTTGCAACATATATTATCTGCTGACTGACAAAGTCAGTTTGGCTAAAGCTGGGTGCTCAGTATATTATCCCCAGCATTATCATTCCTCTCTGCATGCCCCCCTCTCCCCCCATATATTAGCAGTGCCACCTGCTTATTTTCCCAGCATTCTTATCTTCATACCAGCCGTAAGATCGAGGCTCACACAAAGTTTATGCTGTGATAAGCGGGAGCTGGTTTGAGGAAGTGTGTGTGGTGTGTGTGTGTGTGTGTGTGTGTGTGTGTTTGTAGTGTAGAGAAGAGACTAAGACCAAGTTTGAAGCATAGACATACTGAAACCACCTTCCCACCAGATCACATAGGTGGAACGTCTCAGGGATTTTCTCGATTGAAATTTTTGTTTGGTAGATGCAGCTTTATTTATGGCATTTAAAAATGAATTTCCAAGGCTTTTCCTTATGTCAAAGAAATGGCTTCCCCAATTTAAGATTTCATCACAGGCCAGTAGTACAGGAAAAAAAACACTACAGTTATGACCAACCAGTTGAACAAAATCTTTGTTTTTTTGCCACAGGGCCCCTCACTGTGACTCTTTTTAATTAAATTACCAAACTAAACTGAAAATAAGCTGCTCACATTCACATGCGACATAATTAAGTGTTTGCATCGCTCTGAGAACAACAGGCGCTGTTCGAGGTGAATTACTATCTATTCCCAGGTGAATATAGGGCCTGTTTGGCTCAAGGCGAACAGATGCCAAGTAAGGACTGCAACAAAGGATGGCTGCAAGAGATGCACGAGCATTGATGTCAGCTTCAAACCTCACCTGTAGTACTCTGAGACGGCATTGATTCTCGTCCAGCACGGAGAGAGAAACGTAGCAGAGCGGCTATTGTTTATGTACGAGTCGTTTGAGGCGGATAAACTCACAGTCTGCATGTCTACGGGTTCTCCCCCCATGTAAAAAAAAAAAAAAAGCATGATTCTCTCCGTTCATTAAGGCTCCACAGAAGGAGATTCCATTAATCTGTTCATTAGGCTACATCAAAAATGGCACTACTTATTAAAATCAGATCCAGCTGTCTGCTCTCGTTAAAGCACGCCGTACTGTACGAAGCTTAACAATGCTTGTGGCACGAGACCAAAACCCAGTCACACAAGGGGGGGGGTTACATTGTACTACATTGGCCTGTTTTGACTCAACACACCATGATAATTGCTCCACTCTTGGCAGGGGGCTATGAATAAACATTACTTTTGTCAGCAAGCCTCTGAATGCTCCATTTCCAATTAATTTACATTTTCCCAGAAATGCAGGGAATATCTGCTCTTAATCACTATATTTTATTTTCTCAATTTCCCCCAAGTCTTTTCTCATTCTCTCATTCCCCGTATGGCACTTTCATTTTACCTCTCACCCACGCTCTCTTTCTCTTTCTACCTCTCTCTCTGGAAAATCCCATTAATCTTATGCAGCGGTTTTGAACAAAAGCTATGGGCTAAGCGATTGATCCTGGCATTGATCCCACTCGCCTGAACAATCATAAAGGTGTTAAATTGGTTTCTTGGAGGATATGTATTTTTCATTGCTGGCTCCTCCAAGTAGAAGTTTCAACTCGGAAGTTCTCTCATGGTTTTTTTTTTTTTTTTTTTACCCAGAGACCGGTGATAATATGAAAATATAAAATAGATCACACCTTCAAAAAGAGCTTGAAATATGAATTTTGATGCTGTTTTGAAGCAATTTATGTCTAGTGTGCGTTCTAAATCACCATGACTCTTAACTGAGTAGAAAGATTGGACAAATTTATATATATTTAATACATTCAAATGTAGAAAACTCCTAAATTATATATATATAAAAATTATGTGTATATATATATATATATATATATATATATATATATATATATATATATATATAATTATGTGTATATATATGTATATATATATATATATATAATTATGTGTGTGTGTGTGTGTGTGTGTGTGTGTGTGTGTGTGTGTGTGTGTGTGTGTGTGTGTGTGTATATATATATATATATATATATATAAACTTCTTTTTCATCTGACTGACCACATTGTCTTATTTTAATGTGTATAGCTGAAGCAGATGTTTAAAGTGTTAGTATGATTAGTCATTACATATTAATTTAGAAAATAAACCATATAGCAACAAAGGGAAGAACAAAATACTCAACAACAATTTTGCTTCCTGATTCAACACTACCATAAACATTAAATTTAACAACCAGCTCTATACCAGCTGTATAACCAGATATATTTTCCAGGACTGTGATGTAATAAAAATTGAAAAAAATAAACAAATCACCGTCTTTATTGCTCTTGAGATTAATGTATGAACTTTGTAGTGTCATAATCTGAACCAACCTAATTGAAAAAGGTTGTAATCAGCCACAGGCAGCCAGTCAATGTTTTACTGACTGTAGTGGCTATATTTTCTCCACACAGAGAACCAATACTTTAGGCTCACTTGCACCAAGAGACAAGACGCAGTGGCTCCGTGTCAGAAAGTTCATATTATCTGAGAAAGCAGGGAGCGCATCTTGTAAGATCATGCACCATGAGCACCGCTTACTTGACAGAGCAAAGGAAGAGCTTGTCAGGGAAACAGTCCATGTCGCCGGTACTTAAAAGGTCAACCAAATGAACCCCGTCCCCTGGTCCACCCTCACGCCTGTCTGTCATCAGTCCCCCTCTTCGAGGCAGGCGTCTCAACCCTGGTCTAGGCTGCTGTCACCCACCGTCATTCCCTCTGAGCCGTCCCCTTTGATGACCCTGCCTCTTGTCGGAGTTCAGCTTCCAGGCAGACAGAGTGAGGACGGCCCTTTGATAAGGACCCCGACACTTGCCAGCCCCACTGACATGCGGGTCGGAGTCCTTTGAAGAGCCCAGGCATAGCATGTAACCACCAGTCTGCACACAAACACACACACAGACACACATACATACTCTTATACATGGTTTCAGGGTACAGAAATGAACAGAAGGAGGATTGGGGTGCAGCTCCCCTCTTTGACTGCGATTTTGCTCTCTGATGGTTTTAATGAAGGAATTTGAATTTTTTCATCCCATGCCTGAGACGCCTTCTGAGTGGGACCACAAAAAATGGACATGTAGGAAAAAAAGAGCCTGTGATACTTTCAAAGATATCAGAAGAGGTGACTGAAGCACTGCTCTACTTTGTCATTTGACTTTCACTCATTAAAACGATAAAAGAACTTGAGGTAAAACAAGAATGAACACTTTTTTTAATAATGATAATTTTATCACACTTTTTATTTACTATATTGTCATACTGTTTAATAGATGCATATATGTTATATTTTGCTGTTGTTCAGTTTAGGCACAACTGGACAGGAGCCCATAAAATTTAATGATCTTAAAGATTTTTTGGTTGGGATCCTGGACACTTTCTTTTTATTTAAATCATCTTCATACTTCATGACTTGAAAATTCCCTGATAATCAAAAAATTATGAAATGAGAATTTCAAAGTTGAAGTACTGCATATGTTTTACGCCTAAGATACTCTAAGATATTCATGGATAAATTAAATAATAGTCTTGTAATATAGTTCTATGGTTGGAAAACTTTACTGCTGAGCATGATCACTTCACAACTCCTTTATTTTTTTATGAATGGTGTATGAATGAACACTTATTTGTTCATACATAATCAATATAACACATAAAACATAAATTAGTCTGTAATTTTGTGTAATGGCAATAGTTTTTACTATTATATATACTCTAAAATAACTAAACAAAAAATCCCATAGACTGAAGACTGAAGTGTGCCTAAATCCAAAACATTACGTTCAAAGTCAGTGTCTTGCACGGCCAGTGTTACGTCTGTATTAAGGTAAACAGACACTGTTTGACCCAAGTCCTACTTAACCAGTCATAACAGTCTTAATGAACAAGCAATAATGTTTGCACTTGGCCAGATCATATAAGGTTGTAAAGTATTTGCTGGCAGAGTCTCTGAGGTAGAAATCAATTTAGAAAGAAAGGTAATCGCAGATTTCATACAATACATGCCTCTCATAGTTGGAGATGGCACATAAGGAATTTTATTTGGAGTTCATGCTGCACCTGCCTGTCGTGACGTTTTAACATCGATTGATAGTTCTCACCCCATGTCGGCATTGAACATCGCAAACTGTTCTCACAGAATCAAAGCAACAAAGTCATTCACATGGCCACACAAACCTCTGTGTGTTTGGGGTGGCACCTCATCCCTGATGATGCCACGAAGTGGGCAATGTGTGTTGATAAAAAAAGGAGGAAAAGGAGGGGAAGAAAGAACCTCTCATACATTTTCCTCATTCCATCCTTCTCAATGCATCCTTTTATGTCTGAGTACGGCTATGACAAGTAATGATTAACACAGCCACGCATGGGAAGAGACTAATAGTTACAATGGAGGGGTTTGTTTTGGTGTAAAGAGCCACCAACTGACCCACCTCAGCCTCATAAGCTCACTTGGGAGTCAGAGGCGGGCATTCAGGAAAAAGAAAAATGTGTATTTAATCATTATCGCCTGTGGAATCACTCAGAAACTTCTGGCAATGTGCAAACAGACAAACATGACGACATTGTTGAATCAAGCCCCTACTAAAGTGCCCAACAAAGTGGGAAAAGATTCACGTGAGAAACTTTCAAAATAATGACGAGGAACTTTTGTGCTTTGTGTAAGGTTAAAAAAATAATGCCTGACACTTGATCTTATCCTGGGTTTGAATGAAAGCTTTCAGTGTATGAATTTAGAACAACTGGATGAAACTATTACTTCTGAAAATGGAGTAAGAAAACAGTGAACACTGTTTTCAACATCAAGCACTTCAAAATTCCTGATTGATTTGATCCACCCTGTGAAATGTGTATTAGATATCTGTGATATGTGGACAATGCAACACTGGATTGTAACTGAGTACGAATAGTTTCCTGTTTACAATCCAAGGACATACAGTATATAGATGGTAAATGATAAAAGCTTTTTGATAGATTTTTGGTGTTTAGACAGAAGCAAACCAATGAATCAACTTTTAGAGGTGTATTTTATGCAGTCTTCACAGTGGGATCAAAACCTCCCTTGCAGAACCTGATACTTCTACTGTATTCGATGGCCATAAACAAGCACTGACAGCGTGACTTCTCTTGTAGTAGCACAACCACTTTGAAATAGAAACACTCATCGAGGACTCATCTATTTATGTACTATGCGCTAAAGCCAAGGCTGCCTTATGAGGATAATGAAGAATTTCTTTATCCACTGTGGAGTTGAAGGCACAAAAACAACTCCTCGATATGATTTCTTAGTTTCTAGGTTATTCAGGATTGTCGTCCAACCTGAGCCTAAGAATAGATTAGTTGTTATTCTGTTATTGTAGGGGGGAAAAGTCAAATAGTTGACATGATGTTTTAATTTCTTAACAGGTGGACGACCAGATGAAGCTCCTGCAGAACTGCTGGAGCGAGCTCCTCATCCTTGACCATGTCTTCCGGCAGGTGGTGCATGCCAAGGAGGGCTCCATCCTATTGGTTACAGGCCAGCAGGTGAGTTGGTGATACCACTTTCAGCAACTGCAAACCTGTCAGATTTCCTCCCAACTCTTCAAAGGGATTGGGGTACTCCATATTTCACTGACAGCTTATTGGTCACCCGGCCACTGAGGGATCAGTGCGTCATTTAAAAAAAGATTATCCATACTGATAAATGCTAATGTCACCTGAGGGATATTTTGGAATTCTTTTCCTCTACTAGCGAAAGCATAAAGCACATTGTTACACCTGCTGCAGCACAGTGAGTCAGTGAACGAATAAAGAAGTCTTTATTTATTTATCTATTTTACTGTGGACATCGTGGATATAGGTTGGAGTTGTTGCCTGAGGCTCAAAATAGAAGTCTTCAACATGTCTTGATGTAGTGATTATGCTTTCACACACATACACTTGCACATATCTTGTCAAGCAGCAAACACACAAACCCTGTAAAGGCATTTTAGATGTTCAGCAAACTGCCCATCATGAAAATACTCCTGACCAGTGACATGGCTGTCAGTGAGATGAGGAGTTATTAACTATTAATTACCTCACTGTCCAAAACATTGACAAAATGTTTTGCAACAGTAGAGGCTGGTATAAATATTGAAGGGAGGCAAGTGAGTCTGAACGAAGATGAGGTTAGGGTAGGTTTTCAGAGAAGGTTAAGAAGAAGGCTTTCGTAGAAAAGTTGACGTAGTACTTCCAGTGGTAGTAGCACAACCTTGCTAAGTAATTTTTTGGAAGTATAAGTAAAAAAGGTTTTAAAAGTGGTCGAAGTTTGGCAGTATGAACAGACCAATCTAGATTACTTGAACATAGAAGGGAAGTGGGGAGTAAGAGATCAGGTGAGGGGAAAGAGAAAGAAGGATGGGAGGATTAGTGAAGGAATATTGGGGTAATATGTAGGAAAGGGCATGGAATGAAGAAAGGAAGAAATTATACCAGAGAGAGAACATACAGAAGAAAGAATGGAGGAAGAAAGATGGTATGGTCAAGAAGGCAAAAAGGAAACGAAACAAGGTGGAGATGAAAAAGCCAGAGGATGAGGTGGTTTGAACAAGCCACAGTAGCAAGGAAGAAAAGGAGGAGGAGGAGGAGAAGGAGGACGGAGAGGGGGGTAGGATCTGATAATCATGGGAGGCACAGGAGGCAGTTTCGTTTGCATGCTTTGGTTAATGAACAGCTGGTGTTGGGGCGGTGGTGTGTGTGTGTGGGTGTGTGTGTGTGTGTGTGTGTGTGTGTGTGTGTGTGTGTGTGTGTGTGTGTGTGTGTGTGTGTCTGTCTGTCTGTCTGTGTGTTTGTGTGTGTGCGTGCGTGCGTGCCTATGTTTCTCTGGAATAGTTCATTATTTCCCATTATTCTCTGCCTGGCCAGAGGTGACAGCACGGCAACAACACCAGGGATATTTAGAACGCAGCAGCAGCATCACCTTAAGCAAATGCTATGCACACACTCACAATGTCACACACACATGCAAAGAAACAAATCACATAGTTACTGTTTGGACTGTGAATTTGCTACGTAATTCCATAATATACTAATTATGATGGTCTACAGGAAGCTATAATGTAATGACAAGCGTGGAGCTTTTTGAGTCAGGACAGAAGAGCGACTTGTGATGTTCTCCTCAGTGTACTTATCAGCAGTTGCTTGAAAGTCATCTAAATCTGCGAACAACACGTTGCCATGTTCAGGGAGGGAACAGTTTGTGAAAAAACTCATCTCTTTAGTGAACCTTTTCATTTTCCTGTCTATTTACTGTCTCATTTTTTTTTGTTCATGTTATTTGTTTTGTATTTCTTAGAAACTCATTTGATAGATCTTTATTCGACCAAAATTTCCTAAGCTCAGAGTCAGCATCATATTCTCTCTATGATTCCTCCTGGTCTATTTCTAGCACACCACAAATGGTACCCTTGGATTTTTATTTATCAAAAAGATTTAGTATAAGAATTTTTGACGTTTTTCTCTCACATTCAGTAACAGGAAAAAAAAAGTTTTTTCTTCTACAGTTACTGAAAGGCAGATCATGTCTAGCTAGAAGTTTTAGATGTTCTATTTTTTTCCTAGAAGATTTGTGGAACTAGTAATGTGATGCCTCTTGACATTTGCATTGAATCCTGTTGCCTCTTCTGTCTTGTTATTAACATACTGTATGCAAACGTTTGAAAAAAAATCCATTGATCTACAGATTTACTGTTGCAGCAGGAGTCGTTTTTGTGTCGCGGTCTTGCTCTTGTCTACCTTTCTTGATAATTCCTTGTTTTCAGTGAACCATCACATGTCATTATGTTCGGACAGCAGACAGAAACAGCCATGAGCATCTGTAGTATTTTTTGTAATAGAAAAGGTTTTTCTTCATCCTGTCATAGAATCAAACAGACAGTGTAAATTCTACACAATTCATGCAAACACAAAATGACAAAGACTCGACTGAACTGCTGAATGATTAAGCGTGACCTTGCAGTTTGGCAGCCAGTTTTTGGTAGAAGAGTCCTGATATTTTGATATCACAGTGCTCCTGATGTACATGAAATTCAAATGATGAAAGAATTCAGACAGCAGCGCTACTCATCCATATTTCTTTGCTTTCAAACAAGGTGCATTATCCATCTCTATCATCCACATGCATGCAAAGCCCCTGAAGCTCCAAACTGGTCTCAGCTTGCATATTTATCTTTAATGTTCTGTTAAGATTGTTAATCATATTCATGATGGGCTTAGATTTGAAGAATTTTTTTTCCTATATTTACTCTTTAAGTCTCTCCAGGAGGGATGATAAAGTAATATTGATTGATTGACTGATGTGTAGGTCATCAGGGTTAGTGCTAAGTCTGCTTTAGTGACAATATAGCCTTTTTTCTTCTCTCTTTTTACTTAAGGCCTGAGGCAATAACCTAAGGCATCACCATCAACAGTCCAATCCTTCAATGAAGTTATTTCATGCACAGTTGATTTTATGTAAATTGATTGACACCTTGGAAAGGGTTGCTTTTCATTTAGTCATAACTCTTACTGCCTCGAATGTAGGAAGAAGAAGAGAGGGACAAATGGGTAATTGGGAGAGGAGTACATGGGATGAAGGAAAATGGTAGAGGAAAAATATTTATTTACTTTGACTCTCACCTTTTTCAGGCAAATGAAAAACTGGCCCCAACCATGCTATTTAAGGGATAAATAAATTCCAAATCCAGGGGTGTTTTTAATTGCAAATTGAGGCTCACAGGGACCCTCTTCCTCCCTGAGCTTAAGGAGCTGCACACGCCAACATCTATGTTCCCCTGGAAACCCTAGCACAGTCAATTATGGTAATGAATTGTCAATAAATATAAAAATTTAATATGGTTCTGCTTACTTTGAGTGGCAGCTAAGGTCTTGTCTCCCTGACAAATGTGCTGCAGCTGCAGATATGAAATGCACCTGAAAAGGGTCTACGTACGTGTGTGTATGTGGTTTGTGCTTAAGTGTATGTCTGTTTTGAGAGATGGGTTTACCAAAGATTATCCATCTGTCTGTCTGTCTGTCTGTCTATCTATCTATCTATTGATGAGAATGCAGGTAGGCATGTAGAAAAATGATTACATGGAGTTTGTAGTGGTGATGTAAGGTACATTCATATGTTTTAGTTTTACTTGTTATAATGTAGATGACATTTTAACAAATATGTTTTATTAATCAAAGAGACTCCCAGTTTATGAATGAAACGCATGAATAGGTTTTTAGTGTCATTTGCTATACACTATATACTAATGGTCAAAAACTTTATAATAAACCTTTAGTTCACAGTTCGCTTGTGTTTGTCCTACACTATATGAAATACTGAACATCTTGTTGTATCCCTTTCTGCCTGCTTATTCAGGTGGACTATGCAGTGATTGCATCACAGGCCGGAGCCACCCTAAACAACTTATTGAGCCACGCCCAGGAGCTGGTTGCCAAGCTACGATCCCTGCAGTTTGACCAGCGGGAGTTTGTCTGCCTCAAGTTCCTGGTTCTCTTCAGCCTGGGTGAGTCTCAAACAAACTGGAGGTATGGGGGAGTTACAGTAAAAGAAGGAGTTTTGGTTCATGATTCTGCCCAGTCTCAGCAGGTCAACACATGACCCCTCTACATTAGAGAAAATTTGTAAATCAAAGTCCTTTTTCTTTTTTCTTGCCTTTTGTTCCAAAGTTGCTTTTTTCATGATAGCAACAGGATAAAGGTTTGTGTGATGCAATGTGGGAGAACAAAGTCGGAAGGATGGGAGCGAAAGGAAATGTAAGCACACAGGGAGGAGGGGTAAAACTGATTCTTGGTACTGGTACAGGATCTATGGGGGCAGAACGAGGATGGGGAACAGAAGACGGGGGGAAGTAGGAGGGGAGGAAGGAAGGTGCCACTGGTCGGAAAGGGACAAAAAAAAAAGTAAGGAAGTGGATATGGATGGTCCTTTTGTAAACTTTAAGAAACAAAATAAATGAAGCTTAAAAAAACTTGGATTTATTTAACTTTGTGAGGCACACTTTATCTGTCTCATGAGGTAAATCACTCGTGACATGCTCACATAAAGTTTTGAAAAGGGAGGGCTCTCAATGTCAGTTAAAAATGTGAAACTACAGTATATTGACAGTTTGTATTTACAGTTTTCTTTTCTCTGGTGGTGTAGCAGGGATAAAGATGCAACATAAAAAGAATCTTTTGCTGTTTCCAAGGAATGATAATGCATAATTAAGAAATTCAACAATGTCTAAAGAAAAAAAGAGGCCTTTTGATTTGCTTTGGACCATAGAACCGAGCTGAGAGGTGAGCTTGTAGAATTAAGATACATACTGTACATACAGCCAGGAGTCTGATGAGGATTGGGAATATTCAAAGGGAATCTTTTTCCCCATCTGACTGCGATTTGGAGAATTTGAAAAAAAAAAAGGGAATTTGATCCCTTCGATCCCAGTGATCAAAATAAATTAAAGAGGAAATGAGAGAAGAAGATGAAGTGGGACACAGTAGGTGGCAAGCACTAATAAACATTTTGGATGATCAGGTCAGAGGGAGCTGAGGTTGGGAAGGGAAAGACAACATGGAATTTAGGAACGGAGGAAAGTGGAAGGATAAGTAGCCAAATGAGTTAAGGGACAAGAGCATACTATGTATTGTGTGTGTGTGTGTGTGTGTGTGTGTGTGTGTGTGTGTGTGTGTGTGTGTGTGTGTGTGTGTGTGTGTGTGTGTGTGTGTGTGTGTGTGTGTGTGTGTGTGTGTGTGTGATCCCAGAGCTGCGCTCCACTCTCCAAGCCAAGGTCAGACATGGCCAGGAGACTGTCATCTCTGTCTCTTTCCTAACAAGTCTGCAACAAATGGCCCTTTAGGAATACATACACGCAAACATACACATACAGACGAGAACACACACACACACACACACACACACACACACACACACACACACACACACAGTCCTGCAGCCATGTTAAGGGTTCTCACTGCCCCGTCCATGGCAGTGAGAGCAACAGTGGCATACATGTGATGAATATTTACCTCATCCTCTCATCCTAACTTACCTCTCCCTCCATCTATCTGTAATCCACAGGGGTCATCACGTCCAAACAAAGATAGAGGGACTAATGAATTACTGGGAAAAAGCATGTACACACACACCAAGGTGATCAGGCAGGATTAACGTTTGTGTTAGCGAAACAGAAGCGAGGGAGGGTTGTGGGTGATTACAGTGTGTGTGCAGTAGGTGTTTGTGGTGGGGTTGATGGTGGGACTAAATAATTTGGCAGAAACATCATCCATAATGAAAGGCTCACCTGTGGGATGTGTATTGCCCCCGGCAGTGCCTGTTTTCCAGCGCGCCCTGGCTTCCCGCAGAAGAAGCCTGACACAGACGCCGGAGAGGTGGCCAAGGGGATAAGTGTGTATGATGGGCGGGGAGGGGCTGGGGCGATGTAAATCCTAGAGATTTACGGTTGGTCTGATTAAGTATCACACACAGCTGAACACAGATATGTGTGTGATTGGCTGTTAGAGGCCTGATGAGATGCTTACATTTACCTGAGGGGAAGTGCATAATGTGTGTGGCGGTAAAGAGAGCAGGTGTGGATTCTGTGCATATGTTCACTCAGCTGCTTTGAAACTACAAGCAGAGCCAATTAATGAGACCTGTAGTGAAATGATGCATGGAGGCTGCTCTGCACCGACTACTGAACTAAAAGATCTTTATTAACTTCATTTCATCTCTCATACTGATTGTTGCAGTCTCAGATGCAGTGTATGCATATCAATAAGGTGGATGTCTGATAAAACAGGTTACAATCTATCGTTGTTCTACTTTACATATTTAAAGCTGAGATACTGATGACAACAAGTTGAATTTAAATATTGCCTCATAAATCTAATATTCACCTGTTATTTAACTTAAATTAAAAATCTAACATCGGCATGAGGTATAAAATGTCAGTGTTTTTTTTATTAAATTATCAGTCTATGGTTGTCTTAATTGCTCCAATTAATTGCTCATTACGGGTACCACTTCTCTGACTGCTGTCCCGTGTAAGTCATGGAGATAGTGGTGCCGTATATAACCCCCTCCTCTCTCTTCAGCTCCCTCTCTTCCTGGGGATTGACAATCAGTCACATCCTCCCTGCCAGAGGAGCTCTCAGTTAAGCCACTTGTCAATAAAGACAAGGATATAGAAGTCACACTGGCTGAGAGGAGACACTTGTCCTGATTTGTTCACGTCTATATTCTCAGGGCTAGACACCCCTTTTTTTAAAACTTTATTTCTATTTTATCTTGGCTTCTCTCTCTCTCTCTCTTTATCTGTCTCACTAATGATTTTCTCTCTACCTGTACTATGTCACTCTTTTCTTTTTTCATGAGGGCTTCCTCCTATTAAGAAGGAGATTATCACTCTAAAAGCATTGATCTCTTAAGTGTTTATAAGACTTCGAGCAATGATTGAGTGCATTGTGCAACGGGCAAGAGATACACAAATTGGCAGGGAGTGAGAAACTGAGTGCTGTCGGGGTCAGAGATCAGTAAAGGATTACTACTACTTTTTGTATGGTCTCAGAAAACTGTTAATGGGCCTTTGATTTCCTTTAAGACCTAATAGAAAGACTGACAAGCTATTTTATATATGGTCAGGTGACACGGAAGCTCAGAGGCGAGAAATGGGTCACAAGTTCAAATTCAGGGTGAGGGAAGTGGAAAGAAGTCTCCATAAAGTGAATAATCTGCCAACCACAACTACGACTTTATTCAAGGAAGCTCCAGGTATGACATTAAGGAGCGAAGATCTTTCTCCAAGAAATAAAGAGGAGCATGTGTTTTCCAAAAAAAAAGTTAATTTAGTGATATTATGTTCCTTGAAACCTGCTGAAAAAAATGTGTCAGTAATTATACCTGATGCATGCCACCACACAGATAGATTCCATGCTGGCAGAGCAAAGGCAGTGACAGAGTTCAGAGAGTGTTCAGCCAGCAACCAGTTAACCCAGTTGTGGGGGTCAGACCCCATCAGGTGTAATTGAAAGAGACATATGCTGCCAGTCCTTGTCAACCGAGAGGAAAACCAGAGGAGCTGCCAGACCAGCACTAGGTGGTAAATGCTCCCAGTGGAGAGAGGAGATTTGTGGACACAGCCCGAAAATGTTCACATATTGAAGCTTTTATGCAAAACTAGAGAAGTGAAAATCTGATAAAAGGAGGAGGATTTCAGGCCGTGAAGTTGCAGTGGTTGTTCCATCAACTGCCTATTCCAGTAATTTAATCAAAATACTCATCATTTCAATACCCAGTTAGATTACAACTAATAGATCTTTATGTCATCACATAAATAGTGGTCATGGTAAGTTTAGAATGGAATCACTTACTTTTTGATTTAATCGAGTCAGCGATCAATAATAATGATAATAATAGAATGCAGTTGTCCAGAACAGAAATGTGTTTGCTTAATAGAAGGAAAGTGAGTTATTGATATTTCCTATAGGGTTCTGTTGAGACATAAACATTATTTGTTGGAGAAAAATTGAGTACTGCTTGAAATCCAACCAATATGATTCTCTGAAGGTAAAAATGTCCATTTTCAAATTATGAAGCTAATTAATAAAATCTAATACGAATTAAAAACAAAGTAAAATTGTGTCTGATATTGATGGATCTTTATTGTGACTCAGTGATCAGAAATCAGAGGTGTCATCCACTCAAAAAGAACGAAGACAGTCAGTTATTTGAGAGCTGCCTCAGCACCACATTACCTATATGTCAAGTGATTAGTCAGGCTCTGAGATTGGAATTTAGAGACATACATCCATCCATCCCTCCATCTTTCACTATCCATCTTGCCCCTCTATACTGTCGTTCCTCTCACAGGTCTGCCTTTGCTTTTTTTTTTCACATCCATCTTTGTATTCCGTGATCGATTGCAAGTCTATCCTCACATCTAACTCCATTGCTCCTCATTTATCTTCAGCCATATCTGAGCCACTATCTATCTTTTTTCCTTCCTTCCTCTTTCAGCAGTTCTTTTCCCCCTTCCCTTCCTTAAAATGTCTTAACTACAGTCCTTTACATGTGGCTTGCATGTGGACACACAAATGTATTTTTAAGGTGACGACTTCATAAGTCTTGTATTAATTGTATTTAAAACATGTGAAATTGTGACAAAAGACATGATTCTCCATCTTTCATTATTGGCTTAATCCACCTCTGCATTTACATCTCGCTTCCCACACTTCATTAACCCTCCACAAACAACAGACCAATATGCTAATATGTCGCTCTCATTTGAATGTGCAGTGTGCCACACACTTAAGCTGGGCTGTTAGTGTGTTTGGTGTGCAAGTTCACCAACCTGCTGACAATAACAAGAGTGCATCAAAAGTGATTAACCTTGATGAAAATGTGTTGTCTCTCACTTTCTCACTAAACCTTTGTACTATTTATCTCTACACACAATAAGAAGAAAAAAACACAATTCCCAGACAAGTATATCCTAATTAAGAAAAAGCGGAGGCTGCTGAGAATCAATGCACTGATCCCTGGCTAGCGAGTGAGGGAAGGCAGCTGGCTAATTCATGCACATCACCATTTCTCTCCTCCATAAGACCTGAAAATATTAATTTCCTAAAATGAAACAAATCATTTAGAATTCAGTCAGGAATTCATTAATATCAAGAAGCAGCAACGGTTCAATATTTAGACCCATTGGGCTGATGTCCAAATGGAGAAGCACATAAAAGCAAAAAAAAAGAAACACTTAACAACTTAATTGAAGCAACATAATACAGATGTTTTTCTGTTGCTCTCTGTTTGGTACCAAAGCTTTGTGCTGTGCTGTATGTCAACAGAATGGACTTATCTGTACCTTTGACCTGATCAATACATGTATAAAGGTATGGCTAATGTGTTTGAGTTGTTGGCCCCAGGGAAGCCTCTGCTCAACTTGAAATCCTGCTCTCAAGAGAGAAAAGGAAACATTGAAATCAGTCAGTAAAACAAATTTTCCAGACTGAATGCAGCTAACAAGATTTCATTTAACCTCTTATCTATATATAACACCAGTTTATTGAAAGTAAAAGAAACCGTTGAAATTACAGGCATAAATGAAGATAAGTTATACTATGATAATATATAGTACAGAAAATGCATCCTGATCTTTGTTCCTAAAGGAGACAAGGATCAATATCACTAACCAATCTAAAAATGGACGAGATAAAGTCTTTTGAAAATTTGAAGTCAATGTGTGTTTCCAGAACTTACACATGCACTGCTTTAATTAATGTGCAATTTCTGATGTGAATAATCATGATCAAAGTGCAGTGGTAAAGTTTTTCATTGCAGAACTGTATGAGAAAAGCGATAGTATGCTGTGTGACATGTGTGAAAGGTGGCCAGAATCATGCTTCATTGTCTATGTGTGACAAATGTTTGTGTCCTGTGAATTACAGACTTAATGGCTGGGTCGCTGCAATCACAGCAGTAATGGAAAAGGCAGCGGGCCTACGAAAAATGTGTATATGACATTCATAAAGGGCAATTCATGCACAGAGTGACTGCATCTGCACTGCTTTTTCATCACTCCTTTTTGAAAGTTGGCAAAGTGCTCCACAAACACATGCTGATTGAACAGTATTGGACTCTTTCAAACAAATCTTTTTACCCCCATCACCTTCCGTCAGGCATCATTGCGACCCAGGAAACAAACAAACAATTTTGTTCAAACTTTGTTCCCAACATACCTTGTTAATCATGTTTGAGTGTCTTCACTTTTTCCTTTCATTTTCTTTCATCTTATCAGGAGTAGGTGTGAGTGTGCCCTAAAGCAATGAACCTAATACTTCTCCCTATTTTCTGTCAATTCTAACCTAAGAAATCTAACATTGCATGCAGTCACCTCCTGATGCCAGCTGCCACTTTGTAGGGAATTCCGTGTAATGAGGATGTCTAAAAGGCTTTCAGACTTTATCAAGCAATAAAAGCTCCAGGTCTCCAGCCCACCGCTATTACCTGGCAATACTGCAGGATGTTGTCATTCAGCAGAGGCTACAGTGAGTTGTGGTGACAGGGATATCGAGGATCACTGGCTCTAACCCTTGACCTGAGCCCCCCTGTAGCCTTAGTCTTATATCTCAAGAGAGATATATTAGTTTCAACATTTCCCAGATCACCAAAGCATCACTTCAATTTACAGCTTGAGTTTGTCGTCTTTCCTTCTCTTTTTAAGTCTTATCACATGCTTACAAGGATTTCCATTGCAATTATGTTGACACCCTTCTTTATCTGTGCAAACAAGGCCATTTATGATAGAGCAAAACCACATAATTAGGGGGTGGGGGTGTCAGTGGAGATCTGTAAATCAACACACCATAATATTAATAACACCATAATAACAATATAATAAATATAATAAATCACTGTATTTTAAATCTCAGATATAGTACTGAGGTCTATGACATAACATTGTAATGGTGATTAAATACTTTTATAAAACTCAGTAATGCCTCACATTTGATTAAGAATACAAATATACTGTATCATATCCAGATCCAAAGTGTACGGCAGATGAGCATTACTATCAAATGGAAGAATTTGTTTATTAGTTACCTCTTTTTCTACGACTGAAGAGATTGAAGTGACTCCATCTGTCAACATTTACTAACCGTGTACACAGTGCACTGCTTTGTTTAAGAATATCAACACAGTTGACACTCAGTGTAAGTCAAAACACGTGCTGTCTGATACGATGACATCGGCACAGTGGCGGTAGGATTTAATATACACTTTAAGCCATTAACTCCCCAAAGCAATACAGTACACATCCCCTAAGCTTTTCCTCCCTCTCATCAATACACTCTTTAACTACTGTAGCAGTGTGTACTACTAAACAAATGCTCCTGTAAGTTGTTGTTTTTTTTTTTAACCAAAGGAAAAAATCCTTACCTCCTTGTCTGCTTTTCACCCATGCTCCCATGTGGGGTGATTTAAGACAGACAAGCTATGGAGAAACTGTTGCCCTCCATCTCTCCCCCTCCCTCTTATTCTCCCTCTCCTTTGGCCTTATTACAGCCTGTCAGTTTATTATAAAACATTAGGAAAGCAGAGGGACTCTTGCAGTTACTGTCCTATCGATCGGCAGGGATAGATTCTGTGATTTAGAGTTAGCCTCTGCTCGCGCACTCCACATTCTCTGTCTCTTATTAAGGCACCAGTGCTTTGCTTTAGCTATTGATGTCTCAACATTAACAGTTACAAGCTGCTACAGAAAATCAATGTTCAACTTTTATTACCAACTGCATAACGCAGAGGACCTCCCACAAGCTGGTACTTAGCAGTCAAAAGGATGCCTGGACGATCCACCTGGCACCTCAGGTGTTTTCTAAGTGATACCTGCAGTAATATTACTCATATGTACTTTCTGGGGGCATTTGAGGGCCTATGAGTTCAGGTGTAAAACAAATAACATATGCTTGTAAATATCACTATTTGTGCAAGGACAGAGAGTTCACACACATCCTGATGCCCACCACTAAAAGTCATGTATAGTACACCATCTAAATGATATCAAGCTAAAATACGATCGACCACTTCAACCACCACCACTGACCGTCCATCCATCATCAGCATCAACCTGGATGTGTGTGGATTGTAACCCAGGTACGGTGGATCTGGAGCGGCTCAGGCCTCTCAAACATTTATGAGGGGCTACTGAGCAGCAGTGCGGTGCGGCAGCTCTTCTGGGACAAACAGCCCCTGGTCCTGTACTCTCAATCCCGATCAATGGAACTAAAGTTCATTACACACGCTTTTCTGCCGAATGGCGGCAACTGATTTTTTTTTCCAGCCTCCTCCCCTGATCATCGTGCATCCCACCGCTGTGGCTACATTACACTTGTTTGTTTACGTGATTGGGTGTTCAGGGGGAGACAGGGGTAGGGAGTCTATACCAGTGTGCATTTTGGAGTGCGTGTGTTCACACACACACACACACACCTACACACACACACACACACACACACACACTGGGCTGCTCCCAGTGGCCAGAGCTTGAGGTAATCATTATGTACAAGTCAGTCTGTTGCAAAGCTAATGCTAATGCATTCTCAGTGGCCGCAACTTGGGTCCCAGCACTGTGCTAGCTAGGTTGCTACTCCTCTCCAATTAAAGACTGAAGGATGTGTGTTTGGGGTAGGGTGGACAGGCCTTGGCTGTTCAGGGTTCTGCAGAGAACAGGCTCGCAGTAGTGGAAGCAAACACACTCATAGAAGAGATTATGCATTGTTGAAGCATTACAGAAAAATGTCCATTCTTGGATTGAATGATTTCTAAAACAGACATGATCTACTCCCTCCCTTTAAATTTGTAGAATGTAATAATTTCTTCAGACTATTTGATTTTGTTCCATATCACTAGCAGTTTCGTTGTTTTCAAGAGCATTAATTTTTGCCTCTCGAGTTGCAGATTTGCAATAGCACTATATGACACCAATGTCGTCTGCTTTGCTGCTGCTGCCGCTATGAAGATTATTGACCACACCAAGTTACTTAGATATTGTATATAATCAACACCAGAGTTACACAACTGTCAGGACAGTTTCATCGACATGCATGTAATTGGTGATTGCTTTCTCTCTGTCACACACAGGAAGTTAAAAAAAAAGTTTTCCCTAAGTAATTAAGTGTGTCAGATGTTCAAAAGTATAAACACAGGTAATCAGATGGACCCTAAGCTCAACCTCTCCTATGCTTGTTAATCATTCGTAAAGTTGTAAATGTGAATGGCAGCAGTTCATTCCTGCAATTAATGGCTCAGTAGTCGCTACAATACAAGTGTTGCAGCTGTCATCTCCACCGCAAAGACCAATCTTTATGACGAGACATTTATGGGCATCACAGCTCATGATGTATCGTTAGTGTTACTCATAGGATAATCATTACTATACTGGATATGTGAAAGAAAAAGATGTGGAGTGAGTTGTAAACAGTTGAGACAGGTAAGGGGGATGAAATGCTAGGCTACTTGAAAAGCTTACCATCCATTTAGTATAACGCTGTGATTAATTTGCCTCACATTCCAGCAGAGAAACACTGTGGTTTTTGGAGCTGAACTCATTCTTTGGTGCTGATTCCAAGCTAACTTTAACTTTGTCAGTGTGTGACGTGCAGAAGTAAAAATAATCCCCATTCATCTACCACGCTGATATTACAAATGCAGCTCATTGGCATCACAGCACTGTCTGGCATGTGGATATTGAGCCATTGTGTTCCTGTGTGAGTGTGTACAGTACTGTGGTATGCGTTTAAACTTGGTGGTGGTAAGCCATATGGTAGTCAGGTGGCTGCTATAAGATTATACATTTTCTTGCTGTTGCTCTTTGAGCTTCTGTGTGTGTGTGTGTGTGTGTGTGTGTGTGTGTGTGTGTGTGTGTGTGTGTGTGTCTGTGTGTGTGTGTGTGTGTGTGTGTGTGTGTGTGTGTGTGTGTGTGTGTGTGTGTGTGTGTGTGTCTGCATGCACATGACAATGTTGTTACAAGATACTTCTGCTACGGCAGAGGACAGTGGACCTTTTAGGTGATGTGTGTGCATGCTGTAGCGTGTGTGTACGCGTAACCAGAGACAGTGATTAGATGTTTTAAGGCACAGATGATCCAACAGGTGCTGTGGCTTGCTGTCTCTTGTTCTGCCACCCTTTCCCTCTCTCAGTTGAGCCCATACCCGCTCTATGACCTTTTATTCTTAAACATCAACATTCTTGTCTCTTCATTCTTGTCTTGATGGATATTTTAAGCAACAAAGCCCTGGGAATCCAATTTCTTATACATTAAGACACACATAGAGCATAGCTATTGGTTTGGCGGTGGCTTAGTATGATTTTCCAGCTGAGAAATAGTCCCATGTTAGTTTGAACCTCATGTGACTCATCAAAAGTCTTGAATTGATGCATTGGCATCAAAATTGATGGTTTGGTCTTTGGCACATGCACAACCTTTTCACCTACTTTCATGTATCCAGGAGATAAGATACCGTGGCTGAAAATATTTTTGTCTATGTTCAGAATGATGAAAAAAAAATCTCACTCCTGCCCTGTTTTCCAGATCCATGGTGGACATAATGACATAAGTCTGAAGTTGTGTAATGTAAGCCTATAGATCTCCTGGAAAACGAGGGTAAGCGAGCCAGCACATGTTGTAACACGCAAGAGTGTCGATCAATTTTCTCTTCAAGCAAACAAACACAGACTGTATAACATCTGAAATGTTGTGAAATGTAAATGAACATTTTGGGCACCACTGTCATGTCAGATCTTGGCTTGTGGAGCCGCCCTAGAGCATGAAGTTGCACTTTAGTGCCACCTGGCACTGATATTTATAGCTGCTGTTAGTGCTACCCTGTCAAAGTGTAAATTCTTACATTACTCATTGCTGGGGCATTATTTCTGACACATGGATAGCAAACTCATCAAGGCGTCATAAAAGAGGATCAGCTGGTAGTCAGGATCGTAAAAAATTGTGCGAATAGGACTGATAAAATACCGCGTTGTATCTTATATTTAATCAATAGGAAAGAAAACAAAGGTTAGCTGTGCATCTCATTAAATGGTGATTATAAAGCACTGTAGTTCAACTTTTTTTACTCAATAGTTTTTGTGTTTTTTCTTTATTTTTAATTGGGAAAGGTACATCGTGTGAATCCAAAAGGAGATAAACATCCAGGCTCTTCACTTGCTTTTCTATTCTTTTACTACACTATTTGATCTTCCATTAAAATTCTTAAAGCAGAGAACACAAACAGGCACAGAAAAACCCAACCCTCATCTTTTTTTTTTTTTATCAGAGGAATGTATCCACGGTGTTTACTCTCAAAAGTGCTTATTTCCACTCGTCATTGTGTTGTAAGTCTTCAATTTTGGTTCAATAATAACATTCAGTCAAGTCCCAATTTAAATCAAGTCCAGTGGTGGCAGTGGTGAGGGGGTGGGGACGGTAATACCCCCACAGGCTAGTACTTTAGAATAAATTAAACTCCAATTTAAGGTGACTCCACTCAACAGCAAAAGATGAAAATCTTACAGCGAACAAACAAGTTAAAAGACAGTGTGGAAAACATGCAGCGCACTCTTTTCTTATGTCCGCACTCTACCTGCTGGCTTTCATCATCAAATGAGAGCAAGGCAAAGGTGGAGTAGGAGAGAGGGATAAAATGAGAGAGTCCAGTAGAGTGAAAGGAGAGAGAGGGGAGGGGGGACACTATGGATTAACTGTCCTTCATGCTGAAAATATACATCCCCAGGCACTTGGCACTGAATTATTAATTCAAATTTGTCAGAGAAAGAATGAGAGAAATCTATTGACGGGGAGACGGGCCCTTTAATGGTCTCATTAAAGGGGAGGCTTCTCACACCAGGTCGTTTCTGTACTGCTGCAGGAGTTTTCGAGCAGTGGCAGGTTAGAGGGGGGATACTTGACCCCCCCAATGATTTTCTGTCATTTCATCATAAACAAGAAAGGTTGACATTCCCCTGTGAACCACACGCCCTCCCTCCACCGCTAAACAAACCCTGTGCGTAATTAGCCAAGGGGTGCAAAAGTGCACTGAATGTGAATGAGGTTCACACGCATACACTGATACAGATTGGAAAAACATGCAAACACTATGTGCTGTGTCCAAACACAGCAACTTTTTTTTGAGTCTAGCAGTCAAGTATTAGCATCATTAGGTGTATGGAGCTGCATCACTGGGAGCTCTTTGTGGAGTTGTTGGTAGGTGGGGGCTTAACAGACTTTACAATCCAGGGTGCATGAGGAAGGTGAAGAGCAGGGACCCATAGGTGCACCATGCTGTCTGGGGTCAGCCTTTGGTCACTCCTCCAACGGAATTAAAGAAGGGGCAAAAAGATGTGCTGTGGTGCTGATGGTGATGGTGGTGTTGGGGTTGAGGAGGAGCTCAGAGGGCTAAGCACTAGACTCATTAGTGATTCAAGTCTCACTATCCTTCGGCAAAGATTTTCATAATGCTGAGACAATATGATTTGTATCTTCACAGCAATATGACTTTTATCCCTGTGAGCCCGCAACTTGTCAGGAATGAACATTAAATATTGTCAAATGACAAAAATATGTTGAGTCACATAAGTCAAAAATAATTTACCATTTTTTTTTAGTGAGTGCACTTTTGTTCTAATTTCTGCTCCCAAACTGTCAGTTCAGCCATTAAAATCAAACTGGAGGTAAAAATAAAATGCCATCCAGGTACATCCAGGTTTTTGTAATTGATTTAGATCCAGGTTGTATTCCATTCTGTGTTGAGTGTATACTGTATGTTCTCCCCGTGTCTGCATTCGTTCTTTCCAGGTCCTCCGGTTTCCTCCCAACACCAGAACACGCAATTTACGTGAATTGATTGCTCCAAATTGTCAATAGATATGAGTGTGTGCGTGAGTGGGTATTCATGGCCCCATGACGTGCTGGCGAAGCCTCTAGGGTGTACCCCACCTCTTGTCCATAGTTAGCTGGGATTGGCTCCAGCAACACGCAAGAGGAAGAGCAGCTAAAGACAAGATGAGACGGTCGTCTTGTCTTGAAATGGATGGATGGATGGATGGATGGATGGATGGATGGATGGATGGATGGATGGATGGATGGATGGATGGATGGATGGATGGATGGATGGATGGATGGATGGATGGATGGATGGATGGATGGATGGATGGATAACTCCATAACTCAATTATTTCACATAAAACATGTATGGAAAACCTAAAAAAAAAAAAGCATTCTCCTAATTGAAAAATATATTCAAAAATTCAGAACCATAAAAAGAAAGAACAAATAGTAAATGTGGAAAACCTGAAATTTGAGAAGCTGTAGCGGAAAGTATTCGGCCATTCTGCCATTACAATCAATCAGTCAATCAGACTGTTTACTTATCATTGCAGCTTTAACATCCCTGCACCATCAAATGTAAAAGAAAAAACAAAGACAGAAAGATCGAACCACTCTTTTAATACTTACTTGCACTGATGCCTCCCTGGCCGTGCCCGTCTGTTGAAGCCCTTTAAGTCCATTAAAACACAAACACAAACAGGAACAACTGATACAGGATGTAAATTTGTTTTCCCCTTCACCTCAGGAAAAATCCCCAGCACCTTCCAGCCAGCATCGCAATGAGAGAAGCTTGTCTCATTCCTGCTCTGAGCTACTTTTCTCTTGTTTATTTTATCGGACCTAAGGCACTTTTCCCTTCCTCTTAATGTCTCTCCAACTCCCTCCATCTCCCCGACGAACCCGCCAACCCGTCCTTGGGCGACAGAACTGAACTAGCCGCTACCTGTTTAACTTAACAGTAGCAACGTTCTTGGTGGAGGTTTAGATTTGACTTAATATATCCCCAAATGGAACGCACCTGTCTAATTCTCTTTCATCGCTGCCTGCTATTTTGTCCCCTGAGTGGCTAAAGGGAAGGTTTGATGAGTCGGTGGGAAAATTGAGCTTTCATACTATATTCTGACACATTGAAAATATCCGGTTCCCATTGAAGGCATGTTTCCAGAGCCAGAAATAGTGAGACAGTTGTTATTATGCATAGTTAGCGCAGAGGATATTTGGCCTCTGGACAATATGCTTCATGTTAGCTGGAGGGCATACAGCAACACTATGTTTTTTATATTCCAAACTAAATTGTATTCCAAAATAAAAGGTCACTTTCAAAGATAAGAGGTCACCATTTGGTGCTCAGGCTTTTCTTAATTAAATAAAAAGATAATGAGTGTAAAGGATTCTTTGACTTAGATACACAAAAGGGTAAGATTCAAAATTAGACATGAGTGACAGGTACTCAATAAGTTCAGTTAAAACTGTCCACCAAAGGGTGAATTTTAGGTTTCTAGCATTATAAAATAAACAAAATAACTAATGTGGTGCCATCACAACCAGCTTACAAACTGTGCAGAAGCTACATTTAGAATCACTCAAGTATTTCACCCTAGAGCGGGCAGTAGAGCGGGTCATCCAATGTTTCAAGATTGGCAGTTAAATTCCCGCTCCCTCCCAGTCACTTCGAAGTGTGAGCTGACAGGGGGAGGTGAGCACTGCCAAGGCGCCCTTGAGCAAGGCGCCATCCCCGTTACAAGTTTCTCACTAGAGGCGCACCACGATGGAGTTTCCTGCCGCTCTACCTCCCTCTCACCTGCATGCCTTAAGGCCCCTTGTGTGTGTGTGTGTGTGTGTGTGTGTGTGTGTGTGTGTGTGTGTTACGGGCCTGTACACACAATATATGCATGTACCTACTAACCTGTGCCTTCCCCTCGGAGATTAAAACAGTTAATAAAATTTTAAAAATTAACTAAAATTAATCCCAAAACAATGTTTAGCAACATGTAAGCAGTGCTGCTATCTAAATTCAGTTGATGAAAGAGTGATGCATGAACTCCATGGTAGTAACATATGTTCCTCTTAGATCTTGTGACAGCATAGTTATGATTCCAGCTATCGTGTTAGCCTTTGGTGTTTCAAGTCTGAAAGATCCCCTATTAAATGATACGGAGCATGCAACTGCAATGTTATCCTGCTTATTTTTTTTTACTACTTGCCTCTAACACAGAGGCATCATATTGGAGAAAGGGAATTCCCCAAATGGGACTGGGAGGAAAAAAAGACAGTGGAGAGCTCCTGGGAACAGGGAAACTTGTTTTCTGGCAAGTGTAGATAGATGGCAACTGAAATAATCTAATGGGGAAGCAGAGAGCAGCCAACAAAAAAAACAAAACAAAAACCCACAGACTTCCAGGTGAAAGACTGTCAGTGGAATATTGATAGAAGCTGAGATGAGTGAGTAGGTGATGCATCCTGCATATCTAGTCTTTCAGTTTTTGTGCTTCAAAACTTTATTGCATTTTGAGGGTAAAGTGGGGAGTAAAGGAGTTTGCCTTTCTCTAATACAACAGCCATTCTTATATATCAGGGAAGTGCAGCACAATTTAGATAATAGTGATACTGTTAACCATGCGGCTATTGACCCTTGCCCCATGAACCATATTTGCTTTGATCGTCCTTGCTGTCCTGTTTTTTAACACCACATTTGAACACAAACACATAGCCATGTTCCTACACTGAGCTCTACATGTCGCTTTTTAAATGCAGTTTGTAGGCTTCACTTTGAACTGCAAATTGCCTACTTTTTGTCAGCACTCCTATAGGAGCGAAGGAAATTCACTATCAGCAAATTACTATCAGCAAAGTAGCTGTGGAGATCCCGACTTGGAAAAAAAAACAGAACATAGTAATCAGGAGGGTTTGGCCTGGACACAAGTTCAACTCTTTGAAGCGCCGCTGCAACAGTAAAAGGTGCATCAGCTTTGATAGGCTCATAAAAATGCTTGTGAAAGTCCCGATTGGAGGAGCCAAGCCCCTAAGTCCCACCAAGCAGGAAGTGACCAGTTTGTTTTCCATTCAAATTTAATCCACAAAGTTTACTGACAGCACTTGACTCAATAACTTTTTTATGACTAAAGAGTTTTATATGTTGTTTTTGGACCTGGCAAGAAACATATGCTGTGAATTTTAAAAGGCAGAAAGAATTGGTAGCATGTGACTGAAAGTGTGATGGTGTTATTTCAACAAGTATCTCATACGTGGATGACTGATGGAACAGGGTGATGATTTAATCTGCATTGTTTTGAAATGTTTTTATATCAACACAACTTGAAATAAATGTCTGCTTCTTTCTTATTACATGATAGCCTGTAAAAGTTGTGTTTGTCAAGCAAATAGCACACTTAAAAGGATAGCACACTTGTATGTTAGACTAATTTAATTTTAATTTTATACACTGTTATATTCCCCGAAGGGAAATTAAAAGACTATAATGTTTTTGTCCTTAATTTACAACAATACCTGACCCTAACTCTTAATACATTTTGTTTTAATAAAGCCTTAAAATTAAACAGTGGTGTAATTAAAGTGTAATAAGCAGTTACAAAAATTAACAAGTGTAGCATCTTGAATCATCATTTATGTATATATCAGCCTCTGATTCAACTTTTTTTTATGTCATTTGAGCCTGTTCTACAGACCTACCAACAACTAAACCAACCACTTCTATCACCAGACTGCATTACAGTCCTTTCCCATCTCCTAAATTTCTTTAAGCCATAAACAAAATTATTCTCGCTTGCTGTTGCAGAGAATGTTGACTTCACCACCTAGAGAGTTTATGCTCATCACATTGTCCACTCTGTGAGGGATGATTGAGATCAGAACAAAGTATTTGAGTGTATTGCAAGTGTATCTCTCCTGTTTGCGCGTCTCTGGAGCAGCTTGTTTGTACCGGGCGGTTAAAGAGCAAAGAAAATTGCATGCGGACACACACGCACACACGCACACACGCACACACACACACACACACACACACACACACACACACACACACACACACGTGTGCGCGTTCCACGGAGCAGATCGAGTCTAATTAAAAAGCACAGCGGTGATTTTGGGGACTCTGTGGAGAACAGAATGAATGTGTGTGCACGTGTGCGTTAGGTCGTTGGTTTTAGTGTGATCGCCCGTCAAATGAAATAATGTATTCCGCGGGACCTCGGGGTTTCCGTTTGAGTATTCAGAGGCGGCACTGCAACGAACTGTGGCTGTTTTATGTGAAAAAAAAGTTGATAATTAGTCCCACAGTGACTGAACAATGAGATTGAGAGAGAATGTGAGTGGAGGGGGCAATGAAAGAAGAGAGAGCGCTTAACACGCTTAAAGCTCTGACCTTACACCGTCTGCGGCTCATTGATCAATTGGAGATTTTTTTTGTCTTATCTATTTCCTGACTAACCTGTTTCACTCCTTCATCCGTCCTCTTCTGCCTTTGATTGATCAGTAAATCAGAATCAATCCTCCTGTCTGATCTGTTAAAATAACAAAATTAAGAAAACATTTTCATCACCTTGGGTGGGTTCTGCAGTTTTCCCTGTCCCACTGGCTTCGCAGTGGGGAGTTATCAAACTATTGTCATTTCTGCTTTCTTCTTTTTTTGGACGCAGTACCCCATCCCACCCACCCTCCCCCATTCATTATTTTTTCAAAAGGGGTCTGCTAATAATTAGCAATTAAAATGCTGTCTTTTTGCCTCATTTCCCCCTAATTAGCTTGACAGAGACACGCACACACATTTTATATCTCAGAGAAACCATGGCAACACCTTGCATGTTTGGGATGTAATCGGGCTTACCTTGTCATGGTTTTGTAGAATCAACTAGATCAAACTCAGACCAGGCTCTGCCATCACTGAACTGATTAATCTAGTGTGAGATCATGAGGGATTTGTTTTATACTGCGGAGAACACTGATACTTCTTTGGTGGATTAAACCTATTTTAATTATTATCATGCCTAAAATAAATCGTATTATTCTCATACATGACCTTCAGTGGAACTACAGCATCAGCACCAAGGAAAAGACAAATACACATAATTCAATTAGTAAAATAGCAAACAAAAAACAAATCTGAATAAATGAAATTACAGATTAGTTTTACCCAAGATTCTGTCACCACATTACTCAGTACTAACATTTGATGGTGCTGACATGATCTAGCATCCATAAGCATAAAAGTAAAAAGCTCTCTAAACAAGAAGAAAAATGTCTTTGCTACATGTGTAAATGAAAACAACGTGCAGATAAAAACAAGGTTATTATTTTTCTTGTTGACCTGCGTAGGACGTCTGTCTGCAAAAGCCTAAAGCACACTTGTAGGGCTATGCTAATGCTTCTTGGGGGTTTAAGCAGTGTGTGTGTGTGTGTGGAGGTTCACGAGTCTGTTAGGAGGTCAGACAGCAGAGTGGCAGCAGGAAAAAGCACATGTCATGTTTGTTTGGAGCCTTCTTTGTCCGGGCCACACTCCTTTCCCCTTTTCCTGCCCTTGTCTTGGCCTTATTTAGCCCCCCGCCATGTCACCCAAAGGTCAGGATGAACACACATACACTAGCTCACACATTCACAGACAACACAAGCACAGACAGACACACATACAGATTGTAATAGCATGCTAGAGTGCATCATAGATGGAAGTGCCTTGAAGGACCTGCTTCTCATTCTCTAGACCTCATTAGCTGCTGATTTATCTCCCCCTCCTTCCCGCTAATGCTCTGGGTGTGTGGAGGAGGTGTGTGTGTGTGTGTGTGTGTGTGTGTGTGTGTGTGTGTGTGTGTGTGTGTGTGTGTGTGTGTGTGTGTGTGTGTGTGTGTGTGCAGAGAAAGGGAGAGAGAGAGAAAGGCAAGTATTTAGCATGAAAGATGTTATAATTCAATGTTTGTTGGTTTCAGAGGTGTGAGCTTGACGCAGGGACTCTGTCATTACACATTAGCCCGCTGTGAGCACACTCAACCTGGGGTCAAACAGATTAATAAAAGATCACACACACACACACACACACACACACACACACACACACACACACACGCACACACTCACACACACACACACATACACATACACAAACACACACACTGCAATTTGATTGACCATTCTGTAGCCCTGTGCTTCACAATCATGAGAAGTCCACACAGTGCTCCTGTCCACCATTATCCATTTGGCAAATTTTTGTCCCGTCTTGCAATAATCTTGTTAAACCCCAGTGAGCCTATTATAGTTGAGGAAAAGTGCTTATAGCTACGTGTAAAGGCAGGTTTTTCAAAAATAAATTCAAAAGTCATTTGCATAAGGAATTTACTTCTTACTCCCTGCATTTAAAATGATTTTTTCCCCTAATAATTATGACAGACTGTGCAGTTATGAATAATAATGAATGGTGATGTTGGGTTAAGGAGCAGTTCTGGTGACTCTGGCCTACATAATTCAGAGGCTCCTTGGGAATTAATCTCTCAGAATGAGCCTTTTTTTCCATTACCTGATTTTCTATATGCCACAGTCTCAGGAGACTATTCATAGGAGAAAAAAAGGAGGGGCGGGGTGTTATTTCATCATATTCCATGTGGTTGAAATCCAGAATAAAAAATAAGCCATAGGAAATGAAATTGTGTAAATGATCCCTTCTTCTGTGCATACATTGAGGACACCTGAATAACATTTGCTATTACGATTGGTGCTAAGAACATTAGTGGAACAAATTGCTTATCAATGTTTATTTTCTTTCCTCTTGCAGATGTGAAGAACCTGGAGAACTTCCACCTGGTAGAAAGCGTCCAGGAACAGGTCAACGCGGCACTGCTGGACTATGTCATGTGTAACTACCCACAGCAAACGGACAAGTTCGGCCAGCTGCTCCTCCGACTCCCGGAGATCCGAGCAATCAGTCTCCAGGCCGAGGAGTACCTTTACTACAAACATCTGAACGGTGACGTGCCCTGTAACAACCTGCTCATCGAAATGCTACATGCCAAGAGAGCTTAGGAGGGGACCAGCTTGCCATGCAATGCAGCTGTGCAGATATCTTGAGGGGTTTGCTGCAGCCCCAAAACTCCAAACAATGCTGTCACCAAACAGAACCTCCAGCTTAGATTAAACTGAGCAATGTGCACAAACAATGAACAGATGGATCCCTTGATTTAAAAAAAAAGAAAAGAAAAGCCTGAAAAAGAGCCACTTCTCCACAACCACACAAAGATAATATAGAAAAGAAAAACACTCAGAAGTGACACTGCATTTAAGACTTTGACAGGATGCAGTCTTCTGCTACAAGAACACACTCAAGACTGGCCAGCTGCAACTTAAAAAACAACAATCCTTAAGTGTTTTAGCGCTGGTGACACTGTGAGAGGCTTTTTGTACTGAGAATGGAAGCTGAGCTACCTGGGCAATGTTTGCCGATTTGCCGGTGTGCTCTCTCTAAATCATCTTTTAGCTGTTGCCGGTACTGTAAAGACAAACTGACAAGCCTGAGACTGTCACCTATGATCATGCCTGTCTTTCATGCTCACATAGGATGCCTGCCATGGCAGCTTGACCTGACTGAAAATGGCGACTCTATGTTCAAAAAGCAAAGGTCTAAAAAAAAAAAAAAAAAGGAACATTTTCTGATGAACAAAATCATGAATAGGCTAATAAGAAAAATAAGGTGTTTTTTTTCTCTTCTAATGACGTCATTTGCTTCTCATGGTCACCTTGTGGTCCCACTTTCTTATTCCACTTAAGCAAATCATCTAAAACTATGTACCTCAGAAAGACCAGTATTAAATAAATGCAATTAACAATGTCACCTGAAAAAAATGTATTTATATACTTACATTTTTCCTGCAAGCAACACCCTCCATTTAGGTTGATTCATCACAGCTGGAACTAAACAAAGCTTGATTCTGAAGATGGAGAAGGATTGACCATGCCTTTGTCCGGAAAGACCAAAGCCTGCTGCAGAACAGAAGAAGAAAAATTACAAAAACCCTTAATAATCAGTATTATTATAAGAGAAAAAAATTGTGATGTCACAGTTATGTGAGTCTTGCCTTATTTCATTACCATGCTAGCTAACCGTGCAGATGTGAATGGAAATATGTACAAATATATATAGTATATATAATGTATTAATGTTGTACAAAAAAAAGAATCATTCAACAGGTGTTTACACTTATGTGGTCATATGGGAGAGAACTGTGATGAAGCATAAATTGCAAAGCAATGATTTCCTAAAAAATGAAATTGACAAAATGAAAAAAGATCCTTCTGGTTTGCTTTCTTTGTGTGTACTATATTTAATTTCTGTTTGTTTTTGAGCAGTACTTAAATTATGTCGTGAGACACTAAAATCAAAAAGGAATCACGTTTGAAATATTAATTTCTGTTAATTTCTGTGTCCGCTGGCATTCAAACATTTCTGTATAAGGGTTCTGTTTCACTTTCAGACTGTTTTGTAGACTTTTTTTATTTAGAGTGCTTTTACCTTTTTGATGTACAGTATGTCACTGGTTACTCTTAATAATGAAGATAATTTATTGCTTCTATGGGTTTCCATCTCTGTGTTACATGATGTGAGGTGTCTGCGCCAAAATAAATTTGTTTACTGTAGCATGTTCTTGTTTTGTTTCCACAAGTAGTTCATAGATACTGTAGCTGGACTGGAACACAAATACTGGGCCATCAAAAAAAGCGGGGAAAAAAATCACAGCAATTTTCGTTTTTTATTCTTTTTAAATGTTTATGCTAGTGCGTACATTGAAATGAGTATTGTATTTAAGCAAGTGAGGTGTGAAAGGTGTTTGCGCCATATCATTTTTTTTTTGTTTTTTTTATTTAATTTCATCCAGCATCATTGTTCTCTCCGGTTTTCACTTTGTACCAAAGACTGTATCTTTCTCCCTGTAAGCTTTGACTTCTACTATCATGTCCAAAATGAACAAAACTGCTTTGTTGTTTTGCGTTTTTCTTAATGGCAGTCAAAATTATATCATCATGATGCTTTTGTATGGTAGTAAATGTTACTGTTTTTTTTCTATTGTCCCAACGCTCATATCCCACACCAACTTGTTGCGATATGCTGTTAAGCCATCAACATTTGGTTGATTAAGTCACAGACTGATTAAAAATCTTTTCAGTGGCATGTTAAATGTACAAAAAATTTCCTTACGTCAATCTATTGCACTTGGTCCCAAGCTCTGTTCTCTCAGACACCCATTAATTGTCTATTTAATTTAATTGTCTATCTTTTATCAGATACTTCCTTTGTGTTTCAATGTTCTGTAGCTGCCTCAGACTTAATATTACATATAACATATCCCTGCACAGTACTGTGGTCACAGCTCAGATTATTTTACTTTACAGAAATTGAATTCAATCTTTTGCTTTACAACCAACCAGCTTAAGTCTGTCAGGACAGACTTGAAGGATAAATGCTTTAACAAGGACTTAAACAATGACTACCTTGGTGCATTCACAGGCTGATGCTCACTGTCACCACATGGAAACACAATGCATCAAAATGCAATTTCCTGACGCTTGTCTATGACCTTTGCCTCTCTTGCTGACATTATGACCGCCCCATCCCCACCACTGCCACCGTGATAGCGAGTGTCTCTTCAAGGCTAACTGAATTTTTCTTCATATTTCAATAAAAAATATTATGCTTATAACACCAGATTCTTGCTCCATGCGCACACTAAAGCTCTCAAGGGGTTTTTCTTGGGAGGTATAGCGATTGGCCATCTCAACATTACTTGAATAACACAGCATGTAAGAATGGGAGATAAATTCCAAGCAGATTTTGAAATGTGTTATTTATTTTCCTGCTGATGTTTGCATGTAGAGGGACAAACCTGGATGAGGGTTTTTTTCCCTGAGTGTATGTTCTGGAAAGAAAATTTTAAGAAAACATCCAACATTGTCAAATAATTTTTGTGTCTTTGAGGAACTGCTATTCAAACAGATTTTGTCCTGTAACGATCAGCAGCTCAGGATCATAAACATCAGACAAATGGTTTCACTGTGCAGACATGTTTCATGGCTTCATTATTCTTCTTCTCATTATTATTTTTCACATCATTCTTGTTTAATTATTAACAATAGGCTGGCAGAAATCACTGGGAGTGTTCAGGAACAATCTTCTTTGGGAAAATGGACCTGTTTACATTTTAGACAGATGCACAAAAGATGCAATGCAATGTCATCCATCTTATTTTCTTCCATGCCATTCTGGACTTTACTCTTTGAGTTATAAACCACTAAAAATATATAGATATGATATGAAGGAAAATTAAAACTATTTGGTCACAGATGTACAAATATTCCTACATCTCTGCAATGATTGGAAGTAAAAGAATAAATCAGAGTTAAGGAAAAAAGAGACTACAATTTAAAAAAACATCACAATAGGGAACTACAATCACCATCACTTGTACCATTAGTCGATGATTGAAACGGGAAGCTGTACACTCCAGCTCTATGGGAACATGCTTAGTGAAAACAGCCGGCAAGTATCCACCACTGAGGGGAGAGGCTCTTGAATGGGAGAAGGGGGAGGGTAACCAGGAATTGTTGAGGCAAAATTAGGAAACATTATACAGTAAGCTAATAAAGAAATACACTTGAAGCGCAAGTCTTGTTATTTAATGAGACTGACTGAACAAATGTGCAACTACCACAGCAAATACAGTCATCATTGTTCAATATGATCTAACCTACTGCTGCCTGTAAGCCCTTCCATCTGTTCTTTGCTGATGTTGCTGTAAAAAATTAAAATAGTTGTTCAAAAGTTGCCTGTTTTATTGGTTTAAATATGTAAGGATTGTAAGAATCTCTCCAATTTCAATCTAGAAGAATTACAGTTAAGCAAACTTTGCTGGTGCCATTTTTTAAAATCAGTATATATCAGTTTTTCAGCACTATTTTTTCCCGGGATTTTCAGGTACACAACCTTCAGGAATGGATGACAAGTGTCACTTAAATGCAAAATAATAACAAAAATAACTTTTGACAATTTGTGCATCTTCATGTTTCATCTTCAAGTCAGTCATATGAGGGATCAAATTGTTACTGGCATGTTGATGATAATTTTAATAGCGAAATAATGCCGGTCACAGCTAGGCAACAGTCCAGCTGAATTCCCAGCATGCAGCATTGCAATTCTCTCTTGGAATTTGACTTGCGGTGGCTAGTCTCCTGTCTGTAAATGTGTTTAACCTGCCTTCACTCGCTCTGAATTTGTATAAATAATGTATACACATTTATCCACAGACTCTAACAAGTGCAGCCTCAGGTAAAAATACTCAGAAATGCATGCTATGCGCATACCCAAAGGTGGACATCAGCTCCAAACCGACCAACTCAAAAGATAACCACACAGAGAGTAAGTAAAAAGCACAAATGAATAACTTGCCGAAAGCAACATAAACACACAGTCTCTTCCTCCGTTTCGTACACACACACACACACGCGCGCGCACACACACACACACACACGCGCGCGCACACGCACACACACACACACACACACACATACACAGGGCTGTCAGATTCTAAACAAGTTTTCTTTTCCATCTCACAAACAGCCCCAAGTTGTGTCTGCCAGTGTTATGTGAAGCTTTTAAACTCTGGAACCACTTCACTCGTGTTTATCAAGATGCACTTGTATGTTTTCCTGCATTGTCAAAGAAAAAGAGATTGAGGGCACAAGAAAAAAAATGGGTTTGGAAGTATTCCAAGATTACAAGAAAAGGTGCATGTGAACAGTGGAATAAGGTTGTTTGTTATTCAGTCCAGTTTCAGGCAGGACTGGAGGCTAAAGAAGCCTGAGAAAAGAACAACCGGCCGAAATTGACCAAACACCCGTTGAGCGCCACACCGTGGCGCTCAAACACATTTGTGTTTTTTCAATTTATCACTAAAGATTAAAAAAAAGAAGGGATTTTGATAATAATGGAAATTGTATGCATTTTAAAGTTTTTAATAAACACAAAATAATGGATTTTGCAGTTGTGTATTAGCTCAGCGACTCTGACTTATCACATTGAATGTTTTGTCATGCTCACCTCAGTATTCATTCATTCATTTTCTTAATCGCTTCATCCGCTTGTGTGGGTCACGGGGAGCTGGAGCCTATCCCAGCTGGCATAGGGCGTGAGGCGGGGCAAATTCCGGGCGCGACGCCAGTGCACCGCAGAGCTACACAGAGACAGACAACCATGCACACACACACACACACACACACACACACACACACACACACACACACACACACACACACTCACTCCTACGAGCAATTTGGAACGACCAATTAACCTGAAGCGCATGTTTTTGGAGGTGGGAGGAAGCCGGAGAATACGGAAAGAAACCATGCAGACACAGGGAGAACATGCATACTCCACACAGAGCGGGACTCAAACCCGAACCCGCCTTGCTGTGCGGCGACAGCGCTACCCAATGCGCCACCGTGCGTCACCTCAGTATTTCTGCTGCTAAACCGAAAGGATCCCTAAAAGTTGTGAATAGATATGAAAAATATTGCATTACACAAAAACATGATTAGAAGAAGTGCCACGTCTACTGAGAAATTACATTTGCATGCAAGCACATTTGTGACATTTATTAATGAATGACCACAGGCTTTACCTGATGGTGTTTGTTACTCAAGTCTGAGGCACAAGAAAGTTATTTTTAGCATTTAAGTACATTCACCAATCAAATTTGGTAATACATCAGAATTTTCATTTTCAGAACAAAATGTACTTATCCTGGCATCCTTGTATTTTACACCCAGATTTCAACATATTCAGCACGGGTTGAATATAAAAATTGGGAAAAACAAATATTATTGAGCATTCAAACCAATAGAGGCTTACTGATAAAGAACAAGAAGCCTAAAAAGAAACAGAACAACTCTTCAGAGAGGCAATTAGCCAACTTTCTAATCACGTTCACCGACCAGCAAATGAGGGACCCATTGTTTGGCGGCCTGATGGACAAACTTTAAAAATGTAAAGATCAAATTAATAGGCAAGCATTGTTAATGGGAACGCTCAGTATTGTTATGCAAAAGCCTCACTGTGGCATGCAAAACAAATACACTAAGGTTTGGAGATGGAATGGTTCGAAGGCCACTGCCGTTTCATTTCAAAGCATGCATTATACATCGCTGTGCATAAAGAGGAAGCCTACAGCATTATGATGTTTTTTTCCATGATGATTATCCTTTATTAGTCATTAAAAAGAGAGCGAGAAAGAAAAAAAAATACAAGTTTTAAGCACCTGAACCTTGCTGCCAGCATTTCATTAATTGCCTGCACAATAGGAAGAGCCTTTGGAGATTTTTCAATTTAAAAAAAAAATGGGGAGCATGTATTCAGTCGTGCTCATGTTATACCGGCACTTAAATCCTACAGAGCTCACATAAAAAAGGACTCAAGGTTGCATCCGATTGAAAGCCTCCAACTACAGCCACTTCAGAAATCCATTTAGCAAGCAGGAGGTTAGAACATCTAATTCAAACACAGTCGCCCTGTTAAAACGGTTGCACCAATGTCTCTTAAAAACACAGCCACAAACACACACACACTTTCATGCACAGGTTTTTCTACTGTGTTTTCTTGGCTCCATTGTAAGAAAGATGAACCTGGCACATGGAGAGATGGCAGGACACAAAAAAATTAGTTTTGCCAGAACACAACCAAGTGCAAAGGTGATCACTTCTCAGCATGTGGGATCTTGACCTTTAGTTTGGTGACATCAGAAAGAATGTTCTTGTAAGAATGTCAGATAAAGAGGTCTATGGCATCTATAATAACCTGACAATCTGAGTGGGACTATTCTTTAGATATAGAAATTTCTAATTCAATATCAAAAAGAATAATTACATTTTTCACATTGAAATTGTTTTTCTTTGGACAGTGAGACAGCAATGAAACTTATTTCAAATAAGAAAAGATGATTGTATCACTTTTGATACTCTTGGCCTTACGAAATTTTGAGACTTCAACCTCATAAGTTTGATATTTTGATATTTTTTTTTCTCTGAAAAATCTAGTGTATGCAATCAGACACATATATCTGCATTTTGTATGCACAAAAATTTCAGATTTGGAAATCAATATACAAATTAAAGCTTGTGTATACAAATTTGTTATTTTTTATAGACACAATTTGTTAGACGCTTCCATTAACACTTTATTTTCTGGTAATTATTTCAGGGTTCAGGCTTGAAAGGATTAGGATAATTTCATAACAGTCTACTTATCATCTCTGCTTTTGTACATTCCTAAAAAAAATGTTATTCCTGTTATTACATCACAGGAAGGGATGTTTACCATCCCTTGTGTTTCGTCTAATACTTCGTGTTGTACTGCCTGTTGTACTGCTTGTGTTGTCCTGCCTCTGTTGTACTGCCTGTTGTACTGTCTGTGCTGTACTGCCTGTTGTACTGTCTGTGTTGTACTGCCTGTTGTACTGTCTGTGTTGTACTGCCTGCTGTACTGTCTATGTTGTACTGCCTGTTGTACTGTCTGTTTACCGTGGGTCAGAGAGGACTGCAATTTCATCTGTGCTGTATGTTATGCATATATGGTACACTTGACAATAAAGCTGACTTTGACTTTGACATTAATTAGCTTTTTATAGCAGAATTCTCAGACAAAAGTGTTAAACTGTGCTACTCAGAAGTTAAGGTTTTTGTGATTGCTGCTTGGACATAAACATAGACACAAATCATCAAGCTATATGGAATCAATAGACCCACATATGGTTCTTACTTATTTTTTTTGGTTTGTTTCTCTGAAACATTCAGTATGCAGTCTTTGATAATGTACAGAAGGTTGTGGCCTATAAATATACTGAATATGACAAGGACATAGAGAAGAGAGTTCACAAACCTCCAGCACAAACCTCAAGTACAACTTAAACTAGAAAGACACTTAAGAGAGTACCAAGGCCCAGCAGTCTCTTTTCATCAAACAAAATGGTATTCCGAATTCCAACAAGGCCTGTGCACCCTCCAATGGCTGCCGTGAAGTTCTTGAAATGCTACAATAAAGTGGGGGAAAAAAACATAACTGATCCTTCTCTATATCTACATTTAAATAACAATTTAATCTACATAAACATCTCTGCTACCAAGATTCTTGATACACCAATGTACCATTAAAAGAAATACTAACCTACCTGTGTGAGTTACACATAGGTAAGGTTGTTTTTAAGCTGGCAATTGCTAGCGAATTGGATTTTTTTTTATTCTTTTCTTTTTTTTTAGCTAAAAGCTTCGTTATGTAGCTAGTTAGATAACTGTGCACATTCTTTCTGTCAGCAAAGAACTACTGTATATTACCGTATTGGCCCAAATATTAGACAACCCTGATTATAAGATGACCCCCTCTTTTTCAAGACTCAAGTTTGAAAAAAGACTTTTTGAACACCAAATTTAATTTTTATACAGAAAATAATTACAGTACATCTGAAACAAACGATTATAACAATATATTCGAGAGAAACAGCATGTTATTTTGCCTCATTCAAATTATGCAAAAACTGTCTATCACATCTTAATATCTGAACATTTAAATACGTAAACTAAAGTGCAATCATATTCGTAAATGAATGGTGAGTGACACCAACCTTGCTACCATCCAAGAACCGACCCACTTTTCTCCAGATTGTCGCTACATTTCTCAATTTTCTGTTATCTCTTCTCTTATTTTCTTCCCTTTACTTTCTTACCGCTATTTTTTTTTTTCTTCTTCTTCGTGACAGGGGTTCGCTTTGGCCTGGGGAATTAAGTTCAGCACTCGCTTTAAAAATATCTGGCGCCATCTAGCGTTATGAATGGGTATAATGTCTAGACCCCGAATGTAAGACGACCCCCACTTTTTCAGTCTTATTTCAATGTAAAAACACCGTCTTATATTAGTGCCAATACGGTATATTGGTAAAAAATCACCCACTGTTAGTGATGGCGTTACTATTTGAAGTGATAGTGTTCTAGGATCAATAACAATCACTCAGCTACTTTTGCTTTTCACTTTGCTGATAACTAGGGAGAGAAAGGGAGATGTGTGTATGTCCAAGGCAATGCGTTCCTATTAATGTTGTCAGAGGATGAGAGGGCAAATGCTACTTCACATGTAATGCAACCAAAATCAACCTATAAGAAACACACTAATAAACATTGAGAGGAGAAGGATGCAAGTCTCAAGAACAAAAGCTACATCACAACCTCTTAATAAATCACTGTCTATGGGTAAAGTCCAGTGCAACCTTTCTGGTGTCCTCAGAGCTTGCCAACTGGTTCACATTATGCCACCATTAAATAGGACATAGGAAGCCATCCATCCATACCTACAGTCATACTGTGATGTGGTGTATCCATACTGCAAAAACTACTGGATAGAAATTTCACATGTCTTGTAAAAAATCAAAGGGCATGCATCTCACAATCGATTTCTTCAATTTGCCTGTTCTTATATTTCTAGGTACATGTTGATGTGATTTTTTTGTCAATTTTCTCAAATCTAAGGGTATTTATCTAGTAAAGGGGGCATCTGTGTAGCCTTGTCTTTTGCAGCGTTCAAACTCATAACCCTTTCATTTAAATAGGTTGCAAAGGCCTTAAACCACAAGGCTATTCAGATGTGTTGCATGACAATAAAAGAAAACGTGTCCTTCAAATCTGAACACCAATAATTTTTTTGCCCTTACAGAACCTCTCAAGGGCAAAATTCCAGAACCTAGCATCTGAACATGTGCCGTTTGAATTATGAGTATTTAAGTATAACATAATGCAAGTTTGTCATTTCTAAATCATAAATAGGACCTGTACAGACACAAACAGTCTTGCACACACAGATTTTTGCATCAGTCTCCGGAATGGCATTTTGGGGGACTGAAAGTGTGATTTTTTTTTGACAACCAGCCGTTGTCTTGTAAACAGGCAAAACGCAATTCCATTGAAGACAATGACATAGCCACACTATGCACACGTCTATCACAGTTCAAACAGGAAACAGACAACTATAAGCAAACAAACAACAACAAAAATTATCAGATTATCCCGTTTTATCAGTGTTGCAGACTCTATTGAACTTTATAACACCCCTCTAATGTAGATCTGCTGAAACACCATTGTGATCTTGTTTTGTGGTGTTGACAGTATTAATTTGTTTTTTCAAATTGGCATTAATGGTCATTTTTGAAACAATGCTATGTGAAGGTAGAAGGTTTAAGATTAGAGGCATGCTGTGGGTTAAGTAAAGGCAGTAAAATGATGGACCAGCACTGCTTTTACCAAAGACTGAATGTTTTCCACAAAGGCCCTGCATGTGCAGTTTCAACCACCCTTCTAAGCATGTGATGGACAGCATTTTAAAGCACACTTCTGACAACCTTAATGTAAGAGTTTTCATTACAATGTCTTTAAACTTTAACTGTCTTTAAGGTTAGTGTTTGTTTGCTGTAAGCTTTTTGTTTTGTAATTGAAAGTGCTCCATAAATGTTGCAAAACAAAGTAACGTAAATCATAAATCATATGCTGTACATCCTTGAGATGGATATGTTCCATAAGTATGACAAAAACAAATGACAAGTTTCAGTTTAGCGAGTACTGACATGTGCCTCTGCTAATATCTGTTTGTCAACAGATGGATACATCACTGCAAATACTGTATCTCAAAGTCAGATCTATATTAAAACCCATTAGAGGACTATATCGTGCTGAAAGAAATGTATTCATTCATTTTCCCTCCCTCTAAACCTTATTTCTTTCCATGTCTGTTTCAGAATGCCTCATTGTGTATCAGAATGATAATTGCTGACAAGTCCTGTGATGCAAACAGCTGCTTGTGTATTGTTACTGTGATGGAGAGCAACATTTAGTCTTCTGGTCCTCTTTTGGAACAACCACAGATTCTGTAAGCTACTTGAGACTGTTAAGATGCTGGGTAATTTACCAGAGGCTGTGATGGCAATGAAAGAAAGTTTTCCGTAAAAATATTTTTGAAAATCCTCTTTGATTCCCTTTGGAGCTGCGGCTGTATGCTGGACCTGATCCACATCCTTTGAATCATTAATTATCCCTATGACTTCTCAGGTAAACTGTCGGATTAGTGGTGGCACAGACTAAGAGGGACAACAATTCAAGACTGACCTGGGCTTTATTCGTGAACACTTGCCTATTTATTCAACAAGATCAGTTTTTTGTCACTCTTCTTTCATCATGCATGTTCATGCTTTCTCTTCAGTATATAAAAGTAAAAACATGAAAAAAAAAATTATAAAAAGGTATTAAGTTTAGCTTTAAGAGCATATAGGAAGCTGATAATGATTGGGTAGTTGAATTTACACAATTAGAGGAGAGTTTGTAGTTTGAATTGTGCAACCTAAATAACAGCTGACAGATAAAGTCACATAGATATGTATTTTGTAAAGATTGTCATATTACACAAAAGGTACTGGATGTGAGTTCCACAATAGTTACTGGAAGCAAATACAGTTGCCTTGCTTTCTTGAACTTTATATCCAAAAGGATGTGTTTCAACTTTTTCCATAATTGCATAAAATCCGATGAACCGACATATGAATCTTCATGATGGGAGGGAACATGGGGAGTGAATTGTGGCCCTTTGTGTAGGTACAGTATGTAGCAGAATTGGCTGTATGGACAATTTCAAATGACTAATTATAAGATGTTCTGTTCATCACCACAGACTATATTGCTAATTTTCTATTCCCCATGAATCTAAAAACTAAGAACACACATAAATATGCATCACCAGATGAACTTGTCTTCAGATGGGTATTTTCATGCAGTTAGGGGGAGGGCAGACAGACTCCAGTCAAATCAGAAACAGACATCCACAACTCTTAAAAATGGCAGTTGAAATTTGTAAAAATCTATAAATAATGGATGTTACAGGGAGACAGGGGGTATCCTCAATGAGCTCAGAGTGCCAAGCATGCTTTCTCCAAAATAAGGAACCATCTTAATGACTGCAGCTGCAGACCCGGGGGTCTCCATCACCCATCCCCACTGCTGCTAAAGCCTGTCCACGCTACCAATCATCACATTATGTCCAGAGGGGAACATGAGTTCTTAAATATAAATTCACAACAGCGGTTGCTGTTTGTTAAAGGCGATTCAGCCGAGAATGAAACAAGGACAGAGCTTGAGGAAAATCAGTGTGTGCTACTGAGGTTTCATATATTATAATTAGCTTTGTACAGAACAATAAATCTAATTACTGAATATGATAATTGTTTGTATGTTCTGGAATAACAGTTGGTCATGTTGGAAGACGGATGTTATGAAGCAGGGGACAGGGAACAGCAGTTCATGGATTTCATTTCTTAAAAACGAGACAATCATAATTGTCTGCCTTCAGCTGCTTATCTGACACATGGTTGTGGGTGTTGCTGTAGCATATCCCACCTGGCTACAGGTAAGAGGCAGGACACATCAGTATTTTGTTCAAGATATTGACTCTTGGGTGGAGCAGCATTCATGCATTGGATTACCTCTAGGGAAGCACGACAATGGATGAGGTAGTGACCACTATCCCTTCTATTGACCTGAACACAGACACAAACAGGAAATTGCTTACAGGAAGGAAGTCATATTTTTTTTACAAATGTTCCCTGGATGAGGAAAGCTACCCATTCCATATATGTATGACATTAACTTAAGAAGTCATAGCCATTCAGCACTACAACCCGAACAATTAGAGACAAAGTAGGGTAGTATTAGTGTCTATGTTTTGAGAGAACACTTAGATGTCTTTTCCTGTTACCAATAAAAAAATCCTTTTTCCTGCACCAGGCACAGTCAAACCTTTTTATCTCTTTGTTTTTGTTCTTGAACGATGATTAAAGCTTCATGTCCATAGAGTTTGTGATCTGTCAGGGTTCTGAGATTTATATGCTACTTACATCCTACAATACTCATCACATCTTGAAGTCACAATGATAAATCAGACTGTCAAACAGCAAGAAGTAATAAATAAGCATCTTGTGGCCGTAAGACAACAGATTCTGAATTTGTATCAACAGTGTTTGGATTGGTAAACGATAAAAATGCAGTTGTTCTGATGGGGTGGGAACAACTCTTCTCTATTATTCATAAGCTATTTGACTCGTCTTAGAGGCAGATCCAGGGAAACATGTACACTTTGGAAGCACAAAGATGACGAGGAATCAATTTCTCCGTCTGCCTGAAACATCGGTCAGCTAAGGCTGAGAGGGCCGAGGATGTGAATGGTGGGGGATGTAGCAGAGAGCCCTACAGGAAGTGTTTTAATGTCCAAAATGACATGTGCTTGTTTTTGCTCTGTCGCTTTCCTGTTGTGTTCAGATAGAGACTTCCTCTCCCCAGTGGGGATGAATACGGGTTTCATCCGTCCATCCATCCCACCCACCCACATCTCGCGGAAATATCATTCTGCTGCCATAAATCCCAGCAAAAAAGAAATCTTTTGGACATTGGAACAAACCACCAAAAAATCTGCGTATGTGATCCGTGCAGCTGAACAGGTATGATGGACACTTGTGGACAGATTTCCCATTTGAGCCATTCATCCCAAACTTTCCTAAACTTTGAAGAGATATTATAAATCTGAGTTAGTTTTTGACCACAAAATGGCACCAACAAACACAGAAGGGGTAAAAAGTTAAGAGGTGAGAGGCCAGGAGGAAGGAGACATTACTATCATCTTTGCAATTATGTGTGTGCTGGCTTCCTTAAGCGTTTGCATGTATGTGAGCATATCAGCAATAACCTCTGTGTGTGCGTGTGTGTGTGTGTGTGTGTGTGTGTGTGTGTGTGTGTGTGTGTGTGTGTGTGTGTGTGTGTGTGTGTGTGTGTGTGTGTGTGTGTGAATGCTCATCCTCATTCATAGTTACACCAGGATGATCTCTTCCTGTCTGCCTCAGTATCTCTGTGACCAACTCCCTTGCTTTCCGCTAACACACACACACAGGAAGAGAGAGAGACAGAGAGAAAGAGAGAGAGTTTTGATTTTAATTTTGAATATCACGTTTATTCATAAGTCAAACTACAAAATAATCACGTTTTCACAAAATCCAAAAGACATTTATGTAAAGAGGATTTTCAATAGTACTGTGCGTTTCCTGAACAAAGAAACATCTAACCTTCAAACATTTATCAAACTAAAAAAAAAGTAAAAAAAAAAAAAAAGAAGCAGACAAAATTAAAAAAAACAATTATCTGCTCTCCACAATCATCTCTTCTACAATCATGTCTTTTACTTTTTCCTTTATTTTTTTTCAATCTATAAAACTCTTGGTCTGTAAAAACTGGTTCACCACTTTTTGTTTTACTTTTCATATAAAAGCTGACACTTTCCAGAAACATGTTGAGATCAGGAAAGAAATTTTCTACTTTCGCCATCGAACCTGAGAGAGGGGAGGGGGGGAATACAGAGAGGGGGGGGGGGTATTGATTTTTAAAATCACATTTATTCATGAAGTCGGTATTACAAGATAGTTAAATTAACATCTAAGAGAGATTCACTCAAACATGAACAAACACTTTGAAAAAAAACTGTCATATGAAATGTGGGCACTATATAATTGGATTAAACCAAACACTGACTGAACATGAGTTCCTCATTTAACATGGAACATAAGACACCTTTGACACGCTATTGGTTCGTAAAAGTGTCTAAATCATTCATAGCTATGAAATAGTTGAAACTGACTCTGATTCTTGTTTGACACATTCTTATTAAAATGTCTTCTGCACTGCAGTCAGACGAACTTTCAGCTTTTTCCTTCCTGCTTAGATAAATCGCCATCTTTACTTGGCCCAGAAGAAAGTTTAGAATCTGCCAATCCTTTTTTTGATTCTTACTGCATTTCAAACCTATAATGTATATCTGATCATTAGATCTTGTCAAAAACAAAATCTAATGAGAGAAAGATTCCCTCTAAAAATAGGAGAGAGAGAGAGATCTGATTTTTAACATCACGTTTACTCATATAAGTCAAATTACGAAATAATCACGTTGACACAAAATCCAAAAGAGATTCACGTAAAGAGGATTTTCAATAGTACTGTGCATTTTCTGAAAAAAGAAACATCTAATCTTTTAACATTTATCAAACTAAAAAAGCAGACAAAATTAAGAAAAAAAAAATTATCCACAATCATATCTCTTACTTTTTTCCTTATTTTTTTCAAAGAGTTTTCAATAAAACTCTTGGTCTGTAAAAACTGCTTCACCACTCCTTGTTTTACTTTTCATATAAAAGCTAACATTATCCAGAAACATGACGTCAGGAAAAAAAAAATCTACTTTTGCCCTCGAACCTTTTTTTTAAAATCTTTTTTATTTTATTTTTCTGTTACGGCCTCTTTCAGTCTGTTGTCATTTTCATTCTCAAAGCTACTTGTATCAGGAGGTGTCTCAAGTGTTTCTTTAGCAATTTTCTTTGCTTTATTCAGTCTTGTGTTAGTGTTTTTCCTTTTAAGAGCTATCTTTAATAATTCCTTGTCTATCACAATAATCACCATCATCCTCGTCCTTCTCTAGCAGAGACTCTACCATCCTGTTGGCTGTCTCTCTGGGCCCTTCAGCCTTCACCAAATTACTCTGTCCATCCTTTGTGCTGTTATCCGTGTCCTACGAGCTATTTTGTGGCTCCAGGTTGGCGGCCGGCGACTGTTTAACCATTCTGGCAGCTGTCTCTCCGGCCCCCTCAGCCTCCGTGCTATTCTGTGGCTCCAGGTTGGTGGCCGACGACTGTTTAATCTTTGCGCTGTCACCTGTGACCTCTGGGTTGATGCCCAGTGATTCCCCATGTGGTGGAGTTGGAAATTCACAAGGCTGCGATTGTGAAATCAGAAACGCAGTACTGGAAGACACAAGAGGGATTGCGGCCCCTGGTTGTTTAACTTTTGCGTTGTCATCCTTCATGTAGAGAGAGAGAGAGAGAGAGAGAGAGAGAGAGAGAGAGAGAGCGAGAGAGAGAGAGAGAGAGAGAGAGAGAGAGAGAGAGAGAGAGAGAGAGAGAGAGAGAGAGAGAGAGAGAGAGAGAGAGAGAGAGAGAGAGAGAGAGAGAGAGACTCTACACCAACTTTCCATCTCTATGCCTATTCTGAGATATTTATATAAAAATGAACACTTTTATTCAACAATCAATATCTTGTTGACTAAACCCTTGAAATGTTTGAAGTTTAGCTACTTAAAATAGCTTGCATTTTTTGTATCATTGTCACGTACATTAAAGTTAAACTTATGTACTGTTTTTGTTTATCTGCTAGATAAATACAATGTTTGAAACACTTATTTTTGCTTTGGGTATTAATTTAAATATGGTAGTTCTATATGTGAGAATCAAGCTATATCATCTACTGTGCTCATCGCCCTTCAAACTATCATTTTTTTGTCACACAATTTATATTTTGTCTATGTAAATACTTTGTGCCAGTATCACCAGGTTTCAGTGGTGTTTCCACCAGTGACCAAAGCCCCTCATGTCACAGTGCTTATGACAGTGCTCTCTTTTCTGTTGAGTGATTTAACGCTATCACAAATGCGGATACAAAATGACCCACCCTCCAACCTCCTCTGTTACTCATTCAGCTCATTCAAAACACACTCAGTGCCTTTCACAGTACGACAGACACACACACACGCGTGCACACACACACTTATGTACACACTCATTCATCTACAGATGGAGGATATTAGCAAAGCACTGCCTGTGTCTGCTGAGGATATAGATGCAGTGATGGCACATTAATGACAGGACCCATGACAGCAGTCATTTCAGTTTAATTCAATGAGGATTGTTTAAGTGAAACAATGGTGCTGTGCTCTGCTGGGGGTAAGGCAAGGGTGAGAAAGGTGAGTTTGTCAGTTGTAGCTGGCCGACATTGTGGTATTTTAAGCCACGGATGATCCTGTGGGTTTGATGAGGTCAGAAATATCCGCGTGGTGCAGCAGCATCCGCTGTTTCTCAGGTAACTAAAAAAAAGGGGCTGACAATGAAAGGATGAAGAGGAAATACAACCAAACATTTACATTATGGTGCCTCATGCCATGGAATGAATGAGTGCTCCATTCAGATTGACTGCAGGGTGCTGATTTATTTCTGTAATGTATTGTCACTAAACTCACTAAACCAATTGGTTTTAGTGTTAAATATTTGTACAATTTGAAATCACCTTTTCAAATCACAATCTTTCAGTGTGGACATATTTAAATTGCATCCACATGGAAATGTAAGGGCTGAATGTATATCAAATCAAAAAGTGACAGTCATTACTTTTGTGTCAGTATAGACTGACAACAACTGTATAATTCAATATGTAGTACTGTACACAAACTTGCCAGGAATATTACGTGTGATTATAATGATCACTTTATGTTGAGATTGCCTCGGAGTTCTTTGTTGTATCTGGTCATGGTAGTGATGGTGTTGTGTCAGGTCAGATTCACCTCATTGTGTAACAAAATGATGAGGTGTGTGTTCTCTGTTCCCACAAATCCCCTGCATAAATGACACAAACTGCAGCCATGTGAATACCTGTGTGTGTGTGTGTGTGTGTGTGTGTGTGTGTGTGTGTGTGTGTGTGTGTGCGTGCGTGCGTGCGTGCGTGTGTGTGTCCCACTCTTGCATTTGCATTCCTCACAGCCCATTTGCTCTATGCTAATGGAGTCTAGTCATGCAGAGCAGCAGGTCTTAATGAAAAACCTCTGGCTGGTGATCAGTGCTATTGATCAGTCTAAGCCCCAGCTTTAGCAGGGCTAATTGATCAATCACCACTGGTTTCTTTGGATTAATGGAACATGACTGGTGCTTCCCCCAAGACATTCCCATCTCACCAGTGTGTGTGGATCCGTGTGTGTGTGTGTGTGTGTGTGTGTGTGTGTGTGTGTGAGAGAGAGAGAGAGGGGGGGGGGGGGTTTAATTAAATTTAAAATCTTTACGTCCCATTAACAATGTGGGATTGTTACACCTTTTTGAAATACTATATAAACAGCAGTGGTCTGAGTTGTCCTACCTCTGTGCCAACATTATACATGGTATTGCTGAAACAGTGAGGAGGCTAAACTTTAAAAAAAAAGTTTCCCAATTGTTAAGACAGAATAACGTCCAGTAACTGCCTTGAGGCAGAGATCAATCACTGTGTGAACCAGAAGGTAGAGATTGTTTTTGACATAATTTTTAGCTTGCGAAATGTTGCTCTAGGTGCAGACGATGCTACTTTAAATGATCTGTATTATGCTACCTTTGTTTTATTCAGAGTAAACAAACCACAGCTTTGTTGAAAGGGGGGCCTTTAAGGCAGCACTATTGACCAATCAATAAGGGAAAAGGGCTCAAGTTTACTTTTAATTAAAACAATGCAAACAGGAAAAACAAGCCTTTTCAAAACTTTAACAGACTTGTTTTCTGAAAAAGGTTCTATTATTTCTACTGTACTTCTGTTATTTCACCAGAAGTACAGCAGAATTGTTGGTTAGAGGTTAGTTTTTAAAACTTCATTAAACACCAGAAATGAAATTCTTTAATTTCACATTTATTTTTATTCCTGTCTTGGTCAACGATAAACTTTACATTGATCAGCAGATGTTTTCAGTAGTTTAATGTTGAGTGAATGGAATGAGATATTTATATAAAAGTGTTCATTTTTGTATAAATATCTCAGACTTGTAAAATAGCATAAATGTATCCAACATTCCAAAATACTTACATATTCAATATTTATTTTTAAGAAATTACACTGCATGAATCAATGACATGAATAAAATCCAACATAGTTATCAGCCACAATTAATGCAGGCCATGGATGTGACATATCCGTGTGGGTAACACCATATTATTGTTTCATTAGTTGGTAGAATCTTTGTTAGGCTACAGCTGATGGACATGACACCAGTGGTGTCCTGGCCAGGATGGACTAAGGCCTTGTTCAGATTAGTCGCCTATATCCAATTTTTAGCCCATCCAGATTGGTGTTGCACGTCTCGTGTGTAGTCTGAGCAGCCTCAATCGTATTATCGCAGGACGGATTGAAACCACATTCGGGAGTAGTTTCGTGTCAGATAGGGACGGAGGTGTCTGCAGTCTGAACAGCTCCACATACTCCAGTCGGATATGGCGGACCGCGATGTCGTATTTGTGACACGAGAGCAAGGCGCCAGAAGGAAGAGAGTCTCGCATTACGGTGCCAGATCGCATTTGGACACTTGCTAAAAACAGTGTGAACAGTCATCCTTAAAAATCAGATATGGAAGGAAATCTGACATGTGTGCAGTCTGAATGGGGCCTAAAGCACACAGGTCTAAACAGGAAGCCCCAACAACACCCCCCAGCACCTACACCAAAGTTCATAACCCTCCCAGTGAATCACTGACAGGCTGGTTGGCCAGTGGGGGGTTCCATGGACGTTTTGTGTCATTACATGTATTTGAGTGGGGGAGGGAAGATAGAGATATCCAGCTGTGTTGTCAGGGGACTACCAATCGCGTGTGAATGGTCCTCAAAGGAAACTATGGTTAACTGGTCCAACATTGTAACACTCTACAGGCTAGAAAGGGTTGACAGATGAAGTCACACCTTTGCAAAATGTGAAGTACTGTTTTTTGTTTTTTTTATGTGATACACCTGAACATTCTGTAACGTCAGCACAAAAGTATGGGTTGGAAAAGGGGTTAACACTTATTATGAGATTTAAAAGAATGCATATGGATATACTTTAATGATTTAATTTAACTGGGAAATTCAAAATGATGCATAATGAATCATTTTTAATTATTTAAGGAGTTGAAATAGAAGGTTAACTTGATAGAGAGGTTAATGGAAAAAAGTCAACACATTTTTGAATTCACAGTCAAGTCAAAAATGAAAGTATGTGAACCTTGCATTAGTTACAACAATCTGAATAATGTTATAAATTATTAAACCAACTGTCACAGTGAGGAACAATATGCATACTTACTAACACCCTTACAACTTGACAGAAAAACTTGTGTGGACAAAGCCTCTCACTGTGATCATCCGCCAGCGCTGATTCTCATCCTGAAATGAAATACTGTACTTCACATCACCTAGTTTGGTTAACCTTGACTAACTAACCAACTACATTCAACACACACACTATCATTTGTCTTGACCTGACTTTGTCACATTTTGTGCAATGAAACCACTCTTCCACCCAATAACCTCTGGTGTGAACCTAATTGTGTATATTCTGGTATTGAGTTTCCAACTATGCGTTGGTCCTGTGGCCCTCAAAGAGAAACAGACGGTGTGAATTTGACAATGAGTGAGGGAGAGAGGTAGAGTAAAAGAGAGAGAGGGAGTGAGAGACATGGACCACCCAAAGGCTGTGAAGAAAAACAAAGCAGGGTGGAGAGCAAAGTCAGCTTCAATCACATCAAATGGTGAGCAGTTGGAAGTTGTTGTGTGGTAGTAGTTTGTTAAAGAGGGACTGAGAAAGTTCTCTAGTCTCTGAAGCATTTGCCTAAAAGCTTGAACAAAATATGCTGTTTTACATAAAACGGAACTTTGAATTGTTCTTAATTTACAATGGAATTTTTAGGCTTAATTTTTTTTAAGCTCATACTCATAAATGCAGAATCATACAGGAGTCTTGTTGCTTATCCAACTTGTAGGAACAAAAAAAGATGACTTGTTGTTGATCAATTGGAATCAGAAATTGACAGGCAGAAGCCTCTAAATTGTGATTCTCATATTAAAATTAAGTCTTGGATCATTCATTTAGATTAATCATTAAATTAGCACACAGAGGTTAAATTTTGCTTGAACAAACTCTTCTCACTTACAAACAAGGTACAAGAGAAATTGTACTTCATTTTGAATACACAAACATGCTATGATAACATCAGAACATAAAGTCACGGTGCCTTGGTAAAAATAATTAAAATCGTACATTACTCCCATGAGCTTGGAGCACTGCATCCACATGTCACAGCAACGGATGAATGAATGATTATTATTGATAACTTGTTCCCACAACTTGGATACATGGCAAGACTTTTTTCAAGGACATTACGGTAGATACCGGTCATGGAGTTGCACATCTGTGATACCATCTTATTGAAGAGAGACATGACAAAAGAGGTGGTGAATAGCAAAAGGAAATCTGGGATTTGTGTTTTCATTCATTATAAGCCATTTTATGAATTGTGAACATTTCAATAGATTTCAATGAGTTGTTTTCATATTCAAGCTCAAGAATACAAAAAACTAATTAACATCAGATAATTAGCCTGTAATCTCTGGTAAATGCATGAGAGAGTGTTGCATGTCAACTACAGGCTTACATGACCTTAATTACTGCTGTGTCAAAAAATAGCTTACTGTTAGAAGGAGTGTAAAAATTATTATATTTTTGAAAATTTTCTTTGGTAAACAAGTGTGTAGACGTGATGTGATTTGTTGCACACCAGGAATGAAGGCATTTTAATAGAAATTTTTGGATACAATATAAATATAACCTAACATGGAATACTATGAGATGTAGCAACCTCTCCTAGGAATAATACAATATTACAGTACAGTAGCAACACATATTATTATCAATAAATAATGTTTGTTGAGTTTTACTTGATTGCATAGATACTGAACATAACTGTCTAAAGTAAAGCAAGAATTAAGCAGAAAGTAAATTTGTTTTAATACACAGTAAAAAATAGTATACGCATTACAATACAGAATACTATGAATACAGATAATAATAATAATAATAATAATAATAATGATAATAATAATAATAATAATAATTATTATTATTATTATTATTATTATTATTATTATTATGGCAGTATGGTGGCCATGATGCATATATATATATATATATATATATATATATATATATATATATATATATATATATATATATATATATATATATATATGCATCATGGCCACCATACTGCCATAATATATATATATATATATATATATATATATATATATATATATATATATATATTCCTACCTTGAGCTACATCACGTGAATTTATTCATTTCCAGCCTTCCTGCCTCTGTTATCCTCTCACTCAAGTGGATATAAATACTAACAAAAGGATCAATTTAATCAGACATTCCTCAACTATTTTTAAATAAGACACATTGGCCTGGTCATGCTCTTTGGTTCTAAACTATTATTTTTCAGTCCTATGAATAATAGACCAACAGAACAAAACCAAGTACATTTTTTGTGCTTCCTTGGCATCTTTTGAGTCTGGGAGAATATCACATTCCAAACATATACTCTATGCCAGTGTCAGAACAGTCTCTTGAAGAAGTTCAATAACCAAGAATACAAGACAGTGTTTCAAAAAGATGGTTCATAAAGTAATTTTACATTTTTTATGTTGGCAGGAAGCGTGGCGGTGAAGTAGATAGCAAAGCTGCATTGCAACAAGAAAGTCCCACATTTGTATTCCCATAAGGACTGCGTGAAGGTTGCATGTTCTTGCAATGTTTGCATGGGTTCCTTCTGGATACATTGGCTTCCATCACCACGCTTCACTTGGTCATGTTAGATATCAAACACTGAAATTTCAGCTTCATGTGGCTGCTGAGCAGAAGCCACATAACTTTAGAGACCATGTCATTCAGTGTACCGCTTGCATGGGATGAAAGTACTGAATTTTCAAGAAATAAGTGAAAAAAATTGTACAAAACTTTTTTCTTTTCTTTTTTTTGTTAAACCAGCTGTCTCTGTGATAACATGTAATAAGATTCACTTACTCTGCTGGTCTTTTTTCCCAAAATTCACAATTTATGCATCTAGACATGACTTTATAAGAAAAGGATTTGTGAAGTCAGCACCTTTGGCATTTTAATATCAAAAATGTTTTTTGCCTGTGAAGAATCTAATTCATGCTGTGCAGTTTAACATACTCAAGTAGTCTTTGAATGACTGATTCAATGGCTGTTGAAAATAAGACAAAAGTGAACCTAAAAGTAGCAAACAGATGGTGGGTTTAAAGGCGTATTTATTGAAAACAGGCAAAACTTGAGGCTGAGGGTAGGCTGGGCATAGGGAAACAGCAGGGCGTGGATGGTCCGATGGCTGGAGAACCAAAGTGAAACTGGTGAAGATGGTGTTGGCTGGGCAGGTGGTGAATGCAGCTGGCACAGGAAATACTGAAGCACAAAGGAAGAAACAATTAATAAACAGGATCTGAAATAACAAAACAGCAAAAACTCATGGGGAAAAATTGGCCTGAGTCTTCACGATATCACTGTGAGTGGCGAAATGATCTGGAAAAAAACTGGGAGGACAGCCTTGATATACAAAAGAGATGATGAGATGATGGGGAGCAGCTATACCAGCAGCAGAGGATATGCAGTTGGCAGGTAGAGCAGAAGCAGCAGTGGCCACACCCTGACACATATAGAATACAGACAGAAAGGAACAAAACAACACACAGAAGAAAACAAAACTGACCATGGCACCACCAATGATAATGGCTTTATCAAATCTTGAAAGTCAATGTGACATGTGTGCTTGAATACAATATGTGGGTGGCAGATTAAGCAGACTTTACCTAAGTCATTCAAATATATATTGAATGGTACACACAACTTTTCTGCTGGGTTCTGTTTTGTTTTTTTCTTCTTCTTCTTGTGATTGGATTCTTTACATCAACTACAGAAGGTATCAAGGTTTTTTGTGAAGCAGAATTCTGTTCAAGGCAGGTCTTTATTCATACACTCTGTATTTTATACAAAGCCTCATCCATCTGTTTGCTACCATAAACACACTGCTTTATGACGTCAACTTAAACTCAGTTCTTCCATCATCCATTTTGAATCAAAAGCCGGGCAGCACAGTGGATAGCAGTTTCCTCACCTGCAAAACGGTTCTGGGTTTGATTCCCGTCTGTGTGGAGTTTGTATGCTCTCCCCGTGGCGGTAGGGGTTCTCTCCGGGTTGTCTGCTTCCTCCCACCTCCAAAAACATGCCGCATAGGTGAATTGGACACATCAAATTGTCAGTGAATGTGAAAGGCGTCACTATAAGCGTGAGTGGTTCTTTGTCTTTCATGTCTTGTCTACAAGGAAATGAATGGATGGAAAATGAAAAAACTGTGGCCCTGCGATGAGGTGGCATCTCATCCAAGGTATACAATGCCTTTTCGTCTGGAATATGATTAAGCATAGCTATCTCATCTCCATCTCCACCCCCCCACCCCCCCCCCCCCCGCCACACACACACACACACACACACACACACACACACACACACACACAATGTGGGATTACACATAAATAAAATAAATTCAAGCAGATCCCCCCCCATAATTTATTGTGATTGCTACGGACTACATCTAAACTTACTCATTGACTCAAGCAGTAATTTCCTCCCACGCCATCTCCTTCTTCTTTGCAGCTGCAGTGGTGCTTTTTCTTTGGAAAATGTACTCATATGCCTGCATCAAGGTCTGAACCTGGGCTTTGAAACAATTCATGGAACGAAAACGGAAAACCAGGAACTTTTGGTATTTTTCCAGGAATGAAAACAAAACCGAAAACTTTATATTTTTTAATGTTCTGGAACAGAAAATAATTGTAACCGGTTTATACCGGGTGGGTTTTTTTTTTTCATTCTTGAAAAAAATATCTGACGTCATGGTTCCCTTCCTGTCATTCACTAAATGCTTGATGACAGCGGAGAGAAGTTGGGGCCTATCACCAGCAGTCACGGAAAAGGCAGTGTCACAGCCTCGATTATATTCATAACAGCTAAACACTGCAGTCTGCCAATATTAAAAATGTTTGATTTAGACATTAACTCTTTGGCTGCCAGTCATTTTCAGTGCATTGTGTCCCCATACTGCCAGCACTTTGTAGCAATTAATCTCCTCCGGTGGACTTATTCAGACGCTCCGGACATTTATCGGTGTTTTTTCTTGTTCTTGACCGATCACCAGATGCTTCTTTCAGAGCGTCAGGTGTTCGCTCCCCAGTGAGCTGACATACACAAACTTCGTTGCATCCAGTGACGTGCAGTCAGGGGGGCAGGTGAGGCCGTTATCATAAAAGAAAAAAAAATGAAAAATGAAAGAAATAAATTAAATAGTTTTATTTATCCAGTGATGTGAATTATAGTTATTTTCCATTTAACATCACCAATTTTAGGTTTTTACTCAAAATCATTGAATTTTCACTTTTAACTCTGAAACTGTTTGTGTGTATCGTCTTTCTTGAGTTGAGCAGTCCTGAAATGGCTGGGAAAAGGAGCTAAGTGAGGCACACAGTTCTCTTGCCTCACGGTAGGGGGCGCTGGTGATCCCAGGGATTCGGCCGAGGATTCCTCTTCCTCGATCGTAGAAGAAGTGACAGTAATCTATAATTTATAGTCAGCGCATCAAGTACAGCCATTCATTTATTTTCTGCTCACCTTGCCTTACTATGAAAATTGAGAATTACATATCTCAACTCATAATTTTTTCCATGCTTTTGTTCAGAAGGAGCTGCGTGTGTACTTCATTTATAAGTAAACAACATATAAAAAACGTGTAGGTAACAACATAACAAGATTTTTTAATCAAATGTGCTTGTATGTGTAAATAATTTTTCTATGAGATTTTAAAAATAACCCACTCACTGTTTCTTATTAAATGGTGAATAAGCTACACTGTAGGTTCATATGCATGTAAACATCTTCATCTGATTATGATGAAGTCTGTGCCTCACCAACCTTGAACCTCACCGCACATCACTGGTTGCATCATCAGCTGCCACAACTTCTCCGTCTCCGTCTGATTCTCCATCCTCTGTTCCATAACTGGATCAGTGCTGTTCTTATGTTTACTGTAGGGACAAATCTACAGTAATTAAAGTAATTGTTTTAATTGCCAATTTAAAGGTCCTAAAGCTTTAAATTTATATTTATTCATATTTACAAGGAGCATTATTTACGGGTTCGGAACTATATTCTTTTGCTGTAACCATTTCAGGAACGTCAGTTCATGGGTGGAACATAAAACCGGAAACGTTATAGTTCCGTTTCTGTTTGGAACAAACCAAAAAAAAAAAATTCTGGTTCAAAGCCCTGGGCTGAACTTCAACTGCCTTCATGGTAACTCGTTGAATTGGGGCTCCACTTACGGGTTTTTAGAGTTGTGTCGCACCTGCTTAACTCCTGGTGAACCTACTCTGGGTTGATTAAACTAGCCCAGAACAGCCATTGTGAACTAGCAAACCCTGAGTTTCCAAGCACCGCCAGGTAAACCCAGATTCACATATTTGACTCATGGTTTATTAACTCTGCGTTGTGAAACGGACCTCTGTTTATCACAGAGCCTCAAAGTCAAAGAGCAATTCACACTCACATTCACACCCATGGAAAATTTTTGTTGTGAGGCAGTGGTGCTATTCAGTACACCCTACTGCCCCCCCAAGCAGTTCTCATCATTGCACAAATCTTAACAGTTGTTAAGGTTGTTACGAAAGAACCAGTTGTTGTAGGTGTACAGGTGTAGGTGTACAGTTTTCCAACAACAATCACAACACAGTTTATAAACCCTTTATGATACAGAGGAATAGTACTCTAAGAAATTTTCTTTAAAATAAGTGAAAACCACTGGACTACATGTTTTGAGAAATACAGTGACCCCTCGTTAAACACGATTAATGCGTTCCAGGGCCAACTGCAAATAACAAAATTCCACAATATTGCGACGAACTACTTATTTTATTATTTACAATAATTTAAACATTTATGAACCTTTCCAAACTGATATTAAAACACTTTATATCTGAAGCTTTATATCTGAAGAGGTTGCTGTATATTTGAAATGTAATTAAAGCCAGCAGTGAATAAGATAAGATAACCTTTATTTGTCCCACAGTGGTGAAATTTGTGAATCACTACACAGTACTAAATCTTGCCATTGACTGCTTGAGTTGTTAAAGTACTACATGTATGAGCCTGTGGCACAAACAATGCTCAAAGATAGGACAACAACACGATAGATACCAAATCAAATGCAATCAATAAAAAGTATCCCTGATTCATTGTTTACTCTTATTCATTTAAAGTTCTCCCTCTCCCTTTATTTCAGTAGGATCTTACATTATAATGCTTTGATGCTCTGAATGTGATGTGACCTCAGAAATCACATGTGCTTCAAGTTTAAATATCAGTTATTGAAAGAAGCCTACTGATGTAGTTTTCATGTAGGCCAGCAGGGGGACAAGTACACACGGGCAGTGAGTCAGCCAGCCTGAGGGCCTGTGAGTGGAAGAGCTAGAGAGGCTTCTATGAAGCTTGTAGTTTCGTTACATGTGACACATTATTGTGGTGATTACTGATCGTATGAAAAAAAAACTTGATTAATTTTTTAAAATTAATTAAAATGCTCATATTATTTAATTTTATTACATTAACCATCATCAGTAAATGAGAATAAATTTGTTAGTTTATGTCATGTCAAGAAAGGCAGAAGAGCAGTAAAGGAAATACTATATATATATAACTTTATACAGTATATATATATATATATATATATATATATATATATATATATATATATATATATATATATATATATATATATATATAATATAAAGAATAACTTGTCTGCATACAGAGGTTTTCTCTCCCTCTCTCTCTGTCTCTCTCTCTCTCTCTTTCTCTCTCTCTCTCTCATGATCTCATGATTGTAGAAGAAATGATTGTGGAGAACAGATAATTGGGTTTTTTTTCTTTGTTTTCTCTGTTTTTTTTAGCTTGATAAAATTTAAAAGGTTAGATGTTTCAGAAAACGCACAGTATTATTGAAAATATTCTTTACACGAATCTCTTTTGGATTTTGTGTCAACGTGATTATTTTGTAATTTGACTTTTATGAATAAATGTAATGTTAAAAATCTCTCTCTCTCTCTCTCTCTCTCTCTCTCCCTCTCTCTCGCAAAGATTGCGTAGACAATACAAGACCTCATGTTGTCTTTGTGTCAAAACTGGAAATGCAATGCTAAAATCTGTGTCTAATAATGTAATAAAACACACTATATCATCACAACATTATATATTTTTGTCCAGGGAGTGAAAAACTACACACATTCTAGAATTACACATTGTGTAGATTTTCCACATTCTGTCATCACAAGCCATTAGTATTTTAGAATTTGACATTTTAATTAAATTTAGGGTCCCTTTAGAAGTAACACATAATAGTAAAATAATAATAATAACAATAATAATAACAATAATAAAAATAATAATAATTAGAACCAAGGCAGTCAGAGACTGCAACATCCCGTTACACCCCTGAATTCAAAATTTTACCCTGACCTACTTGCATAGGTCAAAGATCAAAACTAGTGCTCTGACCTACTGTCATTGATCAAAGTACTAGCTTTAATCTATGGTCTTACTTACTTATGGCCTTCTCCCTCGTCTTTCTATCTTATCCGGTTCCTGAGTGTACAAAAGTTGAAATGTGACCCTGACCTAGTTTTCTCAAGGTCAAGGTTGTCATCTCATTTTCATCCCCTTTGCCGCCTGAGTAATCTGCTTTTTGTTTCATCTTTCTATCTGCAATGGTTGCAAAGATATTTGTTGGACACTGACAATTACGTAACACGCAAACACTGACAATTACAAAACATCACCGCTTTGAAGCGGAATGTAATAATAATAACTACTACCAAGGCAGTCACAGACTGCAACATCCTAGAACACCCCTGAATTCAAACATTTACCCTGACCTACTTGAATAGGTAAAAGATCAAAGCTAGTGCTCTGACCTACTGTCATAGATCAAAATACTACCTTTGAGCTACGGTCTTATTCACACTGGCCTTGTCCTTCATCTGTCTATCTTATCCGGTTTCTGAGAGTACAAAAGTTGAAATTTGACCTTGACTTAGTTTTCTCATGGTCAATGTCTTCATCTCATTTTTATCCCCTTTGTCACCCAAATAATATGCTTTTGGTTCGATCTTTCTATCTGCAACAGTTGCGAAGATATTTGGTGGACATACGAATGAACGCATGAACGAATGAAAGGACAAGGACACGAACGGACGAACACGCGAACACTGACAATCACAATACATCACCGCTTTGAAGCGGGATGTAACAAGACAGTCAGAGACTGCAACATCCCGTGACTTACCCTGACCTACTTTTAGGGTAGATCAAAGCAATGCACTACATTTGACCATAGATCAAAGCTAGTGCATAGGTGGATCAAAGCACTAGCTTTGATCTATGGTCTTACACCGACCTTCTCCCTTGTCTGTCTATCTTATCCAGTTCCTGAGTGTACGAAAATTGAAATTTGACCTTGACCTAGTTTTCTCAAGGTCCAGGTCAAATTTCAACTTTTCTACATCTCATTTTCATCCCCTTTGCAGCCCAAGTATTGTGTTTTTTGTGTCATCTTTCTATCTGCGACGGTTACGAAGATATTTGGTGGACATACGAACGAATGAACGAACGAACGGACGAACACGTGAACACTCACAGTTTCAATAAATCACCGCTCTGAAGCGGGATGTAATAATAATACATTTTATCTATTAACTTACAGCAAACAAAAATAGAACGGTAATAAATAGTAAAAATGTACATAACCCCAGGAAGTATGTAGGGAGTGTATATGATCATTCAACATTATTAAATATTAACTCAAATTATCTTACCAAGAATTGTATTTGCATATACTTGAATCTAACTCATTTTAAATTTCAGGCATTAAGCAGATGCTCCCTGGTGGATTGTCTTTCAGTGATTGAGCATGCATTGTAAGGGTTGTTCAAGGACACTTCAAAAGGCCAGATGACTGCTGATGGACACCAGGATTATTCCTTGGATCCAATGGGACAATCTCTAATCACAATACCAATGAGAAGTCAATGAAAAACATTTTCTGGGAAACACGTGCAACGTGTCATATTTCGTGCCGTGCAAGGTGCACATCAAAAACAATTAACATTTGAACAACCATGAAACAGGCAATATTTAACAGAATGTCTAATATAATTGGGAACTGAACCAGCAAATTCAGGTTAAATGAGTCATCTATCCCTCCATCAGCTTTGTTCATTTTTTTCAAGGGTTCATATCTTTTGATAGTGTAAATATAAACTTTGGTCTATGAGAAAAGAAAGATTTTATGATTAGGTTAGTCAGACAATAGACCTACCTAATGCAATGATAATGTTCAATAATGTAAGATTTCTTGAGTGCTGTAGCAGTCTTTCAGTAAGCCCTTTTAAGATAATAAGTCAGACAAATTGGAAAATAATGTCAACTGAGACCCATGTAGGAATTCGACCTAGAGAGGAGGAAGCGCCATCAACTCTGTTTTCAGGCCCAAGCCTAAATAGATGAGACTAAAAGAAATAAAAATAATATGCACAAAGAAAAAGCCCGTAATGTCACCACATCATGTGATCCTTTCTTCCATTTTTGATAAACGCTCATAGTTGTTCGGCAAAGTTTTATGCCCTTCCTGCTTCAACCCTATACGTTTATCTGGGCTTGGGACTGGCCTACAGTTGACACAGGTAAGTGGTTCCTTTTTTTGTGGCTATTATAGATTTCATGTTATGAGGCAAATTGCTGACTTTTAGCTCTCAATCTATGAATATGTGTGTTTTGTTATGGATAGATTCGGCCCTAATATCGGTCTTTCATTATGATGTAATAGAAATTAGATAATGAAATTCACATATTTTTAGCACAATCAGTGGGAAACTGTCCAAATTGAACTATAATCACTTGAATGTGTTGCCCATAGTTTAGTAATGTTCAAGAAATAAAATTTTTCATTAGTTTGTTTGTTTTCCTCTCAGGGAAATAATTTAGCACAGCATCAGACTTAAACAAGCATAAATTGGTGAATCCCTACATTTGACTGTCTGTACATGCCTTGGTGAATAAACATGGTCTAACGATATTCAAGACCCCAGCAGTCCAGCAATATGTATGTTGAACCTTAAACTTACATACATAGATATATGGACACAATCTCAGAGAGTATATCATTGTCATGAACCCATCCACCCCATTTGTCCGTTTCCCAGACTGGCTCTCTCCCCTTATTCAGGGCTTGTCACACCTGTACCCCAACAGGCCTCTGTGTCTGGATTAATCTCCCTGGTTGCCTGCTGATCTGAAGGTGGGTTGGCCGCCATCCACCAACACCAAAACTAATTTCCCTGTGTCGCTACATGACTCCCACCACTCTCCATCCCTACTGACACCCGTACATGCACACATATTGCAAAATATCTTCATCTATCTCTGTCTCATCTACATGGACGAGGGCAGGAGGGTGGGCGACTAGTCCGAGGGAGAAAGGTCAGAGCATTGAAGGAGTACATCATTCTGAAGTGTCAGAATCACTCTTTAGGAGAGGAGATGATGGGTAGAAGAAGGAAGACAAGATGAAGAGCAAAGGGTAACAACTACGAAGGGGAGGGGGTCTGTTTTGTGTTTGTCTGGTTACTGGTATCAACTAAAGTTCATCATGTCCCAGATAACTGGCCTGGATCCACTGTGTGTAAATAAATCATCACACACACACACACACACACACACACACACACACACACACACACACACACACACACACACACACACACACATACAAAACAGTGTCTACTGGAGTCAGACACACACACACACACACACACACACACACACACACACACACACACACACACACACACACACACACAGATCATACTCAAATTAATAATGGTCATTTGTTGGCTGAAAACTCACCAGGGGCTTTCTTGAAACACCAGGAGCTGGCAGTCGAACACACACACACACACACTTGTTCATTCTGAAATGATCAGACAATACATTCAACTCACTGGCATGAGGCAAACTGCTTTTAATAGCATCAAACCCACTGCAGTTTGTTTGGGGCCATCTGTCCAGTCTATTGCGTTTCTCTCTTGTGGCTCTTTGGAAGCCCACTGGGGGACAGCTGATGTATGGCTTCTTACAAAGTCACCAGCCAGGATCCGGCCACAACATTTTCTCTCTGCCTACTGTCTGTTTTTTCTTCTTTTGCTCTTTTTCTGTCTTATTATTTTCCTTGTCCATTCCAGGGTAAGTTACAACGTATGTTATTAGAGTGCCACCCACACATTTCTCCAACCAAGTCCTGATTTTCCATCATTTCTACAGACAAAAATAAAGCACACACGCAACGCTGAATATAGCGTGATTCTTCGAGCAGTTGAGACGTATGGTGGAGTTGAGAGGCGGAGGGTAAATGCTGGGTTCAGGATGTTTTCACTCCTTTCTTCCCAGGTCACCCCTGGCCTCTCCAACTTCCAGTCAAAGACTGAAAGAAGCCAGATACAGGCAGGATAATCACAACTTAATACGAGGCTATATTGAAAGCAGGCTGGCGTTCAAACACTAGATTCTCACATACATCCTCACACACACATTGATGCTTGAATACATACGTATGTGCACACAGTTAGGGCAGGTGTAATTATGGTGCACAATGACACACTTTCAAAGAAGCGTATCACTCACATTCTGTACATATGTGGACAAGCATGTGTAAAGAAATCACTGACACACACTTATAAACACACAGAAGACCACAACCAGAACCAGATCAGTTTTCTTTCCTCTGACCTTAGTCCTCCACCATCATCCTAGAAAAATGTTAGCATATGGAAAAAGAAATCAAAAATTTTGAAGTATACCAATTATCAATTTTAGAAAAGACAGAACAGGAACCCTTATAGCTTAGCACATGATTGGTGTTGGGGACCTTCTGAAAGGATACAAGGAAAAGAGCAGAAACTGAAGTCCTTACGCACTAAAACAGTTTCACTCAACCGCTGGGATTGCAATGTTGCATTGACCTGAAACCAGCTGTTATGTCTTTCTTTATGTGCTCTCTTTGGTTGAAGTGTGTAAAAGCATCCAAAGACCCATTTTTAAAGTCAATGTGAGTTACGTAAGTAGTTACCATCTTGGCATTATCTGAGTCAGTCTTTACTCCTCATCCTCAACTCCTCAATGGTCACCTATTAAATGTCTGTTGCTAAAATCCTTTTACAGCTAGCAGTCCTGCCTAACTAGTGAGCAGATTTGGGTATATGTGTGTTTTGGTGTTAGCAACCTAAAGTGAGACAATGAAAGTACTGTAAAAATTATTGTAGCACTGCAGGTCACAAAAGTCTTACTGAAAGCTGGATTCCACCTCTTTCATATTTTTTTATGTTTGTCTTGATACTTTGAATTTATATTTCATATTTCTCAGATAGAGGGTATCTTAAAACAACCATTGTTAACATCAGAGAAATTGCTGAATGTCAAAACTGACCAAGATAAAATAAGTAGCAATTTGAAATGTGTTTTTTTTTTTAGATTGATACCTCATTTTTCATTGTAAATTTCAATGCATGTGATGAGACAAACAGCAGCAGTATCTAACATGAACATGAATTATACAATAGAGTTCAATTTGCATATCTGTGTATTTGTAAGTATAGACTTGATTGATTTTTAAGGTCAAAATTAAAAAAGAAAAGCAATTACTATTAGAAAATAAATTAACAAATCAAGTTCAGTGTTAGCCGAACAGTTCCCTGAAACTCCCCACCAGCCATTCAGAACTAAGGATAAGGTTTTCGTACAAGACCAGTTGACTTTATCCAACACAGGAATCTACTGTGACCTGGAAGACAAAGAGGCTTGGCAAACATAAAAACTGAACAAACATCAAAATATTGAATTCAGTCTGTCCAAGTTAACTTTGCTAACTACCCTGCTGAAACTGTGGTTAAGTTAAACTTAAAACTTTTAATCCATGCATGGGTACCCTGCTATCATTTGAGAGTGCAGCTGGTCATAGACATTGTAATAAAATATTTTAATCTTATAAATACTGTGGCATTTTCTGGATGTTTACAACAATTTGACATTTTTCATTAAACTGTCTCTGTCAAAATTCTCTTTTGAAATAATGTGTTTTAGGCAGTTTAAAAAATGTATGCACACTTTCAAATTTACACTAAAAAGCTGCAAAAATATTCACAAAGATGTTCTGCATAATAGTTAATAACAATAAAGCCCCTTTCCACAAATATCACCCTCTTTGACCATATGGTTATCTATCCATTCATACTTTCAAACAAAACACAACCATTACTTAAAATCCCCCTATGCACATCCACTGCCCTGCGCTTACACCATCAGCAGCCTCAAAAGGAGAGCCTATACTCTGCCTTTTTCATTTGAGTGACTATGAGGAGCAGCAGCTGCAGCCCCTCCTCCTGCTCTCACTCAGCTGGGGGAAGGCAGTAGGTCTAGCAGGCGAGGCAGATTTATGGCAGTGGAGGTGACCTCTGGGGCCGTAACACGGTGATGGGTGAGTGGCTCTCAACAGTAAGCTACTGGCACTTGACAAAGTGCCCGAAGCAGAATGAATTTACTTCTCTTTTCCTCAATCATCAAGCAGCCACTGCCCTGACCCCCATCCTGACTGCTATAACAAGATCTCCCATCTCACAAGGGCCTGAAAAATTTACTGTCACATCTACTTTTCAATGAGCTCAAGTGAGCACTTCTTTCACCTTCAGCGGAGCAGGTGTCGGTGTGGAGGAGGGCTAACCTACCCCAATGTGTGTTTGACTGTGTCCTATCTGGGCCTGATGTGTTTGTGAGTGCATAAGAAAGAAAGAGAGAGAGAAATTTGTGTATACAGACGTGCACAGGTCCACAGACCTCAGTTCTCACTTACACAAGTTCATTGTCCTACACTCACATGTCCTCACCATCACACTCACAAACGTATAGGATTCAATCTGTGTGTTTATCGACAAATATACATACTATAACAATATTCAACTTCTTTCATACCTTGCATAAACACACACACACACACACACACACACACACACACACACACACACACACACACACACACATCGCAAACTACTTTGCCAGGCAGGGACACTAAGGGCACTGCTATAAGGATATCAGAAGACACCTCTACCATTTATATTAGAAGTCAATCTACCTTATCACATCCCTTATACACATACTCACACACAAACGCACACACACATACAGACACAAGCACACACTAGCACATACACACCAGATATCATGAAGTCTGTGTGTTTGCCACCTTTCATCAGCTTGATGGCAGCAGAGTTGAACTTAATGATCCTGATATATTTTTATATTCAGATGATAAATCTTGGTGCACACACATTCAGATTTCACCTTTCATGCACTCAAGCTGTTCAGGTGAAATCAAAGTGGTTGTGACAGAGTAAAATAGACAATGCTTAGGATCTACAGTAGTATTTCACTACATTAACAATAATGTACTATTTACGATACTTTGTGATACTACTAAATTGTTCCCTTAATGAAATGAAATTAAAAACTTTATTTACTGTAGTTGTTTTGCAATTACAAACCAAAAATCAAATTCTGAGTACATTATTGTTATTTATCTAAAACAAATAATTAATAAATCACAAGAATGTTTTTTCCATTTGACAGACAGATGAGACACAAAACAGACAAAAAAAGACATTGAAATAGAAAATGTTAAGAAATTTTTAATGATAAACGCATTTAAGATATTCATTCATTTATTCATTTCCGCTTCTTCCCCTTGTAAAATATTGTAAGATATTAGAAAATATTTAATGAGTGATACTATTATTTATCATTTATACCTTTTTATCGTTGGCGTCGTGCCCGGAGTGTCCCCCGCCTCACGCCCTGAGACTGCCGGGATAGGCACCGGCTCCCCCGCGACCTGCATAAGCGGATTAAGCAGGTTGAGAAAATGACTGACCTTTTTATCGTGCATTAAATTAGTCGTAACAGGTTTCTGGGTGGAAAATGCAGGTTTCAAAAAAGCAAAAAAAGGTCTTACAAAAATCCTGCTCAATTCCAGCATCTTTGCTGCAGAAATGTTTCTGGTCATACAGCAATACGCAACCTAGTCTAGCCTACATCTGTTTTGAACATTAGAAAGGCAATGTCAGAACAAAATATCTCCAAATCTTTGAATATTATTGAGAATGATGGAAAATTTACTTTCTTACTATATAAGAAACCACATATACAATAAAGGTTCAATGTATTATTTTACTTTCTTTGCACATTAAGCGACATGTTTATGGTTAGTAGTAATCCTGTCTTTTACCTCCATAAACAGGCATTTATCAAAATAGAAAGAGAAAACATCTAGGTCCACTTGTTTAAATAGTTAAATACATAACACTAACCATAGACGTAATAGTAACCCTTGTCAATCAATAAACTGAACAATATTAGTATATTAGTTGTTAGGCCACCATTTTATTTAACTTACCTCTTTAGAAAGCCATAACTAATTCAACTCGCCCAACCACACCCACTGAGATAACGTTATCATGATGAACCAATAAAAATTAACGATTATACATGAATGAATGCCCCAGAGATGATGTATTAAAATTTCTCTCTCTCTCTCTTTGCAAGTTACAGCAAAAAGTAAAGAAAAGCATTGAAAGCTATTCAATGAGACACTGTAAAATTGATTAGGCAATAAAAGCCTTGTGAATTTGCAACTCCACCCCACGTGGAATCACTGGGCTTCAACCCAGAGGTCACAAGTGATAGCACAAAGGTTAAACAGTCACTGTTTGGTTTAATTGAAGTATATTTTGCCCCCATTTCAAATGACAGTTTTTTTTTAATGTGTGTTCATGTTTGAGAGAATCTCTCTTAGATGTTGTTAACGGTTAGATGTTTGTTAACCTAACTATCTATAATACAGACTTCATGAATAAATGTGATTTTTAAAAAAATTCTCTCTCTTTCTCACATGAAGAGGATTAGGGTTTTGTGTCAACTTGATTATTTTGGAATTTGAGAGCTGTCACCTGGTGGTGAGCTGGATCCGCTGGCAGAGTAGGTGCCCGGACAGACTCGGTAGGCCCAAACGTGTTTTGAGAGTCTGTTGGGAAAGTCTGGCAGAACCCTCTGTCAGTGAGGTCTTCAACTCCCACCTCCGTGAGAGCTTCTCCCAGATCCCGCAGGTGGCTGGGGACATTGAGTCAGAGTGGACCATGCTCTCCGCCTCCATTGTCGAAGCGGCTGCTCAGAGCTGTGGTCACAAGGTCTCTGGTGCCTGTCGCGGCGGTAACTCCCGAACCCGGTGGTGGACACCGGAAGTAAGGGATGCCGTCAAGCTCAAGAGGCAGTCCTATCAAATCTTGTTGAATTGTAGCACTCCGGAGGCAGCTGACAGGTACAGGCAGGCCAGGCATACTGCAGCTCGAGTAGTTGTGGAGGCAAAAACTCGGGTCTGGCAAGAGTTCAGGGAGGCCATGGAGGAAGACTATCGGTCAGCCTCGAAGAAATTCTGGCAAACCATTCGGCGCCTCGGGAGGGGAAGGCGGTGCACAGCCAACACTGTTTACAGTAGAGGCGGAGAGCTGCTGACCTCGACTGAGGATAATGTCGGGCAATGGAAAGAATACTTCGAGGATCTCCTCAATCCCGCCGCCATGTCTTACACAGAGGAAGGAGAGGCTGAGGTCTCAGAAGTGGACTCGTCCATCATCCAAGCTGAAGTCACTGAGGTGGTTGCCAAACTGCTTGGTGGCAAAGCACCAGGGGTGGATGAGATTCGCCCTGAGTACCTCAAGTCTCTGGATGTGCAGGGACTGTCATTGTTGACACGTCTCTGTAACATTGTATGGCAGTCGGGGACAGTACCTCAGGATTGGCAGATTGGGGCGGTGGTCCCTCTTTTCAAAAAGGGAGACTAGAGGGTGTGTTCCAACTATAGGGGGGTCACACTCCTCAGCCTCCCGGGGAAAGTCTATTCCAGGGTACTGGAGAGGAGGATTAGACCTATAGTCGAACCACAGATTCAGGAGGAACAATGCGGTTTTCGTCCTGGTCATGGAACACTGGACCAGCTCTATACTCTCCATCGAGTGCTCGATAGTTCATGGGAGTTTGCCCAACCAGTCCATATGTGTTTTGTGGATCTGGAGAAGGCATTCAATGGTGTCCCTTGTGATATGTTTTGGGGAGTGCTTCGGGAGTATGGGGTCCGGGGCCCTTTGCTGAGGGCTGTCCGGTCCCTGTACGACCAAAGTCGGAGCTTGGTTCACATTGCCAGCAGTAAGTCAGACCTGTTCCAGGTGCATGTTGGACTCCGCCAGGGCTGCCCTCTATCACCGGTTCTGTTCATAATCTTTATGGACAGAATTTCTGGGCGCAGCCGGGATCCGGAGGGAGTCTGGTTTGGGGACCAAAGTATTTTATCTCTGCTTTTTGCAGACGATGTTGTCCTGTTGGCCTTTTCAAACCTGAACCTTCAGCGTGCACTGGGACGGTTTGCAGCCGAGTGTGACGCGAGTGGGATGAGGATCAGCACCTCTAAATCCGAGGCCATGGTTCTCGACCGGAAAAGGGTGGTGTGCCCTCTTCAGGTTGGTGGAGAGACCTTGCCCCAAGTGGAAGAGTTTAAGTATCTTGGGGTCTTGTTCACAAATGAGGGAAGGATGGAACGTGAGATTGACAGATGGATCGGTGCAGCTTCTGCAGTGATGCAGTCGCTGTATAGGTCTGTAGTGGTGAAGAAGGAGCTGACGAAGCTCTTGATTTACCGGTGAATCTACGTTCTCTCACCTATGGTCATGAGCTTTGGGTCATGACTGAAAGGACAAGATCCCGGATACAAGTGGCTGAAATGAGTTTCCCCCGTAGAGTGGCTGGGCGCACCCTTAGAGATAGGGTGAGGAACTCAGTCACCAGGGAGGAGCTCAGAGTAGAGCTGCTACTCCTCTGCCTCGAGCGGAGGCAGAGGAGTAGCTTGAGGTGGCTCGGGCATCTGAGGTGGCTCGGGCAGCCTGAGGTGGCTCGGGCATCTGTTCCTGATGCCTCCTGGACGCCTCCCTGGGGAGGTGTTCCGGACATGTCCTACCGGAAGGAGACCTCGAGGAAGACCTAGGACACGCTGGAGGGACTATGTCCCTCGGCTGGCCTGGGAATGCCTCGGGCTCCCCCTGGAGGAGCTGGAGGAGGTGTCTTGGGAGGGGGAAGTATGGGCATCCCTGCTGAGACTGTTGCCCCCGCGACCCGGCCTCGGATGAGCGGTAGAAGATGGATAGATGGATGGATGAATGGATGGGTGGATGGATGGATGGACTTTCATGAATAAACATGATGTTAAAAATCTAAATCAAATCGCTCTCTTGCTCTCTCTCTCTCACTTATGGAAAAAGACATAACAGAGAGAGAGAGAGAGAGAGAGAGAGATTTTTAACATTACATTTATTCATAAAAGAGAAAGAGAAAGAGTACAAACAAATAGGAAGACAAGCTAAGAGTGAAAGAAATTTTTGAAAAGCAGGAAAATATAAAAGAAAAAGGGACACAATGGGGGAGAGGGGGATGATTTGAAACAAGACAAAGAAGAGAGGAGCCAACATCTTTGTTGACAATGACACTGATCTCAAGACAGTTTAACGTTGTGGTGTGTAATGTGATGCTATTGTAAAACCATTACACATACAATAACAATATTTTTCCATTACTCAAACTCACTGTACAACGTACAGTGTCATCATTTACGAGGATCTTCTTTTCCCTCTTCATTTTCCAGTTTATATCATTAGTGACAAATACATTTGACTTATGCCTGACACTGGCTGCTGTAGTGTTGGGAATGATGTAAATACAGTACAGGTATTTTGCGTTGTACACTGTATTACAACCTCACAGCTGATGGGACTGCATCAGAAATTATTAAATGTATGTTTTATGTGGCTCTCAGTTTGTAAAATAATATTTTTCAAAGGCAGTGATTCAAGAGGAAAATTGAATGTGGAATACAGATTGTGAATTTTCATTGGCCATCCATGGTACCTTAGTTCTGCTACTGCTTGTGTTAAAACATAGAGGATGTTGTCCAATTGAGACAATTTATACCCAACTAGTGGCAATGAAGTCAAAGAGGAAATTTAATATCAAAAGAAACTATTTTTGCCTCATCAACTCTCCCGCTTGAAGTAAAACATGCAGTCTGACAAACAAGGCTAACACCTCAGGTCACCAACTAAAAGGCAACTAAAAGTATAGTTCACAAGATATGGGATGACAATGCTTCAATCACCTTAAAAAGAAATTCCCTTTGACATCAATGTTTATCCCTCTGTCTATCTCGGTATCTAAAATTTGTGTTTCCATGGAAATAGCTACAATTTAATTTATAGAAACTGAAAATATAAAATGTCACAAATACTTAAGGACACTTAATTTAAGGTTAATATACAATGTGTTTAAAGTTTGGCAAAGCTGTGTAGTTTGCAAGATGCTACCGATAAAATGATTACAGAACTCAGACTATGTGGAACACATTGCACAACAACTCCTGGAGATTTATTGGTTGATTGTTTGAAAATCTATGTGTGCACTGTGTTAGTTCTGCCTTTTTCAAAAAAACAACTACAAAATATTTGTTGATGAGAAGAGAGGTCCTGTCAGCTGATTCAGTGGCAGTGGTTCAGATAACTGCGTTTTTCTTTTAACTTTCAATTCTCCTAAGCATCCGTGCTTCACAGCCTCTTGGGCTATTGCCTTTCTCAATCTGTCCCTGGAGAGGCAGGAGTTATGGTCCCTGTCGATTGAGGAGAAAGGGATGTTATTCCCCTGTCACCTTCTGGCCGTACCGCCATCCTCCCTGCCCTGATCTACAACCCGACACCCCCCTTACCCCCTTTCTCTTCCCCACTTTGCTTCATCGTAAGCTGCAGGCAAAGTCATTGCCATGGGCTGTTGAGATGAGCATGATGGAAATATGTTTGAGGGGAACAGGGTGGAGGTGCTCATATTGGTTTAGAGGTACTGTTGGAAGCAGCACGATGGCAGTAGTGCTTTTAAAGCTTTAGTGCTGTGTTACCACATTTGCAGAAAAATGTATGTATAGTCACGTGTGTGTTTGTGTGTCTGCGCTTTGGTGTAATGTACAGTAAACACCTTAAAGAGTGGCAAAAAAATACAAACATGCTGATATTAATACATGTTGTCATTCAGCTTCACAGTTTTGAGTGTCATGCAGGAAACGGGGAATGCTGATGAAGGGTGGGGGGAGCAGTAAACTGTGACACAGTTTGCCCCCTGGGAGCTGACTCTTCCCAGGTCATGTGAAAATCTATGACAGACACCGTTGATAAGGGAGCAGTAGCAGGGTTAAACATGAATGGCAGTTAGCTATGTGATAAAATGTGTGGCAGCTACATCTGTGTCACAGGAGTCCCCCCGGAGATTTTGTGTTGGATTATTGACTACTACAACTGAATTTTATCAATTCAATATGCTTTCAACTGTATTATACATATGGGGGGAAAAAAACTGTTAAGATTGGTTTAATCTTGCTTCTCTGTTTTGTTTTAACAAAAAAAAAGGATAAGAAAATCAAGAGGGTTCAAAATGCAGGGATACATAATGATGGATGTTTTGGTGGGATTCAGTTCAACACAAGCAGGATTATAAGTCGGTTAAGACGGGTCTTCAACTCCTGCACAATCCCTGGATACCTCCAGTAGCAGTAATAGATCTCTGAGAGAGCATAACATGACTTTAACATGTGTTGAACTTTGCCTGAATGAGTGTGTGTCTTTCTGTGTAATTTCAGTTCTGTCTGCAGTTACCAGGAAATGTTATTGGGAAAAAAAAAAACTTGATTTAATGCTCAATGTTGATGAAAAAAAATATGAGATTCAATCAACTTCAGTCCCCCTTAAACCATCAGAGAGCATCAGTGCAGGAGTCAGTCCACCTAACACATGTACTGCAATAGATTTCCACACTGTTCTGTATGTTTAGACACTCTTACACTTTAGGCAAATCCTCAGTATGTGTGAGTCGCTTTGGGTGAAGGAATAAATAAATAAGCAGATAAATAGATGAATAACCCAGAAGAATGGGAGACTATGTGCCTTAGCCATCCATCATATATCCTATTACCACACACTCAGAAGCACCTGTAGTATATATAATGCAGTCAACCGCTGTAAGCAGATACAAATACAACCGTTCTCCTCCTCAATTTGTTATATCTGACAATGCCGCTATCTGCAGCTTGCGCCTTGTTGTTTCTTTGAATTATGAATAGATTCCCTTCACCACACTTTCATCTGTGCATGATAGTGTGGCATTGTTATGCAGAACAGATTTGAGAAGCCTGGCACACTTTGCAGCGACTGGGCGAATATGAATAAACAGTTGCGCTTAAAACCACTTAAGGACAACCAAATGGACTCAATATTTCATCTTTGGATTTGTTTCATTGGTTGTGATGAATGTGAAATGACAGAATATAGCCTAAGTGTTGCAAATGATTCGGGAAAGTTTTTGATGTTTTTCACACAGCAGAAAGGCATGGTAGACAAGCCCTCCTGCTAATATAGCCCTAACACGGAACCATAAATATTTTACACATATTTCAGAAACTGAAAGAATAATGGAAATAGAAGTACTGTGTGTCAAAGAGAGCAAAAGAATAAAAGAAAGCTTCTGCTGGTAAAGAAATAAAATGAAAATAGAAAGGTGAGCAAGTCTGATACAAAGGAGAACTATGAGTAGGAGAATGTAAATACACAGCAAACCTAAAGTGCATTTTGACCACTGACTGTTTGTTTTGATATTTACAGTGTGAGACTACAGTCAAGTCGTCAAAACATCTGCCCACATGACAGCAGCCCATTTCATGGCCACATATTCTCTAAACAGTCGAGCCAACAAACCAAATCTCAACACACATTCAACCACGGAAAGACAAAACCCTGAAGTTATGTCCACTTATTTCTCTATCACTGAAAAATTCAAAAAAGATGTAAGAAAACTCAACAAATATATTTTGTGCACAGAGACAGGGGAAAGAGAATATAGGTCTGGAGGAAGTGATGTTTAGGGGGTCTTGGCTGAACTCTCAAGCCATGTTTAGTTTGAGCAGATGTAGAATTAGCACACATCACATTGGATCAACGAGACATTGAGCATGAGCTGCAGCTCAGAGGTTAAATTCCTCTCTGTTATATAGACATACCTCATCTATGTCTGTGATTGTGCTGTGGTAATTATCAATGTGATGTCAAGTCCCATGGCAACAAATTCTTTTTCATATTCTTCCATGAGTATGTTCAATGTTTGGCCTATTAAACCTGTAGAAATTAATATAAAACACACATTTTATACAACTATTAAACTATGAGAACAGTTACTTGAAAAATTGTCTCGATTTTAACTTCTGTTGTTAAACTGAGGAGAAAACATACACATGCTTTATGCATAAATACAGTAGTAGTTGCACACAGTACTTTAATATTACATTTTACACAACCAAAATCAATGTTTCTCTGTAGTAGTAATGATAATGAAAAGAAAGTGTCATTCCATTTCATTTACATTAAACAGAGCCACCATCCAACCAATTATAGGACAGCAAGTCAGGGGCCTCCTGAAGAACTTTGACTGTAGTCTCAAAGACGTTTTTTCCATTCAGAAAATCAGCAAACAGCTTGAGTTTGTGCTTGCCAACATAGAGGAAACAAATTGGCATCAGTTACAACAGCTACAACCCAGAAACCATGGTTCTCAACATCCAGAGCAAGGTGGAGCTGGAGCCTACCCCAGCTGGTCTAGGGCGTGAATCGGGGGAAACTCCTGGCATGATGTCAGTGCACCGCAGAGCCACGCAGAGATGCAGACAAATACGCACGCACACACTCGCACCTATGGTCAATTTGGGACCGGCCAGTTAACCTGAAGTGCATGCTTTTGGAGGTGGGAGGAAGCTGGAGAACCTGGAAAGAACCCACGCAGACACAGGGAGAACATGCAAACTCCGCACAGAGCAGGAAGCAAACCCGGAACCGCCTTGCTGTGTGACGACAGTGCTACCCACTGCACCATTGTGCTGCCCTGAAGACCCATGAACCTATATTTTTGTGGATACAGTAAGAGACCGTATAGCCCATGTTGTTCTGCAAGGTCATTGGCACCATTGACACATCTCCAAAGTTGTAGATAATGAAGCAACGCAAATAGTAGTGGAAGAAGCCAATTAGAGGTAGCCTACAAAGTATCAGGAGCTATGGAGAGTGGAAAAGGCAAAGCTGGAAAGTCATTTGTCAAGGACACCCAAAGCATTCCCTGTGTGAGGTGTTCATGCTACTGGGAATCATCAGGCAAGCAAAGGATGCTACTGGATTTGTCACCAAAGCCAAATGGTGAGCGATTTTGCCTCTGGATAAGAAGGTTGAAGCAGGTGATCAGTCTCATTTCCATCTTATGTCCAAAGGTGTCTCATATTGAAGAACCGGACAACCCATCATCTAACCCAGGTTACATCAGTGATGGTTTATCCAAGCCCATTTGCATGATGCATCTTGTATGAGTACTGCTAACCAAGGCATATGAATTAATTTATTTAAATGTATTCTGATAACACCAAAATGTTTTTCACAAATATAATTTATAATTTATGTATTTATATTTATTATATTTTAGTTTAACTACCCTATTGTGACTTTTGATTTTATCAGAATTGCAGAGGCATGGTTACAGTGCGTGTTCAACAGAAATAGATTTGCAAATAGAGAAACCAAAGAAAGCACCCTGATGAAATTGCCAGTAACATGCTGTCATTGCACAAGGGAATTTCACTTTTATTTTTTATTTTAGGAGCAGGGGATACTGTTACATATCAATGAACTGGGCTAAACATGCATGACAAGTAGTAGTGTGTTGGTGGAAGGAGGTAAGGGGAAATAAACCCCATGGTGTTGTCAGTGAAGGATCTGCATGTAATCTGGTGAAGCCCTCTGCTTTGTCCACAAGGCCTCTAATTGCGAGGGATGCTGAGGAACACATGTTCACAAAAGAAGAAGGGGTGTCAGATGTCATCAATGTGCAGGCGTATGGTTCCTACAAGATGAGTTCTGAAAACTGAAAATGACACCAGAAATCAGGTTTGCTCTGATGAAAATGTAAGAATTGCAGGATCCTGGTCAATTTTTTTTTTCATCACCTGTTTAAGAAGATTATTCAACTGCAGGACAGACACACAAATTGAACTGATCAAGGTCTCTTTCTGTTGCTGAATGTGAAGGTGCTTACATTTTTTTTAACCCCACTAGACAGAATCCTGGTTTGTGACCTTCACATTAAAAAAACAAATTACAGTATATCAATACAATAGGGACAAATGTCATCAACATTCCACAATCAAACAAAGAGAGAAATTGGACACAAACCGGTAAGTATGACACAACTTTAATTGTACTATAATTTCATTATTATGCAATATCTACAGTCCAGACAAAATTATTTTTTTTAATCTTGTAAGGCCCAAAGTCACACTGGAATGAATCCCTAGCTAAATTCTAAACTTTTATGTAACACATGAAATACTGTCAAACTTTGGGGCAGCAGTGGTTTTGCGGTAGAGCGGCCGCCCTATGATCGGAGATCAGTGGTTCGATTCCTGCTCCCGCCAAGACATCCTCGGAATGTGAGCTGGCAGTTGCAAAGGCGTAGTACGCCTGACAAGCTGCTCATTTGGGGCGCACCCCGAGGTCACGACACGTCACTCTGCCTCCCCCTGTACTGATTGTTGCTATTAATTGCAAGCCTATAGGCCCCTAGTGTGTTGTCTTTGTTTCAGGGGCCTGTACACAATGTCTGTGTGCTCTGACTAACATATATATATACTGTGTATATATATATATATATATATATAACTATATATGTATATATATATATAACTCGAAATTTCTTTAGTAACTAGAGGCAATATTTTCCTGTTGAGGCGTTTCGTAAGTAGAAAATTTCGTATGTAGAGACATTCGTAAGTAGAGGTACTACTGTGTATATATATATATATATTTAAATGCATGTACAAAGTGGAGTGTAAAGATACTTTCCCCACCGGGGATAAATAAAGTGGATTTAATCTTTAATATACCAATGTTTGGTATCTTGTTTTTGCACAAAGCATCCCTTGTATGATCTTAAAATCGTAATTTCATTTAATCCTACCATAATGAGCGCAAACAACTATGCCAGGATGCAGGTTATGCCAGTGTGACTTGATCACTGGATAAGTATGACGCAGGTGAGGAGAAAGAGGAGGAAAGGGAATCAGTCATCTCCCACATCTGTATCTTTTTAACAACGTCATGTCTTTAGATACAAAGTGGATAAGACAGGACAGGTAGGGACTAGCAAACAAACACCAATGCAATACACTGACATTCTGGAAGTAATGTAAAACTTATGTCGTGACACACACTGCAGTGGTTAAAGTGTGTGCCCCACGTACAGGGACCTTGGTCCCCTCAGGCAGCCATGGCTCTTCACCAGCCTTTTATTTCCTACCACTTAGACTAAATAAAACAAAATTATCAAAGGTTAAATTTTTTTAGCTATATCATACTGTATCTATTAATATATAGAGATATTTTTTTTTTAATTGTGCGTGCGTTTGTGTGCTAGAATCAAGAAGAATAGAACTACAATTCTAATATTTGGTTCTATTAATGATGCAAGAATAGGTGACACTGTTGACCCTGCCTATTATTCCACCTTAAAGGGCCTCTGCAACCTTCAACCCAGTCATTGTGTGAAAGAAAGAATCACCTACACAACATTTCCCCTTTCAGTTCTTCCACACTTCACCCACTCTTCCTTTTAATTTATTCATTTTGCACCCGTCCTTCATTTTTTCTTGTAGCAAATATGTACTTTGTGTGGTTCACCTTTATCATCATGCATTCAAGATAACCCACTGCCATTCCTGGACATATCTACAAACTACCAACGTAAGAAAACTACTTAAAAAAATGAATCAAAAGCTAAATACAAACCTGACCAATGTGTACAAACTGATTAATGTCCAGAGAATCTCATAGTTGTTATATCACCCCTTCACACCATAACATTGAAAGTAGTGGGAAAGAAAATATTCATTCATCTCACATGCAGAAGACTTAAGATTACAGTACAGTCCATTAAGTAGGGTCATCGTGATGGTTTCTTAATGTATTAAGAGTGAATGAGGAGTTTGCCTGTGTGGGCTCTACTCTATGTGCATGAGCATGCAGTAGGTGGTAGTGAGTGAGTCATAGTCCCAGACTCAGTATTCAATAACAGGGAGCCCATCATCTTTGTAACGTAGAGTCTGGAGCCATTAGGAGAAGCAGCAAATGGACTGAATGATATAATCTGATAATCAATTAATTATGTTATTCTGTTACATTAAACACATAATTTCTGCTGCCACAGTTGATTTGTTGGGTTGCATTACTGGTTCAGTCAGGTAAATATTAGTGAAATAGTGCTGATTTACTGACGGCATGACATAGGGACTGATTTAACTACTGCATGCTGAGTCAATGAAAGAGGCGGCAGCAGCATCAAGGAACATGCAAATCACTTGCACAGGAAATATTGTAAATTACAGTGTGAGCCCAGTACAGAGCAGAAGAAAGGAGCAATAACACAAAGCACTGTGCTGTTGAATGTAAATATCGTTACTGTACAGGTCATAAACTGCAATCCACATTTTATTTACAAGATGTTGGTACAGAGAATTATGGTTGTTCTGCTTCACTGAAAATAAAAATTAAGTTTTGATGATTTAACAAAAACACAAACAAATGAGGCCATTGAATATGTTGAGAATGTGGCCATTTCTAAATGTGCTTATTTTCTTTTAAATTACCTAGAGCTTAATTTTTGGTGAGTGGTGATTGGTGAGTGTCTAAATTTAACAGGACATGTGTGTTGATTTCAGCTGATTTCACCAGGTGTGTCTTGAAGTAAAAACAGATTTGAAAGTGGGGGGGAAAGTAATTAAATAACACAAATGCACTTAACTACCCGTCAACCCTTTTTTTTTTCTTTATGATGTTGATGTAGCAAAAGTAATGAAGGTGAAGTCTGCTGTAATAACATGTACGGAAAGAAAATAAATAAACTGAATAAAACTCTTGATCTGGCTGTTTAGTTGTATTTGTCTTACATTAATTGGAACATTTTTTTATATTCAGTCAAGTTACCTAAGTGTCAGGCAAAATATCACCAGTACATCTGGCTAACAGTTACCGTATTCGTTCTTCACAGACAGAGAATGAGCTGTGTGTCCTTGACAGATGACCATCCTGTTACCTTGTCATAAATGTGTGATGGAGAGAGTTCAAATAAAGCAGGTAAATACAGTGTTGTGTGCAGTGAATGCATCTACAGGTTGAACTATGCCTCCAATCAGAGATGGGCCAAAAAAAATCTCCTGTCCTCATCTCTCAACAGCTCCTGCCATGAGCCCTATCTTGTTAGAAGATGAGGGCTTAGATAGCATTAGTTTTTGATCCTGCGCCAACATCTGGTGTTGTAGATGTCCGACAGAGAGGATAACTGTATGCCTACACTTCCTGTGCTGACTTCCTGAGCCTTTCCAGAGCCAGAGCCACCAATAAATATAAGTAAAGCAGAGATTTGCATCACTTATAATTCTGTGCATGTAGAGCTGTTCTGCAGCAGTTTCAGGGTTAACATTCATTTTGGACAAAAATTGGAAAAAACAAAAAATTTGTTGACTTTTATAAGAAATGACAGCCTACAAACATATTCAGGATGCTTTTCTCCAATTTCAGGATTAATGAATGAGTAAAGCAGCCTGTGAAATCAACCCTGAATCCCACGCTCCCATCGTGATGCTGATGACTCATTCTACAGGTGAGCATCTCTGTGACATATCTGTATTGAAAGACTTTTTTGCATTTTCTATGTAAGATATTGCAATTTGGTATAGTGCAATGCTTGAAAAGAATATTAATTCATTCTTTCTGGAATTAAATTCCTTAAATGTGACACTAACACTTATTTTATTTTTATTATTGGTGAAAGAAATCCAGGTGAATGTGAACCAGCCTTGTCTGGTTGACCTTGCAGGTATTGAGACCACACAAAAAAAGGTGCAGACTAATGTGTGCCATTGATGCAGATTAGTGCAATCACTTCTGTGGGTCTCTTTCACTCTCAACCCTGTTGTACTTGCCTCCATTACTTTTATTTCATCCTGCAATGACACAAAAAAGCAAAAATTGCGGGACCATTTCTTATTTTGAAAATGTGCGACATTAATTCCTAACATATTACAGAAAAATTACACACACTTTAACATAGACCATATTTCATTCCAATATAACAAACACTCATGCTTGCATCTTTCTACTGACATTTATCTGGAACCTCCTTCTCCCGGTTCTCCCAAGCTCATCTGTAATGTGTATGAGAAAAAGAGCAGATTTTATTATGACCTCAATAAAAAGAAAAGAATGATGTGTCTGCTTTCTGGTGGTTTTGTTGTGCCACACAAGGAAGAAAAAGCCAGTCATGCTTGTGTACAACGAATCAGATACGAAATTTTATTGACAGCTGTTACAAAGCCTTGTTGGTCTGCAGAGCAACCAAAGAGTAGCGACAGATGTATCCCTAATTTATACTGTTTGTCTCAGTACACAAGCATTGTAGTGTTTGAATTTTTACCAATGTCAACATGATTCTTCATGCTCCTGTTCTTCAAACATGGAAGATGCCAGGCACCTATCAAGGATACACTCACAGCATTGACACATAATTCTTTAGTCATATGATGTTTAAATTGCCATGAAACAGCATAATCTGCATGTCGACACAGCATCCTCATTGGTTCTTGGACTAGAAGTCAGTTTCAGGAAGAATTCTCTGTACACTACTTTTCCTGAATTCCAGGAAAAAGCAGAAACCCGAAGATGAGCAAAGTCATTTAGGGATTCCCTCACCAGGACAGTTGAGCACGAAACATCATATTTAAAGAATGAAGTTTAATTATTATCGTACATAAGATTCGGGGTTCCGTCGACAACGAGATGACAACTATCCTCCAAGGTGCATTGGTAGCGGAGACCACAAGAGTAAGCAAAATAATAGTGACAAAGTAGTTAAGAAATATAAAAGTATATATAATATTTAGGACTCAAGTAAAAAAAAACACACAAGTTGAGGACCACACAAACAAATATTCGTGTCACTCAGCTAGTGTGCATGTAATAATACTACACACACCTTCAAGCACCAGACCTCACGGCATGTAGGGTGTATTGCAGATTAGTGTTTAGCCCTTGTTGAGCGCCGCTTTTCATCTAGGGTAAAAACTGTCTTTTTGTGCGTGTGCCCATCACTCTATACCGTCTGCCCAAGGGCAGGAATTCAAAGTGGTATTGACCGGGGTGGGATGAGTCTTTGACGATGTTATGGTCTCTCATGAGGAACCAGAAGCTGTACAGTTCCTGCAGAGGGGTGGCATCCGATGATCGTATGGGTGGTATTCACAACCTTCTGGCGCACCTTCCTCTCTGCGGTTGTGTAGCTGGCAAACCACACACACATGTAGTATGAGAGGATGTCCTCGAAAGACCACCGGTACAAGGATGCCAGAGACTGGGTCTCTTTCTTCCTCCTGAAGTCAATGACCAGCTCCTTGTCTTGGAGGTGTTCAGAACCAGCAAATCATCAGCAAACTGAATGACGACTTTGCTGAGGTGGGCAGGGTTGCAGACTTTTGTGTAGCAGGAAGGGGGTTGAGCACACATCCCTGGGGGAAGCCACTGCTGAGGTTTAGACTTGATGAAAAGTGACGGCCCACCTTCACCCTCTAGGGGCGGTCCGAAAGGAAATCCTTTATGTACATGCAGATGGAGTGCAGCATTCCAAGGTCTAGCAGTTTGGACACCAGTCTGTCAGGGATGATTGTATTGAAAGCCGGGCCGAGTAGTCCACAAAAAACATCCTCGTGTAGCTCCTCTGCTTCTCCAGGGGACTCAGAGTATGTTGAGCGCATTAATACCTCACTCCATGTAATTACTGTATTATTAGTAGGGCTGTCAGTTTAACACGTTAATTAGATTAATTAATTACGCTGCAAATTAACGTGCCATAAAAATTAACACAATTAATTGCGAGTGGCAAGTCAATGCACAAGCATTTTAAATTTGGCCCATTGAAGGACCCGTAGTGACACAGTGACGTCACTTTGTACCTGTGCCACTAGTCAAAAGCAGGGTGACTGACAACAGAGATGGACGCGACACAGGAGAAAGAGGCAAGACCACTCCGACCTTTGGGCGGAAAGTTTATTTCTAAAAAGAACAAAGACGGGACAATTAACAAAAACGCAGTGATTTGTACCTTTTGTAAGAATTTTCGTATCACCGAAGCAGCTCTAGCCTAATGTATCATTTAAAAGCAAAACATGTCAAGGACATAGAGTTGTCCTGTAACGTTAGCTTACCCGTTTAAAGGAAATACCTGTTCGCATCTTGTTATTGATGTTGCCTTATTTAGAGGCATGTTATTCTATTCATTTTGAATTGCTGTATTGAGTCAGCTATAGTATTCATTTTGATTGAGAGTCTGTTTATGTGCCTATTTGAGACTCAGCCTTATTTTATTTCTGTATTGTATTTATTTTATTTAACTGTATTTGTATTGCATTTTTGAGAAATGCACCTGGCCTAATTGGTTTGCTGATGTGCTTGACCTTTTTTCTTTTGAATTTCATTTATAAAGCACACTTAACCAATAAAAATGTGGATTTCAAATCTTCTCTTCTTGGTGTATTCTATTGATTAGTCATGGACTACAATTTTGTAATGTTCTAGAATTCAAATTCTTTATTTGGGGGCCTTTAGCAGGTATGAAATTAAAATGCGATTAATTAGATTAATTAATTACAACCTGTAATGAATTAGATTAGAGTAATTTTCTTAATCGCCTTACAGCACTAATTATTAGATGTCAGATTATGTTTTATCTCTGTAGCTTACCAGTTTGAAAAAACATTGCTATGTTTGTTGTCCAATCACAGATTGACTGAGAATTTAATAAAAGATTTAAAAAACTTCTATAATACAGACTCATTTTCAAAAAATTGTCTGTATACACATATGTATGTGTCCTTCATTACCTATGTAAGGCTGTAAAGGATGATTGAAATTACGTTGAAGTCATTTAGTCAAAGTAGTTCATCATGTACATGTGAGCCCTGCTGACATATGCTCAGTTTGATAAGAAGTAGTGGCTTGGTTTTGCATGATTGTAAGTGTGCTGCTGAAATAATCATAGAGTTGCTTATTTAAATGAAAACAGCATGTACATTCTGTCAGAAATGTTCTTTCTGCTTTTTGGAAAATACTGGAAAAGTTTCAGACATTGAAGTTAATGACTTCTTCACAGTCATGTTTCTGCTGTGCTTTGTCCATGTTGTGTTGATTCAATGTGTCTGACTGAGTGAATATACAAATACTGCGTTTTTCTCTAAATGTGCCGCGCAGGTGCAAGGACCACTGATTAAGCTACATTGAAGTGAGGTGAATTGGGCATGTCTTGTGTGGTTTAACTGTTGTGCAAATTTTCTAAGTAAAATAAAACTGTTTAAAGTATTCAAAATAGGATGACAAAATGCCAATTTTGTATGAATGCTTTTGACTTCTCCAACATGGGAAACACTGCAACCCTGAGCCAGAGGCAATGGAAAAGACATATTTGCATCATTCCAATAGTTAATCTTTAAAAATCACTGCTAGCTAACATTGTGTGGAGCCACCATTGCCTCTTCTACCTAAGGCTCATAATGTATTATCTCAGATATTTTGAATGCAAGTGATTATAATTAAGTGAAAACTGTGAAACGTGAGCTGTGCCACTGGTTCATATAGAATTCTTACTCAAGGTGGATTAGTGTCGCTCAATAGACAGACAGCTGAAACTAAAAAAAACAAGTTGGTAGACTGTAGTTGGTAAATTTGAATTCATCACAAGAGGTTTCATTCAATGCAAGATAAAGAACAGTTGACACCAAACTCGAGCAACATTGCTTTCAGATGTCAAATTCAGGAAAGTTTTTCATTATTGGCATCCAGGGGAAGACATATGAAGCTATGAGCCTGTTTGACACCAAACAAAGTTTGAATTTAATGACTAAGATCACACTGACAGCTCAGATACATTCCATGTTTATTGAACTTGATGATGACTTTGTAAAAGCAGATGTTCTGGTGTGATATTCATACTGATTTACAGTACTGGACTTTGTTTTCCTTGTAATCCAGGCCAGCTGTTGTTAGATGTGGGCTCTCTGTCCACTAACACTAGAGGCCTTTTGATTCATTCATCCATTTTCTAGTAAATGGGATGATCGCAATCATCTTATCCACAGTCTATCTACCTTGCGAGTCACATGTTTGCTGGAGCTGGATGTCAGCTTGCCACAAGCAAAATGCAGGGTACACCCTGGATAAGACACCATCTCATTGCACGACCACATGAAAAACACTCACGCTTACAATCGCAGACAATTTGGTGTGACCAATTCATCTAAGTGGCATGGTTTTGGAGGTGGAAGGAAGATGGAGAACTCGAGGAGAACCATGTAGACATGGGTAGAACATATAGTACAAACTCCACACAGAAAAGGACTTGGTATTGGAACCTTTCTTGCTGTGACGACACAGTGCTACCCACTGTGCCAACATGCCACCTCGCTTTTGAACTGAAAAGGATTAAGGAAGAACTGAGTTGGCATCATAAGGTAGTGTGTTTAAAGTAGAGAAGAGATGGATGAGGCTTTGTACAAAAATACAAAACTGTATAAATAAAGGCCTGCCTGGAAGAGAAGCCTGCTTCACAAAAAACCTTGGTACCTTCTGCAGTTAAAGGTAGTAAAGTAAAGAATCCAATAACAAGGAGAGAAAAAAAAACAGCCCAGCAGAAAAGTTGTATGTACCATTCAATATATATTTGAATGACTTAGGTAAAGTGTTTCATCTGCCTCCCACATATTGTATTCAAGCATACATGACACGTGAGCTTTCAAGATTTGATAAAGCCATTGAATCAGTCATTCAAAACCTACTTGGGTGTGCTAAACTGCACAGGTTGAATTAGATCCTTCACAGGCACTTTTGAAATTAAAATGCGAATAGTGCTGACTGTATGTTAAGGAAAGTTGATAGGCAACCCTGACGATATACACTGAATAATGTTTCGATATTACTCTTTTGACCAGATTTTATCCTTCCTTAAAAAGATATTACTTTTCTTCTCAAAAGGTGACTGGATGCACAGATTGTGCTTTTTGGGAACAAACACCAGCAAGCCTGTGTTATGCTATCATATACACAGCTGGTTTACCTAGGTGAAAAGTGTTTTTCCTATTTTTTTCCCCTAACTCAAACATTTCTTGTTACAAAGCAGCAGTGTTAACTAATACACCACCATGATTCTTGCCAGAATAAAAAGTGTAAAATTGCATTAATAACCAACTATTTGAAACACTGTATTGTATCCTTGGTTATTGAACTTCTTCAAGAGACTGTTGTGACACTGGTTCAGGCATAGAGTATATGTTTGGAATGTGATATTCTCTCAGAGTTCAGACTCAACAGATACCGAGGAAGCACAAAAAATGTACTTGGTTTTGTTCTGTTGGTCTATTATTCATAGGACGGAAAAATAACAGTTTAGAACCAAAGAGCATGACCAGGCCAATGTGTCTTACATAAAAGTTTTGAGCAATGTCTGATGGAATGTGTCCTTTTGTTGGAATTTAAATACATGTGAATGAGAGTATAGCAGAGGCATGAAGGCTAGAGATGAATGTTACCTTGCATTAATCTGGTTTAGCGCTAGGTAAATAAAGCGATGCTGTTGACCCCATGAACTGACATGTTACCCAAAGAGAGAGAAAGAGAGAGAGAGAGAGAGAGAGAGAGAGAGTGTGTGTATGTGTGTGTGTGTGTGTGTGTGTGTGTGTGTGTGTGTGTGTGTGTGTGTGTGTGTGTGTGTGTGTGTGTGTGTGTGTGTGTGTGTGTGTGTGTGTGTGTGTGTGAGAGAGAGAGAGAGAGAGAGAGACACAGGAGGTACCACTGAAGGATATGTTATTTCTAATATTTAGCTAAGGCGATTCTCTTCAGTCTCTTTGGAGAACAGCTGACCACACACACACACACACACACACACACACACACACACACACACACACACACACATACGCACGCACGCACAAGCAGTTTGGTTCACACTTAACTGCAGTATACACATTCACATAAACACATGCTTGGAGCATGTAAATAAGTGAAAGTGAATATTGTGTCAAAGTTGACCAACAAATCCTATTAATCACATGTCTGTGATTTTTCTGTTTCATTTGTGTACTAAATGATTGCACAATCATTTAGTGTTCCATTTGAATGTGTAAAGCACAAAATCTCCTTGAAAAAACTGGAAATGCAATGCTAATATTTGTGTGGATTTTTAGAATAAAACACATCATATCAGATTATATTTTATGGCCCAGGAAGCAGAAAAAGGGCAAATATTCTACATACATGCACCTGGAAAAGACAAATTTCAGTTCAAGTCAATTTTCAAAAAAATCCAATTTCAATATTTTCATACATTGTCAGGACTTGAATTACAATTAAAAAAAAAATAAAAAATAGAAAAGCTAACTCCGCTTCCAATTCATATCTATATTTCAGAGGTGTCAGGGGCATAGAGTATTGGGGGGGGGGGTTTATTTGGGACTTGCAACTGACAGGTTTATTTCACAAAGCAATCTGGCCGTGTGAGTACAAGAGGGAGGTCAGGGTGGGTCAGGAGAGACTTGGTATCAAACAAACTGGATGAACTGGTGTGTGTGTGTGTGTGTGTGTGTGTGTGTGTGTGTGTGTGTGTGTGTGTGTGTGTGTGTGTGTGTGTGTGTGTGTGTGTGTGTGTGTGTGTGTGTGTGTGTGTGTGTGTGTATGTGTGTGTGTGTGTGTGTGTAAAAGGCCATCTCCAGGGCTAAAAAAAAGACTGTGTGACCCACGCACATGGAGAAGGCTACAACAGGGAAAAGGGCTGTAGAGGTTAAGAGTACTATGCAATTTAACAGGGACCAGCGTGTGATTAGTTTTGGTAGAATTTATAGGAGATGTCTTCAAGGTCAAATAAAGAGCAATACAAATTAAACTATTCTATGAATATTTTTATAATTTCATGTATTGTACTAGAGCATACAGTATGTCACACTTGGTGCATATAAACAGTTAAAGTATAAAGCATAAAATCTGCATTATCATCTACTGTCATCTACTGAGAGAGTATCTCACAGATCACTTTCTGGTTGGCTTTGTCCTTCATGTGACTTCAAATTCAACTTCAAATCATCTTCCTTTATTTAAATAACCACTTTTAAATCCTTAAATTGAGGTTGCAGTAAATTATTCCACTGGGTCAACCCTTCAATCGTTACAAATAACACAACATATAAACCCCTTTATCTCAGACAAGAGACATTCGTCTTCAAATGACCCCATATGCAATAACATCTCCAAAGCCTCTTTATCCCTCAGCCACCAAGGCACGCTACCCAATCCTATGTTTTACAACAAGGGGATATATAGGGGCATGTGCGGTCATCTAGAGCCAAATGTCTCCTATCTAACCAAAGGACAGATAGATACAGTATTTCAAGCAGGATTTATAGCACAAAATAGCATTAGCTAAAAATCGTCAGGCAGCAGTGATGGCTAAAAAACACATTCGGATAGCGTAACTCGGAAAGATTGGAAAATTGCCACCACCAGAAGGGAGAGGAAACAGCAAATAATTATGGTAGATGGAGGGGGGGGGGGGGGGTCACTGTTAACATGAGCATCCAATATATCAAACTGCACCTGGTGGCGAGGGTCCCCAGGGGGCCACCCAACACACAGACACATCAAATTTATCTAGTTATTTGTTTCGTTTCATTCCATCCTTAACATTGCCCATATCTGTGGCAGGAGTCGAAAGGAACTAGTGTTACCCAGATATTTGAAAAAAAGAAACTGCTGTGGGAAATTAAGTCAGTGTATGAAGTGTGTAAAGTCTGTGAGTATTTTAAGGGAGTCAGGATGCAGTGGCAGGAGCAAGTCAGTGGGTAACTCCTACAGTAAAGATGTGGATTTGTGTCTGAGAGATTAGCAGGGAAAAATTAAGGTGTTAGAGTAATATATTGTCCTTATGACAGACAATAAAGTAAAATAAGCTGGTTTGTGTTAGTGATGATCTTTCTAGATGGGGATAAACACACATTGAATGCAAACACACAAACAAACACACACACACACACACACACACACACACACACAAATTCAACATCTCACCACTTCAGCCAAACAGCACCGCCCAACAAGGTATAAATACTGTCCTGACACTTTAATGTCGGGGGACTGCTTGTCCTGGATTAGAAACTTGTAACCCACCATAGAGCTTGACATTGCTGGAATGAAGGTTCTGCATTGGACACAGTAGGGGGATGTGTGGGACTGAGGCAAGGGGTTATTACACAGGGTCTATGTATGATGTATAAGGGCATCTAACATGGACTGTCTACTAGTGCGAGGCGAGCTATGGCCAGCTTTCATCGGCAATGCTGGAGCTGTGATTCCTCCCACCACCACCCCACCACCGCCAACCATTAAAAGCAATAGCTAACAGGGAATCTGAGACCCTCACACTGATGTGTTAAGAAGATGCACATGATAAAATAAAGACACACACATAGAGGATGTTTAAAAAAAAAAACCATGCGCACAAGTCCAATAGTAGTAACAGCAGTCGGGAAGTGTGTTTGTGTGCCTTCCTGTGCAGTTGTGCGTGTACGTGTGAGAGGGTGTTCCAGTATGTCCCAGTGGCTAATGGGACTTGAAAGTGACAGAGGTGGCAAACTAAGGAGATGACTTCAAGCTATCATCTGTCAACAGAGAGCAGCGGAACCAACAAATGGAGCTATTGGAGGAGAAGGAACCGCCCTAGCAGAACAGATTACATTTTTACACTCTGGGTGAAACAGTGGACTACACACTGTTTTTTAACACCAACAATACCAATCAGGTATTTTAAGTATTTTAAATATTTCAATATGCAAATGCAATTTACTAATTCTTGAAGTATTTTGCAATTCATAGCTTGTTCACTAAATTGACTTAAAAAAAAATTAAAAAATCTCATAATGATTTTTATTTTGGTACTGTAAAAATTCATAAAATAATCATTACAATGTAGTTGTTTTTGGATTTTTTATTCTACTGTATTGATTATCTTTTTAACTACATAAAATGTAGAATTTACTCAAACCATAAAAGAATAATCATAGTTTTACGAACAGTAATAAAACAGCCGTACCAATACCAATAATGTTAATATCTTGTATAATATCTTGCAACAATTTCTGTGAATATATTATATATTCATGCTTTTGTGTTGATGTGAGAAAAATATCAAAGTAAACTAATGATAAAATAATATCTTTCTGGCAGAAATAGTTCAAATTTGGCTAACCTCTTTATAAAATAAACCGTGAAAGAAACAACAGGAAGTACTGCGTATGGATAATTATTCAGATCACTAGGTTGAATTCCATGGAAAGCGTCTGGTATGTATAAGGTGAGGTCTGCATGTATGCGTGCGAAGAATGTTTCTGTCAGTGTTCACTGTAAATTGGTATTGGCTGGCACTCATGACTACAGCCCTGTCCCGCCCACCACTTGAGTGAATATGCATTATGGCTTATGGCTTCATTAAGTCATGGTGTATTATAAATTATGACACTATACTAAACACACACTGTGTCAGAGGTGGCATGTGCACGTAGGATGTTTTGCATATGTACTGATGCAGAAGGGTCAGACAATGAAAAGAACCCGAGCACTGAGACGGAGCCGAATCATGTCACAGACACCCAGCTGTTAATTCTGGCGAGAGTTGCTGAAGGCGTTCAAAACCACGCAGATGTTACAGAGACACAGTGAACACAGTTTAATGCAGAAAGAAAGTCCATGGGATTTCTTTGACTTCAAAAGCAGCTAACATGCTGAGGCAATTACAGGACACAACTTAACTAATCATTTGACAATGAGGGGAAGGGCATTGTTTTAGATGATAGTTAGGTGTTTAAGGGGTTTTGCTTGCACTCAAGGTTTCGAAAGGATGCAAAGCGTGGTTCCCCATGTAAATGTGAACTTAGTGATTTGCATATGAAAGCAGCATGCCTGACAACACCTGCCGACATCCTTGGAACTGATGGAAATAAAAGGTCATCAAAGCTTGGGATTACAAGGTGACCACCAAGGAAAAGCTAATTGCAATGAATAATGGGAAGCTATTGTTGGGTAATTGGCAATTAAAACATTACAATTTGAGTGTAATAGCAGGAAAAACTTTGTCTTGCATGCCATTTTTCCAATTATTGCGCCTGGAAACCAGCCTCATGAATGGAGCATTTTCTGACTTACTTAATGCAATGCTTTAGCATATCAAAGCAAAGACTTCCACAGGATATGATGGATGAGGACACATTTTCTCAACTAACAACTAAGAAACTTTTCAAAGTTTTTCCTACTTTAGAAATGTGACACAGCAAAGTAAGGTGCATGATAGTGTAACCAATGTAGGATTCGTGATAGGTTTGATTCAAATCAATCCAGAACATGATACTCTTACATTGGTCTTTCCTGCTGCCAATCTCACTGCAACCAACAAAAAACAAAAAAGTAAATCTTTTCCCTTTAGGTGTTATCAGAGGTGGAACCTCAAGCAAACTGTGACTTATGACCTGTGACTTCTCAAAGCTGACCCACCAAATTAAGAAGGTATTATTAACACAAGCGGCTCTGCAGTGCACTGGCGTCACACTCGGAGTTTCCCCCGCCTGGGAAAGTCAGCTGGGATAGGCTCCAGCTCCCCACGATCCGTCACAGCGGATGTAGCGGTTGAAAATGAATGGATGAATGAATATTAACACAGGCAATGAGTGGGTGAAGAAAAGACGCCTCAATTAGAGATGGTAATGGCTTCAGAGTAAAAAAGAAGAAAAGTTTGGATGACAATAACAGCAAGATTATTGATTTTTTTTTTTCAAACATGAAGAAAGAACGAATGAAAGAAAGAAAACCGTAACAAGTACATGAACTGCTCACAAACTGGGAAGCCCCCAGGGTCAGGGACAACTTGAGTCTAAGAAAATGAATTCCTGAGCACTAAAAAACCCACTTAAGTAAGAGTGCAGTGTTGATTTATTTTGGAGTGCAAAGGGTCAGCTCTCCCTGAGTGCCAATATAATAGTGACGGTAACATAGTTATAAGTTACCTAGCTCTTCAAAAAAAAAGCTGCATTTATCCAGTGACAATGACCTTCAATAGAAATAAAAAGGGGCAATTAAATAGATGAGGTACCTTTTGTCTTATTCAGACAGTGTCACATTAACTTTGATAATAGTATCTATACAAAATTAACTTGATTTTGTTGTTGTGATATTAACATTGCATACTTTCATATTTATCACATCATGTAGATTTTTTAATTGAACTAAACCTGTATAACTTTATTATCAGCGCATTTTCAATGGTGTTGGATAGCTTGTCACTCATTTTTGTGATTGTGATTAAAGATTAACTGTGCTACAAGGTGAACCCTGTCCAGATCACTTTCTGCTTAAGGTCTGGAATGTAAAAATTGGAAATCTTTTTTAAAAATGTAATTGAACAGGGCTTGAATTCTCATCTTAGGTTAACCTTATTTAGATAGATTATTTATCTATCTTATTTAGATAGATAGATAGATAGATAGATAGATAGATAGATAGATAGATAGATAGATAGATAGATAGATAGATAGATAGATAGATAGATAGATAGATAGATAGATAGATCGATCGATCGATCGATCGATCGATCGATCGATCGATCGATCGATAGATAGATATGCTTTATTTATCCCAAACTGGGAAATTTAGAATTTACACAGACAAAGACTGATTTTCATGGTTTGTGTCTCATCCTTTAACTCCTCTCCACTCAGCCTCACCCCACCCCCGCACAGCTACAACATATCTAAATGGTAATAAAGCAGCATCTCAATACGATACCCTCCCTCCTTTACTGCATATTATTGGTTGCATATTATTTTTCTATTTTTTGTCCTATTGTTGTTACTGCTCGGGGCCCCCACAAAGACCCGGCCAGCGGGTTTGTCAGGATGCTAAATGGAGGGCCCTGAGTTTAAAAACTTAAAGAGGCAGTGAAATATTAGCCAATGTGGGTGAGGAATGAGTGGCTGAGAACGGCAGCGTGTCAGTGTTTAATGGTCGGACTCGGATGCATATAAGTTAGTCCAAGCATGAAGGGCAGTGGGATGCTTGCGTGGAAACGATGTCCCCACCACTCTTTCTCATCCCTCCTCCCATCCACAGACACGCATTCACACATTGTCTCTCTGTCTCTCTCACACACACACATACACAGACACACACACACACACACACAAAATGGCTGTCACCCACTCACCCACACAGCTTTTAAGCAGGAAGCCCATCAGAAACTTGTCATTTCTCTCATTCGATCCGACAGCCTTGAGACACAATGCAGACTTACCTCTGTGTTGTACACCCCATATATCAGGAAGATGAACAGGCCCTGCAAACACAGACAAAAAAAAGACAGGAAGAAAGAGGGAGGGAGGAGGCAGAAGATGAGGACAAAGTTGTTACAGTTGTTTTCTCTCTTACCCTTTACTAAGAAACAAAAGATGAAAAGTAACGAGTGGAGCGACACATGGAGTTCGATTTGATTCGTACTCGGTCCCAGCCATGCACAGCTGAAGTAGACTGTGGTGAAAAGTGATGAGAGAAAGAGTACAACTTCTCAAAAGTGGGCCACCTCCGTAAGGCTCAGCTTGCGTTGTTTCATCTACAATACTCGCACTCCTCATTCCAGCCCCCACTAAGTCATAAAAGGCTCAAACCCAAGGTTCAACACACATTTATTGAAATAGAAAATCTCAAGTGCCCATGTTCGGTCTGTGTTCTTCAACAAAAGGCCCAAGAATCCCATGCCCTTGGATGCATAAAGGCTGCACTTTTGGTCACAGAAAAACAGATATTTTTTTCATTTCAATCCATTGTGGCATTCACTGAATGTACAAGCTGTGCATTCGCCTTCGGGCCACAATGTAATACTGTCAGCTCAAAGGAAACAGTGAGAACAACATTCACAGAGCACCAATTTTGTTCCACAAAAACATGTAAAAATGAAAAGGCAGGTAAAATCCTATAAATTTCAAGGATGGTAGATACAGAAGATTCTTTCATAAGCCAACAGTACATCAATATGGCTCCAGTTGACACAAAGAAAACTTTTAAAAGTACATCTGTCCTCTTTCACCTCTTGTCTGCGCATCTTTAAAGGAGGATGAGGACCACAGACAGGCACCCTGGACAATGCATCAATCAAGTAGAGTTCAAGAAATCCAGTTTTTGCCGAGAAACATCTCAATGCATCACCATTGACAACATGATTCGGTGGCCCATACGGAGTGACGGGCCGACGATGACCAACAATCATAAACGGTACTCCAAGCTGCTGCCTCGTCACCTCCTACCAGTTGTCCGCCTGTCTTCTATTGACATCTCCGGACATCTATCCTCTGCTGCCCCTCTTGAACTACGGAAAATGACACACCTAACATGTCTGAGACCTGCAATTTTAATGTTAGTTAGTTTTTAATGTAATGTTAGTTACCACCTCATACTGCAAAGAATATGGTTAATTTAATTTAAAAAATATAATTTCTGTTTTATGACATAATATGTTGAACTGATAAGTTTGATTACCAACACTGGTGTATCATAGCTATCAAAAAATATCTTTGGATTAAAAATTTTTAATCCATTTCAATTCCTCCCTCTGATTCAAAATCACTATTTTTAGCTATTGACTAATTGATTGTGCTACAAAAGTACACTTATTGTGGAACACAATTCTAAAATGAAATATCAATGACAAAGCTGTGTTGGTCAAGACTACCTTAAGGGGCCTCATTTAAAAAATTATTCATACACTTGAATATAACATTACAATTAATTTTGAAGGCTTACAACTTATTCATAAAAGATGAATTTGATAATCGCATTATGTCTGAGGATATTTTAATAAATGTCCTCAGACTTAATGGTGAATCCTTGCTTTTTTAGGGATTCACCAATCCCTAAAAGAGCAAGGAGTTATTTTTGACTCACCATATGCTCGTCAGCTTTGCTCTGCCATACCTAATGCACCTTTCAACGCCAGATATTTCAAATGATGTGTGATGTCAGCCAGCTGGCATTTGTAATATCAAACTTGGATAAAGCCTTTGGAAAACAGACAGATCCACACCTCCTGTTTTGAGAATGAGTTCATACCTGCTGTCAAGGAAGCTCTTTTTTCATATATGGTTGAGACTCTACTAAGATCCACACAAAGTGCCTATCATCAACAATGTAATCCTGGTCAATGCATTCCCATAATTGGAATGCCATGATTACAACAGTGAGTTGATGTGTTTCTTTCAGTCTTCTTTCTGGCTTGCACTATTGCATAATAATAATCAATTCATGAAGAAGTGGAAGTGTCCCATCATATAATACGTAAAGTATGTAGAGAACAAGTGGGATTTGTAATCTGAACAATGTTGGAATTCCTGGAAGACAGAAAGGTCTGGACTGAAACCAAAGGATTTTCAGCCTTTATAGTGACACTATAAAGAAGACATCTGGAACACATCTATTTAATTTCACAGTAAAAACAAAGAATAAATAAAAGTTATCAAAATAGAGCCACCCTATGTTAAAATTATTATTGTTATTACAATCAAGATAAATCGAAGAATGTTTTTTTTTTTTATTTTATTTAATATTTCAAGTACTTGGCCTTGTGCTGTTATAGTTTTGTTATGTGTATTTCTTGCTTGTTCTTTAGTCACATAAAGTCTAACTGAAATTAATAAAGAGAGTGACACAATGTAGAAAGGCCAGTGTTGGTTTAAGTATAGCTTTTCTTTTTGAATTCAAACACTTTAATCAACAATTATTTAGAGCAAATGCAAAATATTGTACGTAGACTATCATGTCTTTAAATACACACACAATAAACACTCACACATGAAGTAACAGACAGTGGGTGGTTAATTTGAAACATATACCCTATTGTATTGCAATAGAATTGCAATTTCTAACTCACTGTTGCAATTTTATTATCATGTTTTTGATCATCCCTCTTATTTGTAATTAATCTTTTGTTGTGTAGCGAACAAAGTGGGGAGAACATACTATGCACATTAGGAAAAATGATCTATTAAAATATAATTGAGGTAAAAATAAGTGGTAGCACAACAATAGTGATAGATTGTTTAAAATGTTAATTAATAAATATTTTCCCTGAAAACAGACTTTTTTTAATGGGGCACATTTAAATGCACGAGTAAACCCAGGCCTCTTTCTTTTGAACTCAGCTGCAAATGCTATAAATTTATGCAAAGAATGAACACAGTTGCTATCAAAGTATTGCTATAGTGTACATCAAACGTGGTAGCATAAATTAATTAGTATCTAGCTAATTAGGGAACAATTGTATGTTTAAAAGTTAAAGCCAACAAACCCTGTGTTTGACCAAAAAACATCATCACCCCAGGGAGAAGTACTGTGCTGCAATGTAAGATAGAGAATAGCATTTGTATAAATTAACAAACATGTTCTTTCTTGTGATACTAAAATCTTCATCTGAGAAAGCGAAGTTAACAAATACAAGCTGTAGATTTGTTTTTATTTACAAGAATTCAAAGTAGATTTAATTAAAGCAGGACAATGTGATTTTAACCCTAAAACTGTTACATTCTTTTTTTTGTGAGACTCACATCCTACCAGTTACCACTTGCCAGTCGGCTGTCTTTGTAGCTCACACTTCCCACAAACATTAATTCAATGTATTTTATGTTTCAGGTGATCCATTAACCAAAAATAATTAAACCTTTACAAAAGTGTTTTTGTAAGTGATCCAGTTCTGTCTATCTGTATCATACAGAGAAGTTACTCTTTAAACCTGTTTTCTATGTCTTCAACATACATATAGAAAGCATAAAATTAATTTTAAAAAATAACATTTTCCTCAAAAGTGAAAGATGTCATTTGGAGAGGCTTAAATATCATATCAATCTACATTTAAAAAAAAAATCAACAACAGTTATTAACAAATAAACGGCAGTTTGATTTTCCAATTTCAATTAACTGTCTTCATTCCCAGTCAGCTGAACTGATTGGCTGTCTCTTACATCTTTAGTAAAGTGAACAAGCACATTGACGCTTGGTCTTTAGCTGAAGGATAGTTTCCGCACACTACAAGGCTGTTGATGAATGTACTCCTGGCTGCCAGGATTGTGCTTGCGACCTTTCAGTTCCATTTATTATGTTGAAGTCAATCGGTGGCAGATTCAACTAGAACAAGTAGCATATGTTACTCAGTAGCTTTAAGCATATTTCATATGTGCTTTTCTTTGAAATATATACTGTATTTTATGCATATTCTGTATATATACTATGTGACAATACTCTTCAGAAAGAGCACATGTCCACATATGGAGCTCAAAACAATTTTCTATTTTCACTATGGTGAATATAGTGACTATCCAGGTTAAAGCTCAAACATAATTTTTCACATCCTTGTAGCTTTGACTGCATGACATAAATGTGATGATTTTCCCCTTCTCAATAGTGGCATGACAATCAAATACAAAGGAATTATTTATTGAATTATTGAATTACTTCAACTATATATCTTACATCTTAACTTTTTTTTGTTCTCTTTTCTTATTTATCTTATATTTTTAACTTTTTGTTTTTCTCTAGGTTTTCTTAACTTATTCATCTTGCATTTTTTAAACTTTTTTAACTAGTTCCTCTTATCTTATTCATCTTATTTATCGACCGGGCTTACTGGGACCTCCAGAGACATATTTCGTGCTGTCAACTGTGGAAACGTGTGTCAGTATGACAAATAAAGACTCTGATTCTCTCTGATTCTCTCTGATTCTCTGATTTTTTTGAAAACTCGAGCAAATTATAAAAATTCAAAATAAGAGCTTTATTTGTTTACTGTACATTCACAATACTGACAGTAAGCCACATGCTCCACATAGTTTTTAGGAGCATTTCAGGTGCTGCCATGGTTCACAGTCCAAAAAAACTGTATCAAAATCATTCTAGATTAAAAAAAAAATCCCTAATAAATCTTTGAACTGAGAAGACAGCTTTCCCATAAGTGCCCAAAGATTGCAACTTCCTTCCAGAGAATTCCATCCTCCGGTATCGCTCCCACCAATGCTAAAGGTGGGAGATGTCCAAGATGTTGGAGCTGATGTCAGATACCTCAGTCTAAATTCAAAGACTCATAGAAACATTTCATAAATACAGCTATCTACATCCCCACTTGGCAAAAAAAAGGGAGGAAACTTTCTGCCCTTGCACCTGGTAATCATTACGGAAATGAGAGACAGAAGAGGTTACGAAGCTGTGATGGGGGAAAAAGAAAAGAAATTCACACTTCTGCGCTGGAGCTTGCTAATGTCTCTGACCCCTCCACACATAAACAGTTTAATTAACATGTATACATAACTTTCACTTTAACTGCTCATGGCATGTCAAATCAAAGTGTCTGTCAAAGCTGTAAAACAGGGAGTTGATATTTCACAGGTCCTCAGTTCAAATCCAGCTGCATGTAGCTGCTCCAGCTGGCCTGAGAAGCCAGCAAAAACAGTTCAAGACAGACAGACAGACAGGTAGACAGGCAGCCTTTGTCAGCCTGATGAGGTAAATACATCCCAATAAAACAGTTAACACCCAGCAACGTTTTGCTAAACTTCAGCTGGATGCAATAGAATAAGCTGTTTTCAGTAAGCTATAGGTTGCATATTGATGAATGTGATCTAACTTGTTTTTTTAGCTGAAGTTATTTCAAGAATCCAGATGAATTTAAGATATGATTGACAATAGAGACATTGAAAAGGGCTAATGCAATACTGCAGCACAATAAATACAAGCCAGCACAATTGTGTAAGTATGTAAACGTACTCTTGAAAAAAACTTAGTATTATTTGCGCAACATCAAGAACCCATACCTTTTGACGGTATACAGGCAACAAGTTGTTTTATGTTTTTTTTTAAACTTTTATGCAATCTCGGTAAAGTGGGATCAAACCCTTTACTCTGTTGTCGAAATAGCGTCTTATCATTTATTGTCTGTGTGTGAAGGCAAGGTTCAGGTCAAGTTTTTAACCATTTCCATCCTGTTGAATTGTTTTGAAAAACAGATGATTTGTTCTTTGAGTAGGGCCATTAGGACTCAACGTGTTTCTTTCCCACACAATTCCAGTCAGTTGTTCTTTCACATTGAGGAGGGGACCCCCAAGCCAGTCTACCTCTACAGGGTGTGTAACTACAGGGAAAAATTGACAAGACACACGCACACACACACACACGCACACACATGCACACGCACACACAGGCACATACTGAGGCCGGCAGCCACACCAATACGGTTGTGTGATGCTCAGGAGAGGAGGGAGAGTTATTAGCTTAGCCCTGAACCACCTACTTAATATAGGGGCCGGCCGTGATTGCTAACAGAGCCTGGCAGAGGTGACAGCTTTTGGCCCTGCTTGAGGAAATCCAATTGAAAAGCAGCCAAGAGGAACAACAACCCCAAAACAGATGTTGCTTGATACCACTGGTGCAACTAGGGTACACACAACCCAGCGGCAACAAACCGAAATGTCAAATCTGACACACATAATACGCACAGTGGACACTGAATGTAGCACACACACACACACACACACACACACACACACACACACACACACACACACACACACACACACACACACAAACACACAAAACTATGAAAACTGCAGGTACATGGGACAAATGCAACAAACAAAATATCCATAATCATGCAAATCCATAAACTGTATTTGGGATTTTATAACTTTAATCATCTTGATTTTTGTATTATTTGTAATTTATAATGGGAAGATCTGTTCTCTTGTTTTCAAATATTTCAACTAATAATTTTTATGTAAATACTGAAACCCCTCGTAAATAAAATGCTATTTAATTGTTTTTACAGTGTATTCATTTTATTAATCCACCAGTGTTTCATCTCACAATTATAGAAACACATTAAAACTAAGTAACACACCTTCACACATCAAACATTCTGGAAACTCTTGCTTATTCAACTTGATTTTAGGATCCATAAATTGTTAATCGAAGGTTTGTGAAGAGTTTTTTTTTTTTTCTCATTGTGGCCCTCAAAACATTTGTTACAAACCTAGAGAAAGGAATTCAGAAGTGAAATGTGAAAAACAAATCCACACAGGGAAGACTATGTAAGTCTGTTAGAAACATCTATACTGACTGGAAGCCAAAATAAAGCATTTTCCATCAGAAGTCCACTGAAGCATTAATCCATTCCTCTCACTTTCTTTTTTTACAATCTCTGGCAGACAATTGCATTGAAAACATATCAGACAGGCCCTCAAATAATCGCAGCTCTTTGTTCCAGTATTAATTTAGTTTGATAAAAAATGACAATGCCTCAATCAGAGTAACATTCATTATTATTTTTTTATTACCGGTACTGCAAAAGAGTGAGGGGGTGGGGGGGTGGAGCAGTACAAAGACGAAAGGGGGATGGGCAAAAAAATCAATTCTGACATAGCTTTATTGCAAGTTGATGACAAATGATGACATCTGCCATCGCTTTCACATTGTGTCATATCGATTTTACATTGGGCAGACAAATGTTATTGATGAAACACCACAGTAACAGATGAGCACTTTATTTTACTTGTTTTGATGTTTAAATACACCAGAGCAATGGGCAGTGAGGAAGTGGATCATTCAATCGATCTTTCCATTTGGAAATAATTTTGTCTTCCTTAAAATTAATTCAATTACGATGCATTTACATAAACCAAGCCTGCTGCGACAGGTAACTTATGCCCCAAACACATGTGGTAATGCAGCATTGGAGTGGTAAAGGCAGCCTGAGAAAGAATGAAAGAATGACTGCACTGTAAACAAACCAGCTTTTAAACAAGACAATTTTGGGTTGCGTGTTGAAGGTGCCAATCAAAACAAATCCGTGGAAAACTGATACAAACTTTTAACACATGGGTCAAAGCAGGAGCCTTTGAACTGGTCGGGGAAAGCACGCTGCCAATGGGGAGAGCTGTTTAACTACAAATACTTACTTATCCAACAGTCCTTTCTGTGGTGTGCCCTTGTCAAATTGTATGTGATCCCACTGTCAATCACGTAGGGCGTTTTGTTAATTGCATAGTTTTACACTGACAGAGAGGTAAAAAATGTTGGCAGAGACCAACCCCTCAGAAACAGCAGCTGGAGACTGGATTTGGTTTGTAGGAACTGTACACACATATGTACACAGCCTCTGATGCACATGAGCCATTGAAGCAGCTGACAACCGCACTGCTCACACACACGTAGATGTGGATTCCATATCAACGAAAGTCTGTGTACAACATTCAGATATATGAACATGTATACTGTACATCCATCCAGTCCCATGTTCACTCATATTGTGACAGCATGCTACACAACCAATGGAAGATTCTAACATTTATTACTAAATACGGGTAGAGACACCTTTCTTCTAAAGAGCAAATATATGCTTTCACATGCATAATCACATAAGTGAATGGCGAGCCATATGAAGAGAAAGTATAGTATGGAGAAGAAAAATGTATAGACTTACATGCATACATTAAAAAAGATACCACAAAGAGATGAAAGTTTTCTCCAGCGACAGGCATAGTACAATTATCTACATTCAAGAACGAATGAAATAATGTTTCTATTTCATTTCCTAGTTTTTACAATACATACAGCAGATCTCACATATTTGCAATATTCAAAAAGCAATTACCCTCTCAAATAATATTCAGAGTCGGAGACAATATGAAATGGAATGCAGTGGTGCCAACTGATGAATCTTTTATTCATTGAAATAATATTAATACACACACACCTACTGAAATACAGTGAAAACTTTCAGTATGCAAACATTTGACTTATCTGGCATGTCATCACCACAGTACTGAACACGTTATCACGTTTTGCATACTTTCCTCACTTCATCCACGTGTCTGCTGCAGGTGGCCATCACAAGAGCAGACAAGCAGTTTCCGAAGCAACATCCAATTTAGCATCCGAGGTGCATGAGAAAGAGAGGGTTGGGAAGACGAGGACGAATGAAACTATGGCGATAACACTCTTGATGTGCATTTCAAGGGGATTTCTACATAGACTGTCTGTGTATGTAAACTCCAGCTTGAGGTTGGAGAGTGATAGTTCAACTTTAGCAAGGCGTTTCAGAGGGACGGTTTCAAGATGACCTTTGCACAGGACCCGACACCGGTGTCCCAACAGCATGGTGAGTGTACGCATTGCTCAGGCAACAGTGCAATTCTCAGCCCAGGAGATTTCTTTTAGAGCTACTGAGCAACATGTTTAGTTATTCATATGCCTACATTCATAGGCATGAAAAAAATGAATGCACCCATATGAGCATACACAAACATACACCTAATACATACATGGTAACATTGCACAAGAATACCTAAAATTGCACTACTGACAAAACTGTTGTAGTGTCCTTGACTAACAATGACTAATGGAAGCAATATGCAAACTCTGAATAAGTTGATTTTGGGACAAATAGGGGAGAAAAAAATGGCTGCAGGTACTACTGTGGGATGCGTTTGCGCCCCTCTTTCCCAGCTGAGGTGAGCCGAGTTGAGGTTAATGGCATGTGTCAGTATCATGCAGTGTGTAGGTGAGTGCACAAAATCTGTGTCCATGAAGGTGCGTATGCGTGAGAACACACGGGGGAGAAAGAGAGAGAGAGAAAGGAAGAAGGAAAGTCACTCGTTTTGAGGTGTGCTAAATTATCAACCGTTGAGACTTGTGATGCATTGTTGTGCTGCAAATGTGACCTTGTATTTGTTAGGAATGTAAATGACAAGGGATACATTGTTTGGATATGAAGAAATGAAGCACTTTGAACAGATACAAAATTTCTAAATGTGAGTCAGTAATGTAAGTGCATGTTCCTGTCACAAAGGTTTTTTGTTGTTTTTTTCAAAATGTAATTTAATGTGACAAGTTTTACCATCTGGTATCTTCAAAATGCAGCGGAAGGAACATGCTATCTGCTTTTGTCTTGCTGCTTTTAAATGTTAAGATGATCCTCCAGACTTGCACTTTCATTTTTTGATAATACGATAGAAGAAAAAAAAATATTTCAAAGGATTTAAATTCAATTGGAAAACACAATAAAAATAGAGAGGTCATAAAATTACACAAACAAAAGTCTTGCAATTTACTGTGTGAAATATATATGTGAAACTTAAAAACTTGTAAATGTAATATCCCTTTCTCTGTGAGTGACTTTGAATATTTGGGATGCGTTCACAGATTCATGTTCACATAAATCCATTTCTCTCTGGCTTTGAATTCATGCATGCGTACACAGGTGCACTTCAGCGCCACAAGCGATACAAGGTGTATCCATCATGATAAACTGGCAGACTCGGCAACTGTCACATGCAATCACACTTCACTATGGTTCACAGGGCTTCAAAGTGAAAATGAATGGTAGTTCATTGACATGAAGACTTCATATATCTTCGTTTCTTTGCTTTTTTTTTATTCTTTATTATTTTTTTTATTTTTATTTTTGGAAGAGTCCTCTCTTTTTTCCCAACACCCTTTTGTTGTGTGGAACATTTTGTTTTGGTCACTTTTTGAAATAAATGGCGGTACTCATAAATTTTGGAAAAATAAAAATAATACAGTATAGTGTTCTCTAAGTTTCCATAACAGGTTTAAGAATAAGCAAATTTTTGAGTCTGTAGGAAAGGATATCAATAGTATACTTTGTTTTCATCCCTCATGCTTAGTGATTCCAATCGCATTAACAAAAGAACACTACCGCTTGAAATAGTAACACCATCACTATCGGCGGGTGATTTTTACCCATTACAGTATACCCAACAAAAAATATTGTCATCAAAATATATCAAAATATGACAACATAAAAAATAAGAGTGCTTGCCTTTATTTTCAACCGTGACAAAATGAAAGAAGTGTTATGGGGAAACCTTAAGAAAGTTCCAAATGACTGAAAAATTTTGGATTTGAGAACAAAAAATTCCTAAAACAAAAAAAGTCATGCTGAAAACTTAATGTTTGGTCCACCCATTCCTGGGACATTTGAGACTTCCCTGGTGAAGCTACTGGGCCAGTTCAAGAAGGCAGGGTTAACAAACCCTGAGGTAAACCTGTGTTCTGGGTTGACTTACTCTGAACTTGGAAAATCGGGGATTTCGGTTTCACAAACACTTTTCAGGGTTAGAATGAAGTATAAAAACATAATTCATACAATCAGACTTCTGCATCATCTCATTAGGGATCCTCCTCGTCCTCATTATGTTTGATTTTGTACAGTAAATTTAGTGGACGTTTGAATGTTCAGTTGTTTTATCACCAACATAATGCTCTTGTCACAAACATAAATATGCTCTCATCTATATCAAGTTCTGTTAAACATTTCCTCTGGTTTTTGGGTAGTAAAACATCCACACCTTCAAAAACAATGCAGAAACTACCCAGGGAGCCAAGACATTCAAAAGCAACATATTTAAAATCATGCAAATACATTTACTCGGTTGAAAATCATCTGATGATTGTGTTGTAGGGTTAGTATATAGACAATAAACTGTAATAGGGGAGCCATTGGGAACTTATTAGGATTTGTGTTAATACTGAAGGGAATAAAGACTATTATCAGCTTAAGAATGAGTCATTGTATTGTGTCATACTGGAGTTTTTGGTGCATTTCCTAACTTCATTTCATTAGAAACAGAGCAAACTGAGTGCTTCAATTAAATCCTGTCAATACAAAGCTTTTCATTTCAAGGTTGTTTGAGGTTTCCCGTATAGCATTTTTTACACTGTATTTTACACCTGTTCTAATGTTTTTGAGCATAACAAGAAAAAATCAACTTGTGTCTTAGTGTTCAATTTTTATTCCATGTTACACTGTCCTTTTGTGACTTTTGGTAAGGTGTCAAAAAAGCAAACTGACTGTAATATAAGGTAAATAAATAAATTAACCCAAGAGGTAGGCAGTGGTGGAGTCTTAAGAAATGGTGGTGGTTTTTTTTTAAGTGTAGTTATGTTCAATTCATCTGATAATGACATTCATAATTTCTTTAGTTACTCTAATTATCTCCACAAAAATAAGGGCCATCAAACTGAAGTGGCAACTAACAGAAATTAGATTTAAAATTTTACCTGGTGTTAAGCTACAGTTTAATTGAACATGGCAAGTGTTAAATGTGATAATCATCAAATTTGTAACCACTAGAATGTCAAATTAGTCATAATAATGCTGCAGCTTTTTTGCACCTCACCAAGGTTTGCCTTTAATCTTGTAATGACTCTAAAATGACGCCGCTGTGGAGATGAAGCTGTAGTTCTCTCTGCCTGCATCCCTCTGTGTGCCCCCGCCCAGGCCCTGCTCTGGCTCTGGCTCTCATGCTGTTTGATTGGCACATGCTTTCACTTAATGAAGGATAATTACTAAGGAAAACAAGTGGGAGACCACATCTGCTCAGTTTAAAGAGAGGTCCAGGCCTGGTGCGATCTGTCAGACAGAGCTTTCAGGCTGAGTGAGTGAGTGTTTCATCACCTTCAGCAAACCCGCCAGGACCCTGCCTCCACCCCATCCCGACAAGAAGCAGATTAATAGGAATCAGCATGTAGCTATAAACACTCAGCAGGAAGAGTTTATATCTGTGTGCACTGACATGCATAGGAAATTACCCCAGGTGTCTGTCGGGGACACGCCAGGGGCCACTGCAGGAAGGGCAAGAGGTCGGTGGGGACAAGCAACATCAACATCCCAATCACTGTCCTGCTGCCTGAGCTGTTGTTCCCCAGAACCCATCAACACTGGTTTGTCTGTTCTAACACAATGCTGTTTTCCATAAAAAACACAATTTTTTCTTATTGTTTTACTATATTAATACTTTTGAAAGATAGACATGTAAAACAGGATTACATTGAACATATTACATTGAAACATTACACTTGGATTTTTTTTAACCAATTTGCACTGATTATGAACCAGAAAGGAAAAATAAACAACTAACAAGCAATAGCAGATATGAACAAGGTGTGTTTGCGTGTGTGTCTGTGTGTTTGTCTGTTTCTCTGTTCATCTACACAGCCCATGAGTGATATGTCACCACACTGTGCTTTGTGTAAATTAATTTGGCACATTTCACATGGGTCGTGCTTTGTTGACATCATCAGATGGCCTGCAGACCTGCCAACTCTTCCTCTTATATATTTGGGGTATATTTGGGGATGAAGACTGTATTTCACAATTTTCTGACATAAATGTCTAGTTGGAGGAATAGGAATATCAATTCCCCCATGTGGTTCAAAATCAGAATCATTACAATCAGAATTTAGCTCAAGATAGTTTTCATCTTCAGACAAATCATCCTATAGTTCACTGTCATGATCAAAGATGAATTCCACAGCCTCTTGGACTGTCACCTTTTTGCTTCTGTTGCCCATTTTGTAAAGGTCTGCATGACAGAGTGCAATGTTGGTCAGACTCCCATGCAGAGAATCATTAATGTTTTGCACCTCCACTGTTCAGTGTCCATGTAGAGAAGGTGGAGTGTCCCACAAGAACATAAATGGTTCCCATCAAGTCATAACACGTGCACCTGTGTTTGTGTGTGTGTGTGTGTGTGTGTGTGTGTGTGTGTGTGTGTGTGTGTGTGTGTGTGTGTGTGTGTGTGTGTGTGTGTGTGTGTGTGTGTGTGTGTGTGAGTGTATGAGAGAGAGAGTGAGATTGGGTGGAAATATGTCTCACACTTCCAAAGAAAGAAATAGTCCTGGTTGCTGGGTCAAATAGACCCGTGCAGTAAGATTGTTTTACAGACATAGAGCAGGTAGTTGCAAATATGTGAGATGAACCATTTTCATATATATGTTGATCACAATAATTAGGCCAAGCAGAAGAAGAGTCATACTAAAAATTTTTCAAACTACTTTAAACTACATCTTCAAACTTTAAAACGGGTCAATTTGACCCAAAACATAGCAAGAGGGTACAGTAACCCTGAAGAACGGTAACCCTTGTGACAAGAGGTCAGCTCAGCATGAATATAATGGAAATGTTCACATTTTATTAGCCAGCTTTAGAGACATAAAAAATTTTACCTTGATCTTGGCTTGAATGCCATCACATTTTCGATTATGAAATTATTTTTGAAACAGACAGCAGCTTTATTTTTTTTACCGTAAAGCAGCAAAAAGAAAATGGCTTATATGTTAATTGGAACGAAAATTTGACAGTCATTTAACCTTCCTAACCCCCCCTACAACCCATCCAACATTCTCCCTGCCACCCACCCACTTGAAGAACAACATGGTTTTGCTTTCTTGCCCTGTGCTGACCCAGTTCTAACTAATTACCAGCAAAGTACACATCAAAGCCAGGCCAGAGCTGCAGATCTGCGGGAACGAGGCAGCGTAAGCAAAGCCAGAACCATCACTAACCTAGTCGCCACGACCCAGCGCTGATTTTTGGGTGTTTGAGTTGTTCCTGACACTGTCAAAACTGCGCCTCGGATGACATGAAAGCGGGGATGTGGAAAAGTGAGGTCACAAAGCTGGGAGTCAGCTGATGGGATAGCACGCCCGTAGATATGCATAGACATACACACAAGCATAAAATACACAAGCACAGACAGATCCCCGAATGTATTAAAGAACAGATGAAATTCTAAACACAGATGTGTATAAAGGAAAATTTAGAGTATTCTCTCTCTCCCTCTCTCTCTCTCTCTCTCTCTCTCTCTCTCTCTCTCTCTCTCTCCTCTCTCTCTCTCTCTCTCTCTCTCTCTCTCTCCCTCTAACTTTCACTCTCTCTTTCCCTCTCTCTCTCTCTCACACACACACACACACACACACACACACACACACACACACACACACAGGGTAGATATGCAAGTATGGGGCAAAGGGGATGGTTTGCTTTCTTATGACACAGTCTATTACTAAATTGAGCTGGCAGGTAATTCTAAGACAAATAAATGCCAACTGGTTTAACACAAGGAGAGGTCTTGGGGGTGCAGGCATGAGCAATGACAGGAATTCTCTCGCCTCTTTTGACAGGAAGGCTGTTATTCTCACCACTTTATTTACCCATGCCAGTTTTTTTAAGTGATCTCTCCGATACTATTTCACACCCTTAAAAAAAAATAAAAACCTGTCCTTCCTCATCTGAATTACCGCCACTCCTTGCTCATTTTCGGTTGCCGATTTCTTCTTGTCTGTTCTCTCCCTGACAGTAGCAAATAAGAGAATATATGGGAGGTTGATTTTTTTTTTTTTTTTTTGGTAACTGATTCTTTCACTGACTCCTTTTCAGTTAATTTCAAGGGTACTTAGGTGACCATTTTTGCAAGGGCTTTTCTGTACAAAAACCTTGATGTTAATATCTTGTATTAGGCCTCTGTCTGGTGAAAATCCTCCCATAAAGTAGGCGGACATATAGCATTATGAAATGGGCAACACAGCGTGAATGTTACTGTTGTCCAAATTGTAAAAAAAAAAAAAGAGCAAAAAAATGCAGTAAAAGACAAAAAAAAGAAGAGAACGAATTAGTACAAGTTGAGACAAAGCACACTATAAATATACTACTTATAAAGCTGTGCTATATCCTCATTACAAGTGCCATCTGCGAGGAGCGTGGAGGGAGTCAGCACTGACCTTGGTATTCCGTTTGAATATTGTTTTAATGCTAAGGCTGGTAATTGAGGATGCAACACAAACAGTGGACTCCTTTTCAAAGGGAAAGTTATTTTCCTAGGCAAGGGGAATACAAACAATCATGTTGTGCATTTATTTGTTTGTTTTTCTACCCCACCTCATAATTATACAAGACACTAATTACAATATGGATTTATAAATAAATCTGCATGATTTCACCCATGACTACATTAAACTTAAAAGTTTACATCACCCTCACACTTATTTAATACCCCTGAAAATCTTATTGTATTTAAGCATTATTTGAAATAATCTTCAAAACAAAACCATGAGTTTTAGAATGTGTAATTATTAAGCATGTCATTAAAGGCATACAGTAATGTGAAATATTTGTAGAGTAAGAAATTAAAAATATTATTAATAGCAAACACCATTTTTACACCAATACTTATTTTTTAAAGAAATTAAGCTGTTCCCTTAATATATATTAAAGTAAGCTGTTCCCTTAATATATATTAAATTAAGCTGTTCCCTTAATAAATTTATATATTCTTCTTTTCTCTTTTTAAAAAAAGACTGTTTCCCTTCAATTATCTGACCAGCGAGAGGTTTGCCATTTGTGCGTGTGTGTGATCCTGCACATGTCTGTATGTGTATGTATGCCTGTGTAGCGTGTGAGTGGGTGGTAAAGAGTGGCTTACATCCAAGGCTGCACTGAAAATTCTTCCTTATGGTGCAACTTTACTGATGATAATCCACCTACATAAGAGTAAACACCCTGAAAGGTCTGCAGCGCGCCAAATTGATTATTACATCCATGTCTGAACTTCTTTTAAATTTGGATACAAACATCTATAAACCAAATTTTCACAAATATGTAATTTGCATGTGATTTAATATTACCATCAAGTAGTTTAGTTTACATATACTTTTTGGGCATATTTAATTATATTGTTTGTTCATATTCTGCTGCTTAATCTCTTACTGGTGGTAGTAAGCCTGTTCTTCTAGCCACTGACAATCACTGTCAGGTCACTTGCTTGAATCATCTATGAACCTTGAAACAACTCAGTAAAAAACAAATAATCGCAATAAATAACAATACTGTGCATCAGAGTGGGGAGTTTTTCTCCTAAAATTAGAATTAGAATTTAGATTCTTTTGTTGCACTTCAAAAATAGTAGAAGCAAATATTGATGACATATTAGCTGATTTATGCAAGTGTTACTTTCCATCTCCAAGAGTCAGGTTACTCTGAGATACATTATTATACAGGAGATAAAAGAAATAATTCCGAGATGGGTTATAATGGGCCAGTTGTGTAGGTCCAGGTGAGCGGACTAGATGTAAACAGCTGAAAACTGAAGTTCTGCTGTTTTTCTGTAATAAAAAATAGCATCTAATTCTGTGGTCTATAGGGGATTGTGCCTGATGGTGACACGTAGTTACACTATGCACACACATGCACAGATTTTTTTACAATAATTACGAGGGCATCACAAACCACAAAAAAAAAAGAAAGAAAAAGGTTTCTACAGGATCACACACAGACATAGACACACTAACTCCTGTGTCATGGCTTGCAGACCTTTTGCTCAGGCAAGATTTTTTCATATGGTAAATTAAACAGTATCCATTGAGATGCAATTTAATTAGTTGCCAAGCTGGCAAACTAATTAAATTACATCTCAGAGAAACACATTAAATGACTTTAACGTGTTTCTCTATTGATTCAAAAGTTTTACCAATCCCATAAAAATCATCAGGTGGTGATTATTTTAATTTAATACGTTTTATATTAAGATGTATAGCTGTTTTATTTTATATTTTTTATGATATGTAATTTTGTTGTAAATACATGTGTGTGCGTGCGTGCATACGTGTGTGCGTGTGTGTGTGTGTGTTAATTTTGCTATATATTTAAAAATCGGAAGTGCTGAATTAATTCCTTGATTACAGAATAAGTAAAAAATAAGTTAAACCTGAGCTTGGTAAGATTTGACCATACCTAAGGTCACTTGATAGTGACTTTAGGCTGATACTAAAACTATAGACCAGTTTCATGACAGAAATGAAAGACCTTTCCAACTCCTTTATTTATTCAGCAGAAAGAATGAAACAGCAAACTGACTAAAAATGTACGAAGTTACTGAGAACTTTTTTGTAAAGATCAACAATGCTTTCTTATTTTAAAGAAAGGTTTATTTCTCCATCAGTGGCCAGTGATGTCAGAGGAAGCCTATACAACACAATGAACTGAAGTGCTTATTTTAAAGGCTGATAAGCTACTGGAGGTACATAAGTCTGGATGGATCTGGCAGTAATGACTCCATGATTTGTGCATTCAGCTATAGAAATAAAATCATGCTACAATTACATCGTCGTGAGCTACCAAAGAGAAAATTTGCCTCTCTCCAACAATCATTTTAGTTGCTCTAAAAGCGTTCCTTGCCTGTGGAACAAATCTCCTAAATAGAAAAAATCAATAAACACAGCAATGTTCTATTGATCATTTCTATATCTTGGATATACTCTGTTGTTATGCTCTGCCAGTCAAGTGTGTGATGTTGTCTTCCTGTACATAGAAGTTAAATAATGCTGCAGTCATTTCAATACAAACACTGATTGTGAATTAAAACTATGCCTCAAGAAAAAGGAATATTTCCCAGGCAATTATTCATGCATTATTGTGTGTCTAATAAAGATTTGTATGGCCTGATGTGAAAAGGTGCCTTATCTGAATCACTACAATTGACTTCCTACTGGAAATGGAAATGTATGCAATGATACAGTGTAACCACCTAATAGAAAAGCTGTTACAAAAGAAAGACAGTTTGTAAATTTGTAAAGAGGTGGAATTTTCTCATGGTGTAAAATAAACTTAGAGGGAAAATATTCTTGCATACCTGAAAAGGATGTGAAAGATAGACAAAATGTTATTACAATATATCAACCCTTATAACGGGTAACTTTTCTGACTTTTTAAAATGACGTTTAAAGGTGAAAAGATAAATTTGATTTTAAAATCTCATTGTCACTAAGCAGTCACTCAGTTCATAAGAAGAGGTGAAAAACATGATCGTCTTCAGTTCCTGTGAATTAAAGACCCATATGCATTACAAATGGAACAGCACAGATAAATCCACTGATTGATTTGTCTCTGACTCAACACTGTAATGACAAGGTACCGAGGAGCAGCGTTGCCCTCCACAGGCAACAAACTGACATACCAGAAAAAATAAAGCAGCTATTCATCTTTATGAAAATATCTGTAAACCTACCAAAAACAACTCACATGGGCTCACTTTTATTTGGGACAACTTGCAGCAGATGATGGTTAACCAAACATTTTCTTTCCGACACCCTAACTTCCTTCATTTCTCCACTTTGTTTTCTTCCTCTCGCTCTTTCTCTTTTGGCTACGGCCTCCCTCTGAAGCTTTAAGTTATTGATAGTTTGAAGTTATGGGCTAATAATAAGATGGACACTGCATGGCCAGGAGACTATTATTCTCAGGTAATAGATAGTGCAGGGGTTTTGAATGACATTGCTCAGAGATTGGATGACGAAGGGTGGAGAAATTTATGGGCCACCCAAAGAGCGCCCCCTCCACCATCTACCTCTTTCTTTCACACACAGACAAGCACACACACCTCACTATTTATTGCTAGCTTGATAAGGAAGTCGATGAGGCATGCCTGTTTTTATATGATGAAGATGTTCATAAAAACTACTTGACTCAGAGAAGGAAGTGGGAATTCACCAAGGGAAACAGCATATCCAGTCGAAACTACAGCATGTACACATCCTGTTCTGACTGCCCAATGCAAACTACACAAATAATTAAATAAACAACTTCTTTTTAGGTGTTTTTTGTCAAAATGAAGTGGGATACGACTGTAATATGGCTATAAGGTGTCTTAAAGTCCCTTCCTGATAAATACTATCGATCTAAAAGACCTATGCATTGATAACTTGTAACTTGTAAATAACGTGTCCTGTAACAACCAGCAGACCAGTTCAATAAGAAAAAAAACTTTAACTTTTGTCAAAACTGAAATCAAAACATGTAAGTAAAAATTAATAATTTTGAGTATTGGCTTAAGAGCCTGTTCCATAAACTGCTCTTGGAAGAGAAGGGATTATTAAACTGAAGGAGTCAAGTCTTAAGGTTCATCAAAGGACAATTCTATAAGTCAGATCAAGTCATGACAAGTGTTTCCCCCCCTTGCTATTTTCAAGCAACTGAAAAGGTCAGGCACAGATGAAACTGCTCTGCCATGGTAATCAGCAGCAGCAAAGAGAGCAACAAAGTTCATGCTGCTGTGTCCTATTACAGCAACATTCTGAACAATTCAAACATGTAGTACTCAAGCAATGCAATAACGCAGCAGCCATGAACTAAACCGGAGAAGAAGACATGCGATCGAAGCTAAAGCGTTTTTGCTTTTTGCCCACAATAAATAAGAAGAGCATTGATCTGTTGGTGCAAGAGTTCTGGGTGTTTTAACACTTGAGACACACCAATGCTGCTGTGAGGATGCAGAGGTAAAAGGTGGAGCAAGGAGGCAATGAGGAGCACAATGAAAACTGCTTGTCAACATTATCTGTTTTATTGATTTAACAGTAAAAGCGTGTCACTTAAGTTTTATGTTGCTTTGGCTGGCTCAATGGAAAATACAGCCAGAAATAAAAAATGATTGCATAAAAACTTGATTTTTTTATGAACTTGTTTGCTTTATTTATTTGTATTTCCTCCCTAATGGCTCAAACCTTGCATATGTTATTTCTAAAGTTTCACATATTTCAATGTCTTTATGAGGAGCCGTTATGGTTAAGGACACATACAAATAGAACCCCATCACCGAAGGGTGTCATCAGGAGGACAAGATATCTCCACAGCAACAGTAGTCTATAGTAACCATTTGTTAACTGAAAAAAGAAACTTCAAGTCGTGTGAGGGTCTTAAACCTGCAGTCCTGCAGGGGCCAACTAATAAATGATGGTTCCATTTACCTGTACCTTGTGACTGAAACGGAGTCTATCTAGGATAGTGGTGTAGCTTCTAAATATGGCTGGGATGTTCAACACAATGTTAATAAAATTGCCCACAAACTACGCTTCATTGCAGCCTGGTTTAATTATATAGCATTAATTGAATATAATTGTGTATTGGAGGATTAAATGGCATATATACTTTATTCAAGGGTCCGCAGCCATGCTACGAGCCTTGTGAGACCATGCTACTTTAATGTTAACATGTTAGTGTTTAGAATTTATGATTTTTACCACCTTTTTAAATCTGTTAGCATGCATGCCCAAAATTTCAAAATTATACTCACCCTAAAACAGAGCTGAGGCGGATGGCAAAAACATTAGCTTTGCAGGAATTTGGTGACATTTTGGTGGTAACATGGCATTAGATGGAAGGTTAAGGGTTTCAGGTTTTTAAGATTCATTCACTAGAGAACATGGATTAAGAATATTTCCCAATGTCCTTGTAGTTATCAAGTAACTTCATTCAAATTGTCTTTGAATGCCTCATGGTGGTGCTTTTGGAAAAGTGGAAGGAGCAATACAATCAGTAGGAGATGTTGATTTCAGAATTATAGGATTTTTTTTATGCTTACAAGAGAGCAACTCAATATTTTAAGAAAGTATTGTTTTTTATTTATATAGCACTAAAACCTAACTAATTTGGATTATGTGTTCCAATTAAATTCTGTAATAAAATACATTTTGGGTCAGATGGGTACTCTCAGGTGTAGGTGTTCTCAGTTTAGGTTCCACAAAACTTTGAAAAGGTTTGAGAACCATTGAGAGTAGAGTATAACTTTATTTATCCCTTAAGGAGGTTCCATCAAGGAAATTAATTTCTCCGTCGCACACAGCGCAGTGAGTACATAAAACAGAGAAAAAGCACACAGAAAGCACCAGCACATAGAAAGTAGTACCAACACCAAATAGAAAGATTAATAAATAATCCATCAAGAATATACAAATAAAAAATCATGAATAGGTATAGAAAAAATAAATAAAGAACTAAAAATATACATAAATAAATAAACAGGCCTAGTTAAGTATGGGTATAGTGAAATGTCTATAGTGTTTGCATTGTTTTTGCTGTATTGTTTGCGTCATCCCTCAGCTCTCATATGGACTTTCTTCTTCTTCTTCTTCACCTCCCCCAGAAAGGAGTTTAATGGCTCGGGGGATGAAGGAGTTCTTAAATCTGTTTGTCCTGCATGTTGGGAGGCTCTGGCTGGTCAGCTTCTCTGGTTGTTGGTAACGATGTGCAGAGGAGTAAGTAAGGAGTATAGTATATTATAGTATTATATTATATAGTATTATATTATTATTATTAGTAGTAGTAGTAGTAGTAGTAGTATTAGTATATTATTATTATATAGTATATTATAGTATATAGAGTATATTGAGTATAGGAGTATAGGAGTTGAGTTGAGTATACATCTAAGAAAACAAAGTATTTATTGTCTCCTTCATGTTTCATCACTTTTGCAGATGAAAATCTATCAATGCTAAATGACTAAGTCCTTTTACTTTTCATAAAATGATATGATACAAAAATTACCATCTTTCTTCCTCACTCTCCAGGAAGTAATAGTGAAGAGCAACCAAATGGGACGGACAGTTATTGTGAATCAAATCACGTATGGCTTTGGATTTCCTTTTTGGTTAGCATGGTTCTTGGTTAGCAGTGAATGGTCACCTACAGATGAATGGAAAGCAACACATACATTATTAACGCACCAGATGCAGACCAGAAATCACTGGGGTCAGAAGACTACCATGGACCAGCTTGTAGGATACTCTGGTATACTAATCTGACCTGAGGTTTCACAAAGACAAACTACTAAAGAGCAGTTTGTCACGTTGGCATCTTATCAAGGGCTTCATATCCACAAAACCAACCAACACGCAGACAGACATGTTCAACGTCTTCCAGATCCAGCAGGGCCAGACACAAAGCTCTCCACATATCCCATTTTACTTTGTCTGAGTTATTTTAATAATTTCAGGAATTAAAATACAACCTGCAACAGAGGCAGCAGAAAGGTGGTTGGTGTTTCCTTGTTGTCAAAGTGATGCAAGAAGACACTGGAGGACAAGGTCTTTCATGAGGCAACAGTTGCAAGCATCACCATCATTTTTGGCAACCTCTTAAAGACAAGTGCTTCCTGTTATGTATTTTATGTGTTTCTTAAAAATATGTAATATATCAGGACAATGACTGATATACTACATATCAAATTTGATAGGGAAAAACACATAATGAGATAACAGGGCAAGAATGGAGGCCAGACAAACAGAAATCTACTGACTGATTGGTGGCAGCTGAACAAATAGACACCCACCTTCATCCTCATCTCTGCAGAGGGAAATGATGCCGCGTGCATCTTACTGTTGTTCCATGTGAAATCCATTGTTTCTAAAAGATGTGATGCTTACATCTACACAATGTGTGATAACATGACCCATTGTTCAAAAAGCATCAAAACAGTGCTGAAACACAAACAATAAGAATAATGCTGATCACTGAATACATCAAGCAAAATAATCAAAACAACAATACAAATCGCTTTGCCTTATTAACATGAAGCACCTGCTTAACACATAGCACCAAGGCTTTATTTTTTCTTTTTTTTTTTTACAATTTCTGCCTCAGCCTTGTCACTGGCAAATAAAAAACCTTGACAGTATGTGTACCCTAACCATGACAGAAGGGCAGAATTACAATGTATAATAGAAAACCTTTCTCTTTCTCATTGAGGACAAAAACTAGTTTAAAGTCTATAAACTGTTTAAAGTTTGAGTTTTAGCTGTGGAATTATTTTACCTTGTTTATTTTTTGCTGCTTTAGTAAGGCAGGTAGATGGTTGTTTTGACTGCTTCACGTTATGCGTCTATCATTTTCGACAATACAGTAGAATAATAAAAATCTTTGCATTTGGAAGACAGAAAAAAATATAAAAGTTTTTTTTCTGGTACTAATTTTCCCTGCTTTTGGTACTGGGGCTTTTATTCAAATTGTATGACCTTTCTATTGCTTCCTGCAGTTCTCTGTTGTATAATAAACATCGGTCTTTACATGAGGCACTCAAATCATATTGTTTTTATGCTTATATTTGTGTTTTTATTGTAGCCATTTAAAAACTTTCTTTAAAGATGCACAAGACTCCGTCCACATCCAAAATGCTTGTTTCAAGATTTACACACACACACACACAGAGAGAGAGAGAGAGAGAGGAGAGAGAGAGAGAGATGTAGACGAGAGACGAGAGAGAGACTGAGAGAGAGGATGAGGAGAGAGAGACGAGAGGGCGAGAGAGATGAGAGGAGAGAGAGAGAGAGGAGAGAGGAGAGAGAGAGAGAGAGCGAGAGAGAGAGAGAGAGGAGAGAGAGAGAGAGAGAGAGAGAGAGAGAGAGAGAGAGAGAGAGAGAGAGAGAGAGAGAGAGAGAGAGAGAGAGAGAGAGAGAGAGAGAGAGAGAGAGAGGTAAATAAGTCATATCACAAAAATGCACACACACATTCTTCAACTATTCCTGAATCATTCTCCTTCCCACTGATCACCAGGTAAATAAGTCATATCACAAAAATGCACACACACATTCTTCAACTATTCCTGAATCATTCTCCTTCCCACTGATCACCCGTTGCTCTGTCTGGAACTTCTAACCTTTTTAAGTCTTTTTGGGCAAAACTGAGCGTCTTTGGCAGATATCTTGCTCCATACACAACTGTGTGCGGCTGCAAATGATCACGGGGTGACAACTTACCACCTTAAATCTGCCTTAATTCTGTTTAGAGTGGAATTATCTTCCTGCCCAAGTGACCGCCAAACCATACCAGCTGTGTGTGAGTTTGTCTCTGTGCAACATGGTGGGCAATGAGCCCCATTTTACCCAGTGGCAGAATGTGTTTAAGTTTCCACGATGGCTGCCACGCAGGGGTGCCAAAAGGTTCAAAGCATGCTTTGAAAATCTTCATAAAGCGCCTCCTGTGAACTCCAGAGGTCTGAGGTAGTGAAAAACATATACTTAAACATGAAATTCAAAGGTGAGATCATGTACAGGTCTGATGAGGGAAATCTACAGGATCACATGCAGCAGAATTACACAATGATTAAGGTCACTGTCAAAACATGGATGACAATATCAAAGAGACAGTGATAGCTTAACAAGATCTGGGGCTGTGTGTTGTGATTATCAATTTACCTTAGCTGTTCTAAAATCATAGCAAACCACAGTCTCTCCAGTCTTATGGCTTTAATCATTTGTGCATGGACTTTGTAGCACATTCGCCTCAAAGAATTCAATTCAATAACACCAGATTAGCCACAGTCCACTATAAAATACAATCCTTACTGCATGACATTTTGTGAAGTTAGTAAAAGGTATATGGCATCTAAATAGAAAAGGCATTATGAGGTCTATAATATTTATGTAAGGTTTCAGACATAAAACATGTTGTCAATACATTGGGACTAAATAATAGCAATTTCATATACTGTATTTAAATATGCCAAAACTGACATCAGTACATTAGACTTATGTTAAATGACTGACGCTTGGAGCAATGAAAAATTAGAAATATAATTTGAATTGACTATCTTGTTATATCTTATTTCTTATCTTACAAATGAAGCTTGCGATTTTAAAAAGAAAAAAAAATTAAAAACGGAAAATGCGCACCCGTCCCGTGAGGGCTGGGTCTGCACCAAGGTCCACAGCCCGGTGAAATGTTTTGAACAAAACAGGACAAATGGCGCCTCCTTCTGGTCATTTATTTTACTGGCGCTTAGGTTTGTTCTCCAGGAGGGAGCCCATGGCCGTCAGTATGATTACTATTGTAGTGTGTAACGAAACAAATTCCAGGATACACAAATAGGAAATATGAAACAGAGACGGCCCACTGACATAAGAGAATAAAGGAAGGATAAAAACACATGAAAACAGAGAAAGGAAGAGAACGGTAAGAGAAAGCCACATGGTCACACATCTGTAGGGGATTGTGGGATACAAAATGAAATGTTGAAAAAATAGAGATACTTTCCCAGCAGCTCAAATAGATTATGTGATTTGAATTGAATTATTTGACCATCCTGCTGAGGATGACCAAGCAAAATACTGAGCCAAAACTCAGTTTTTGCCTGAGGATAACTCCAACATGTTGGCATCTGTCACCTGTGGCAGACCTGGAGCAAGGGAGGAAAACCAAAACAGAGCTGGCAGAGAACAAAATATGGTAATATAGCCAGAAATAGTTTGTCTCCCCCCCCCAGCTGACATCACTGGTGACATGAGAGTCAGACACTCATTCATGTTCACTTACTACTTTATAAGAAAAAAGTCGAAAACCAACAAAACTTTAGGTATGTGTGTAGCACAATATAATGCATTTCATTCATCATGTCCATCAAATCTCCTAAACACTATCCTCTGACTATAAAAGATAAACAGTCTCTTCATTTACTCTGCTCAATAACCCCGTAACCCCAAATGTGTTCTTTATGCTTCTTCTTCTTCTTTTCCTTTCGGCTTTTCCCTTCAGGGGTCGCCACAGCGAATCAATTGTCTCCATCTAACCCTGTCTTCTGCATCCTCTTCTCTCACACCAACTACCTTCATGTCCTCTTTCACTACATCCATAAACCTCCTCTTTGGTCTTCCCCTAGGCCTCCTACCTGGCAGTTCAAAACTCAGCATCCTTCTACCAATATATTCACTATCTCTCCTCTGGACATGTCCAAACCATCTCAGTCTGGCTTCTCTGACTTTATCTCCAAAACCTCTAACATGTGCTGTCCCTCTGATGTACTCATTCCTGATCCTATCCTTCCTGGTCACTCCCAGAGAGAACCTCAGTATCTTCATCTCTGCTACCTCCAGCTCTGCCTCCTGTCTTTTCCTCAGTGACACTGTCTCTAGACCAAACAACATCGCTGGTCTCACCACAGTTTTGTACACCTTTCCTTTCATTTTAGCTGAAACTCTTCTATCACACATCACACCTGACACTTTCCTCCATCCGTTCCATCCTGCCTGTACACGCTTCTTTACCTCTTTTCTTTGCTCTTGCTCTGGACTGTTGACCCTAAGTACTTAAAATCCTCCACCTTCTTGATCTCTTCTCCCTGTAACCTCACTCTTCCACTTGGGTCCCTCTCATTTACACACATGTACTCTGTCTTACTGCGGCTAACCTTCATTCCTCTCCTTTCCACGACAAACCTCCACCTCTCTAATTTCTCCTCCACCTGTTCCCTGCTCTCACTGCAGATCACAATGTCATCTGCAAACATCATAGTCCATGGAGATTCCTGTCTAACCTCATCTGTCAGCCTGTCCATCACCATAGCGAACAAGAAGGAGCTCAGAGCTGATCCCTGATGCAGTCCCACCTCCACCTTGAACTCCTCTGTCACACCTACAGCACACCTCACCACTGTCTTACAGTCCTCATACATGTCCTATACCATTCTAACATACTTCTCTGCCACTCCAGACTTCCTCATACAATACCACAGTTCCTCTCTGGGCACCCTGTCATAAGCTTTCTCCAGATCTACAAAAACACAATGCAGCTCTGTTTGGCCTTCTCTATACTTCTCTATCAACATTCTCAAAGCAAATACTGCATCTGTAGTACTCTTTTTTTGGCATGAAGCCATACTGCTGCTCACAAATGCTCACTTCTGCCTTTAGTCTAGCTTCCACTACTCTTTCTCATAACTTCATTGTATGGCTCATCAGCTTTATTCCTCTGTAGTTGCCACAACTCTGCACGTGTCCCTTGTTCTTAAAAATGGGCACCAACACACTTCTCCTCCATTCCTCGGGCATCTTCTCACTATCTAAGATCCTGTTGAACAACTCAGTCAGAAACTCTACTGCCACCTCTCCTAGACACTTCCAAACCTCTACAGGTATATCATCAGGACCGACTGCCTTTCCACTCTTCATCCTCTTCAATGCCCTCCTCACTTCATCCTGACTGATCTTTGCTACTTCCTGGTCCACAACAGTCACCTCTTCTAGTCTTTGTTCTCTCTCATTTTCCACCTTCATCAACTCTTCAAAGTACTCTTCCCATCTTCCCATCACACTACTGGCACCTGTCAGTAGACTTCCATCGCTTAATTCCATCCTTAATCACCCTAACCTGCTGTACGTCCTTCCCATCTCTGTCTCTCTGTCTTGCCAACCTGTATAGATCAGTCTCTCCCTCCTTACTGTCCAAAGCTCACACAGCTAATATTCTATTATCCATTAGTGTAGAGAATGGATTTGATTACGGAGGACCCAGAGTTGCGACATAAATAGTAGCTGCTGCAGTATAAATGGTGGTGTTACCTTGCCTGTGGCCTGAGCAACACGCTCCACACCATACAATGGCATGTCTGTCATTGCTGCTGAGTGCAAGAACGCAGCATCCAAGCACCGACCGCTATTCTTTTGAGCCTCTGCTAACCATTGATGTGATCTCAGATTCACAACCCTGTATCAGGAGAAAATGCAAAATGTTTAGTTAACACCAAGTCTGCAGACAAACTGGGTGACTTAAAATTGATCTAATAGGAAATCAATGCAAGCAACATGTAGTTGTCTGTCAGGTTTGTAAATAAATTAAAATGCCAGTGGAAAAAAAAATCAGATTGGAGAGAGAAAAATTGTGTGTTAAGGTGCTGAGGCTGGTATGGAATTTAGATTTATTTTGGATATATTCATGTTCTGTTTGGGGCTCAAGGTTGAGAATTCCCTCCACTTGGTCATTTCCATAGACAGAGCTCAAACAGCTCAGAGCTAAGACACGTCAATTAATGCAATGCATTTTGATGAGTCTGGTAAAAACTACACCAAACTGAAGATCACTTTTTCAGTTCAGATAATGCATTCTTTTCAGTCTACATCAATCAATCAATCAACTTTTATTTATATAGCGCTTCATCACATCTGAAGACATTTCAAGGCGCTTTACTGATAGAAAGCCAATAATGCCCTCCAGAGCAAGCATAAGCGACGGTGGCGGGGAAAAACTCCCTCAGTGAGGAAGAAACTCCGGGCAGGACCCAGGCTCTGGAGGGCGGTCATCCGCCTTGACCTGTTGGTTGGAAAAGAGAAATACACTGGGGACAGAGATAGGTCAAGGAAAAAGAGACAGAGAGAGACAGAGAGAGTGAGAGTGGCAGATAGACACCATGAAAAACAAGAATGTAAAGCTGTGGTAATTTTCTGTTTACTTGAATGAGAAACTGAAAGAATCCTCCCATCCTCTTGACCTGGTATCAATTTTGTTGTAAAGTTCAGATAGGGCTTTGACCTGATTGTCAGTGTTGGAATAAAAACTTATTTTTCTTAATATGAAAAGAACACAAAGTGAGATGAACCATTGTAATATCCACAATATTTGTAATATTTAAAAAAAACAATTAACAAAATTAAATAAAAACAGGCAAAAACATTATCCCAGAAGCCATACTGTGCCTCCAAAACATTCAATATAACACAAAACACAATGCTAAAATGCATTAGCCAGGTTTAATGGAAATGTTTCCGTTTGAGTAAGGACTTTGCATTACAATAAACACCAAAGCTTCAAGGGTGGGAAGAGGATGAAAGACAAATGAAGTGTCAGCTACCACACAGCTATAATTAAAGACAAAAGTGTCTACTTATACACTGTTTCTGTGATTAACATGAAGGCAACAATTAAATCCTGCAAAATTATTTATATTATTGTGATGGGATCTTTCCTTGGATGGTTAGTTGGTTGGCTGGTTGGTTGTTATGTGAAAAAGCAAACAAACCTGTCAATGTTCTTATTTGCCTTCATGGCTTATTTGTGAAAGCTTTGCTGATATATGGTTGGTGTACAGCAGGTTTGATAAAGTATCAAATTAGTGCACGTCTCCTTTTCCTTTCGGCTTTTCCCTTCAGGGGTTGCCTCCATCTAACCCTGTCTTCTGCATCCTCTTCTTTCACACCAGTAGGTAGTATAGTATAGTAGGTAGTGTACAGTGTGAACTATTCCCAAAAGAGGACACTTCACAGAATGCGTGTATTATTAATTTTCAGATAAAATATCTTTATCGTGAAAACACAATTTCAGAAACATGGCCTTTTTAATGAACAGCTACAATTAAACCTTGAATATTAGAAGAATTTTTCTTTTCAAACAGTTTATCAAACAAATGCAATTGTAATTATTAGATCTAATAATAGGATTTTGGAGTTCGCAAGTGACAGCACTATGCAGTTTTTGCAGAATGACCTGTATGAAAGATTTGCAGGTTTGGCAGACCTACAACAGGCATGCAAATTTGGAAAAAGGGTTAGCATTTCACCACATGGAGGAACAGCTGCTCTACTTCAAGTGTCTGGATGACCAAACTCCTACCCCCATTTTCAGGCTGAACCCAGCCACCCTGCAGAGAAAGCTCATTTGGTCCCTTGAACTCAGAACCTTGTTCTTGTTGGTTGCATCTACAGACATATGGATGGCTCAGCAGCTTCAACCCTTGTGATTTAGCAGACTGGTCTCTGAGGCCCCTGTCTTCACTTCCTCCACAGAATAGCAATTGGTAGAGAACCTTATGCAAGAGCATAAAATATCTTCATACAAGAAATAAACCACATACACATCCAAAAGAAGAATAAATCTTTTTAATAGCAAAACTGTACTTGAGCTGCTGCTTATAAAAAATTCTGGGTGGTTGAATTCATACAAATGCAATGAGAAATTATTTAAGGGCCCTAAAAAATCTAATAATACAGAGATGGCTATGCTCATTAACAAATATCCTCTTTACAACTGTTACTATTTTTAATTGTGTGATAAAAGTATGTCCCTACACTTTAATATACAAGACACTGCAACGAAACAGCCTTAAATGGCTTTTCCAGGCCAGTATTAAAGTTATAAGAAAGTATAAATAAATCTTGTGACGTGCCTACGTGAGCGTAAGTGCATAAAGCAGAGCTGGATGAATGTAAATAGAAGATAGAAATTGCTTCACAAAGTTCTTAATGTCAGCAGGTAATTTTTTATAGTAAATCATATTGATTTGTGCAGCTTTGCTTTGAATGGAAGCATTCTTCTGGGATCATTTCAGAAGTGGTGGAGCTTCAGTTCTTTGTTGGGCCTTGTTGGATACAGGAGGAAGACAGGCATTGCAAAGCAGAGTAGAGCTTCTCTTGTGCAGCCATGATGCTCTGAAGATTGGAAAGCTGCATGGAAGGTGTAACTGCTCCATCCTTGGACAGAGAAGTGATCAACTCATCAATAGCTATAGCTAGAGAGGAGATCAGCTCCTTATGGCTGCTGAGGATAGGGCCTCTGTTGTTTCCTGGGAGGATGACATTCAGATAGAAGTGACACAACAAATCAAAATATACAGCATCTCTTCCAAAAGGGATTCCAGAAATGCAAATGAAACACAATAAAATTACAATTGTAGTTATGTGCCTTATCATAAAAAGTGAGTGAACTTAAATTTAAGACTCAGACAGAAGTATTACAAAACACCCATTGAAGCCACAACACCAGTTGTTCAGTTGGTTTGGGACAGGAGTAGAGTGTAAACATAACATTTAAATTCAAGTATGCATTGGTGAAGTTTAAAAAAAATCATATTTTTTCTTGAAATTACATCTTGTCTGTATGAAACTTATTAAATGAAATCCTTACCAACTGATAAAGGTAAAGGAAAAAAACAGCATATAAAAGGTTTGGGCCCACAAAATAAGGGCTTATAACTCCGCATGTATGTCAGAAGCATCACCTTGAAGGGAGGGAGAAAGAGAAGAATAGAGTTGACTGATGGCCTGATTCAACTGGAACAATTTGGATACAGTCGTCCTCAGTCTCTGCAACTCGGAAGCTGAGGCCTCTTCCTCCTGTTCCTCAACCTTGTCCTCCGGCTGAAAAACATGAACACCTCAAAAAAGGGAAAGACAAACTGGAGCCTAGAAGACAAAACTCAAGACTATAAGTACCGGTAGTACAACATACAGCTAAAAATACTTAAATTTTAAGAAGATTAGCAGGTTTTAATGAGGGTGTGTTGTAAGTCCTACATTTCCCCACCTAATTTGCTCTTGATAATGTTGATATGTGACTTCAAGAATCACACAGATGAACTCAAACACATTAATGATACACTTTCAAAGACGTAAACATAACAGCCTCATTCCCACATTGCTAAAAGACGAGTAGAACATTTAAATGCCTTTACACCAACCATGACCTGCATGCTCCTGGATGCTAAAACTTGTTTCAGGCCATAAGTAAGGTTTTATGAATATAAAAACTCTAAAATATTTCACATTTCATTGTATATTTTTATTGTACGTCTTCTTATTTTTATGCAAATTTATTCTTCCACATTTTATTCTTCTTAATTTATTTATTTATGTCTAGTGATGCTGCTGCAATATGTGAATTTCCCAGTTTGGATTCAATAAAGTACATCGATCCTTCTATCGAAAGTTTTCAGTGTAAAACAGTTGGTGTAAAGAAAAATCTAAAGATAATGGAAAACAAATGAACGACTGTCAAGCGATAACTACAAAGAGAAGCCTACAGTGCATTTAGCTTCAAAACAAATGAGAACTACTACCAGAGGAATTCACCAAAAACTGATTCCATTTCTTTGGATACCAAAATATCAATGTAAATCATCAAGTAAACGTGTACATTGGTATCATAACCCTTATTTGCGGTTCATTGTTTGGTTGAAACTCACAGCTATATGGCATTGCACGTAGTCCTGCAGAGCACGGATTAAGTCAAGCAAGGATGTCAGGCTCTGCAAGGCCTGTAGACAGAGATGGAGGATCAGCAATGACACATCCGTTAAAGAACCTTTAGCTGAACATTGATGGAATGCTATGATCAGCACAAAATCTTCGATGAAATCAGGAGAACTAATCCACAACAGATGATACAGCTGGGTCATGATCTCATACCAGGTTCCTGGGGTAGGCCAGCTGATTCTCTCTCAGCATTTCTCTGGTGAGGGTGAGACTCTTCTCTAAGAGAGAACGGACACCCATTTTGGTCCCTTTCAGCAGTGCCAGGATAATGGATCTCTGGAAAATAAGCAAAATAAGATAAATCAGATTTTATTTCACTGATTAACATAACAGAAAACCAAAAAAACTTCAGAAATGTGTGTAGGTATGTAAAATACTATGTACTCTTAAAAGATGAACAGTTTATTTCATTTTCTTACATTTATTCCCATTTAAACACAGTAAAGTGCCACACCACAGATCGACAAATTAAGAACGCCACATTCCTTCTCTGCTCAATAACCCCGTAACCCCAAGCCTGTTCATCATGCTCACGCAGCTAATATTCTATTATCCATTAGTGTAGAGAATGGATTTGATTACGGAGGACCCCAGAGTTGCGACATGAATAGTAGCTACTGCAGTATAAATGGTGGTGTTACCTTGCCTGTGGCCTGAGCAACACGCTCCACACCATACAATGGCATGTCTGTCATTGCTGCTAGGTGGCTGAGTGCAAGCAACGCAGCATCCAAGCACCGACCGCTATTCTTTTGAGCCTCTGCTACCATTGATGTGATCTCAGATTCACATCCCTGCATCAGGAGAAAATACAAAAATGTTTATTCAGAACCAAGTCAGACACCCGGGTGACTTAATATTGATCTAATAGGAAATTAATGAAAGCAACATGTAGTTGTCTGTCAGGTTGGTAAATAAATTAAAATGTCAGAAAAAAAACAAAAATCAGGTTGGTGAGAGGAAAATTGTGCAGAAGTCGGGCTGCTTTTTGCCTCGACCAATGACAACTCTGCTTTACATCATATGATTCAATGGAAAGCCCAGGCAGTAGCAGCGTTGCAAATAGGACAGGAATGGCGAGTGAATGAGACATTCGTGATCTCAATTCTAAGCACAGATATAGAAAAATTGCAATTCTCATTTTTTCCAGAATTGTGAAGCAGTTGTGTTAAGCTGCTGAGGCTAGTAAAAAATTAAAATTCATTTTCGATATATTCATGTTCTGTTTGGGGCTCAAGGTTGAGAATTCCCTCCACATGGTCATTTCCATAGACAGAGCTCAAACAGCTTAGAGCTAAGACACGTCAATTAATGTAATGCATTTTGATGAGTCGGGTCAAAACTACACCAAAATACAGATGACTTTTTCAGTTCATTTCATGTGTTCTTTTGAAGTCATATAAAGCAGATGCCATGAAAAAAAAGAATGTAAAGCCACATGTTCTATAAAGCAGTGTGGAAGTTTTTTTGTGTTTACTTGAATGAGCAACTGAAAGAATCCTCCCATCCTCTTGACTTGGCACTTGAGTTCCTCAGCGATGGTGTACAGCAGACCAGAGTAGGGCTTAATGATGACCAACCACTGCATGGTAACAAACACTGCCCTCTCTATGGCTACAGTGGCCTTGACCAATTGAGTTTGTGCCATCAAATTGCACACAAACACTGCAAGATAAAGACACCTTAACAGTTTGTAACACAAATGCACCATCCCGTTTATTTATTTCTACTCCCATTTGCTCACAAAAGATGTTATTTGGGATGAATCTCACCATTCTCCTGGATGTCATCATCCATGTTGTTGTATACTTTGGATATGGTCTGAACTGCTGCATACACCCGGTGCAGGTCCGAGGCCAGCCTGTCTCCCAAGCTGTCTTCTGTCCCATTGCAGTCACGCAGATACGCCACTGACTGGCCAATCAGCTCCTTGCAGATGCCAGGCATGGTGGAGTTTGTGCTGGTGGAGTGTGTGGAAGGTGTCTTGACCACACCCATCAACCCTGAAGTATGAACATTGCAGGGTTGAGGTATGCACAGATTACCTCATTCTCACCGTCCTAATTGAAATAAATTTTTCTTAAACTTACTTTCAGAAAACAGTCCAAATTTAAAAGTAGCAATTAATGATTGCAATTTTTTAAATTAATTATTTTCTCTTTGTATAAATTAAAAGGTCCCATATTATACTCTTTTTAATGCCCCAAAGCTGCCAGAGTTCCAACTACATTGCATTTGAAATGTACTGCCCCAAACTGATCCGTGGTCGTCAATATCATCTTTTGAAAATTGATGAAATGAGTTCCCTGTCGAAATATCTGATTGTCTGGGCTGGCACTTAAACGTGAATGAGCTCTCTCTCTCTCTCTCTCAACGCCTAATACACTCCGCTGTTGATGTGGTGCGCATGCATCACATGCACACGCCCTTATGCGCTAGTTTTAGTGCTTTTAAACTTTTATTAGCTTTGTCACTACATATTTCTCTTATATTTCTCTTGTTTTTCATTTTAATTTTTCATTACATAACTCTGAAACAAATTTCTTTATGGATTCTTGGGCAAATTTCATTTTTACAGTAAATACAGGAAGTCTTTGTTTTTTAGATTCCAGGAGTTAATAGGGTTAAGGAGGACCACTATGTACTGTATATCTAGATACCTGAAAAATGTGGGTTTTTAGAATAGAACCCCTTTTAATAAAAACTTCAAGTCTCTGTAACAATAGAACCTCACTTATGTGCAATGTGGGTTTTCAGTTTGTTTCTTATACAGGCAGAAAACAGAAAATAATCCAGAAACTTTGTTCTTGACTCACCAGCTGAGGAGGAGCTGCTGTGAAGGCTCTGAATCGGATGGACACGGATCTCATATAGACGCCCTGAGATTCTCCTGCTCTTTAACAAGCTCCTGCTCCTGGGAGATACAAATTAAACATTAGGATAATAATACATCCGTATAATTGTCTCATACAATTATTATTATTATTATATTTACAGTCCCAGGCATGCCGTTGCTCTTATTTGATCCGAATGCATCAATTTCCATTCAGCATGTATCATCTATTTTGGGTGTTTTTTGGGCCTAAAGAACTTCTAGGAGAAACACTGCTGAGGGATTAAACTTGAAACCAACATGCTGAGGAACAAGTACTATCTATGCAAGCCTTGATGCTATAAACAACAGAAAGCTAGACATTCAGAGGCTGTCCCGTGTCCCCTCTGGAGCGGGCTGGGTTTCAGGAACAACTGCCTACACACACATTTCAAGTGGTTGGACAAGAATATCAATTAAGTCCCTAAATTTTTTTTTATAAAGGTTGGGTGCTCAAAGGAGAGATTGATGGAGGGAGACAGAAAATGCTGGTTAATTACCTTCGCCGTGACAAGGAGGAAGTGGAAGCTGAAGAGGCCGATATATCTTGCTCCCACTCATCATTAGGATCATAAAACACATCGTCATCTTTAGAGGTGGGATCCCCCTGCAAAGAATGAACTACAACTGACATGTCCAATTTCATTTACTCAACTTAATGAGAAAAGCACAGCAAAGTGAGGTGGCATCCCTCTGTCAGGCACAAACAACCCACTCTAAACCATAAATAAGGTCAAACACCCAGGAAATTGCCAGTCACACTTGAAGTGATGTTAGACAAGCTGGCTTGTTGAATATGCTGAACTCATCAGACATCATCAATCAGAACGGTGGCAGCAGCTCAGTCAACTAGGTCTTTGGCTGGTGACCAGTTCAAGGCCCATGTGGACCAAAGATTTTGGAGTACATCTACACCAAAAATCCACTTTTATTCTGTATTATTCACATTTATTTCCCTAGGTTTGACATATTTTGTACTGAATGTGTTTTGTTGATTAAACTGACCATCATCTCAAAAGCAGTGATCTGAAAAAGATTAGAGATTTAAAGCACACCTGCTCAAATTCCCTCATGGCAGCCATGTTGTTTTGGAACTTGTTGAGGCTCCAGAAAGTGGAGATTCCCAGCTTTGTGTTCTGAACCCGTACCTGTATCGGACCACACTGCTCTTGGTTCTCTGTATCAGAGCTTTCATGCCTGCGACATTAAACAGGTTAAATTATATGATTGCGATACATTTGACACCCGCTTCCACACATTAATGGTCACGTACGTATGATTTATGGCAGAAAGTAAACTTGTTGTTGTTTGCCATGTCATACCTGCTGAATATTGTGTTTTTCCTCAGTTTAGCACTGATCTTATTGGCTTCCTCAATCATTAGGGAAAGCTTCATTGCATCCCAATGACAGGCTGCAACACAAATATTAAGCACATCAACTGAAACAGCCAAGGGTAAATTGCATCTTACTCAGATTGTCTATTTATATGAATTCATTCGATGTGACTTGATGGAAGAGAGTCACCCCATAAGAAATAGTGAGAGGTAAGTTACCCAAATACAAAAGAAATCAGTAATGATAAATTGATGTCAAGTGTTGACTGTACATCCAGTCCTGGGTAACAGTTCTTTAACTATGGCTGAATAGATGATTTCCACAAACCTGAAACTCCACTTTACTAAACTGTATAATTGTGTTTCCAACATGCCCAAAATATTCTCGTAATCAAAGTATATTTGAAAGGTCAAACCATTTTGTGGAGTTGCATTTTCCCTTAGAGCTCTTTTCTTCTGCATATCCTCAAGCTCTTTGCTGATCTTGCTCTTCTCTGCCTCCAAGGCTTCGACAATCCTCGCGTGACGCACCCGGTGCTCCTCCATCACCTACCATGATAATGTCCACAAACAAATAGACAAAAACATTACTCCTCATAATATACCCAGTAGGAAGGATCAGCAGCACTTCAAATACATTACAAGACTCTTCGTACAAATGCTGGCTGGCTCATGCTTTTAGGCACCGTCACTCCAGAGCATTCAATATGGTACAAAATGCTATGCTATGCAATGCTAAAATGCATCAACTAGATTTAATAGAAACATTTGAATTTGAGCAAGGACTTTCCATTACAATAAACCCAAGAAGAACATTAAGAATGTAAAGAGGATGAAAGATGAATGAATTATCAGTTACTACACAACTATGATTAGAAACTCAGACATCTGCTTGTACTCAGTCTCTATTATTAGCATGAAGGCAACGAATGACACCTGCAAACTTGTTTATATTCAAAGATTTCAATATCATATGGAGTAATTTTCTTTTTTTGATCAAACAAAACCCGCTCAACATAAAAACGTTCAGACACTTAAAACATCTAATTAAGTGAGAGGAACATTTTACATTACTGGTGTTAGATTGGTCTCTCACCTTGGCCTCCATGTGTAGACGGAGGCGTGTCTGTTGAGTATTGACTTCTTCCTCCAGCTTCTCTTTGGCCATTTTCAGCTTTGACATCTCGCTGGCCACCCTCTGCTGGTCCAACTCCTGTTGGAGCTTCTTCTCGATCTCCTCTTTCTGAGTAGATTGTTCAAATATTAAGCATGCCAAACTGCAAACTGCTATGGTGTAAGGATATAGAGTTATATATGATGAGGACTAGTTGATAGTTCTATAGTGAAGTCCATGACATTTAAAGACAGAATGTTGTTTAGTCACACACAAGCAATTGTTCTGACAATGACTTCAAAAGCAGTGCAGTAAAATTGTTTGATGTCAACAGACCTCCAGTGGGTAAAGCAATGGTTCACATCAAATGGATAACAGTTTATAGTTAAGAAGCACTGAAATTAACAAAAATTCAGGTATGAGAAAAGTAGTCCATGAAGAAATAGTACAGTTTCACAATTAATTTAGACTTTATACCAGCTCTTGCTCCAAGGCTCGGATCCTGTCCTCATAAAGGGCCTTCTGGTCACACAGCTCCTTCTGGGCTACCTCTTTAGCCATTTGGATTCCCTGCATCATCTCCTCTTTCGCCTTCAAATGTGCTTCTTCAATTTCTGCTTCTAACCTGGGACACACAAGAAGTGAGTTCTGGATTCTAATGGTGAGTGCCATGATAAGCATTGCTAGTAATTACATCCTACTTCAAAGCGGACATGTACTGTAATTGTCGGTGTTCGTCCGTCTGTTAGTATGCCCACAAAATATCTTCACAACCGTTGCAGACAGAAAGATGAAACAAAAAACACATTGCTCGGGCAGCAAAGGGGATAAAAATGAGATGATGACCTTGACCTTGAGAGAACTAGGTCAAAGTTAAATTTCAACTTTTGTTCACTCAGGAACCAGATAAGATAGAAAGACGAGGGAGGAGACCAGTGTAAGGCCATAAATCAAAGCTAGTGCTTTGATCTACCTATGCACTAGGTTTGATCTATGGTCTTACACTAGCCTTCTCCATATGCACTAGTCAGGGACTACTTTCAGGGCACCCTGACCTACCCTGAAAATAGGTCAGGGTAAGTCGCAGGATGTGGCAGTCTCTGACTGCTTTGGTTCTAGTTTGATAGACATTTTTTTGTTGAGAACCTGCACTCACTGAGTTCTTTGTGCTTCAACTAGCTCATTTTTGGCAAACTCAAAGTCTTTCTGGCCATGGCCTGGACCTGTCCAACAAGACACTCTCTTTCCAGACTGCACCTCTGCTGGATGATTGAAACGGAAGTAGTGGTCTCCACCGAGAATCACCCTGTCACCCTTAAAACCAAGAGAAGAAAACAGATCGATTTTTGAATAAAGCTGAATTTTGATGATTAGTTCAGAGCATATTCAAAATTCCACTATATTTCTGTCATCATTATACTGCTAAACTTTAGATAGATGACGGAATCCTAATGTTCTACTTACATGGTGTAGGACAGTGGAGTGAGATAAAAGGTTTCCATTAACAAAGGTTTTGGCATTCTCCATCGGAGTGAGGCTGACTGTCCCCTGGATGTTGGTTATAACACTAATAAAAAAAATTAAAAAGTAGTATACGTAGATTTTTAGCTGCAGATAAACAGTATCTAGATAAGAAACATGGCGACAATTCAAACAATATTTTAAATAAATGTCAAAATCACCGTTCAGGAAACACTAAAGACAGGCCAACAGGCCACATAGTATTTTGGTATTTCTATAAACCGTTTCTCCTGTTAATTTTTACCAGTGTCGGTCTGCAATTAGGGCTCCCGTCAGCTGAATGTCATGGCAGGACTCAGATTTATGCTTCCCCACGGTGGTTTGACCTTCTTTGATCATGTAAAGAAGCATTTCAGAAAGCTGGGGATCCTCATTCAGGTTCACCAGGTTTGGAAGACGATTGTCGACTTTGAACGTCACACCTGCTTTCTGAAACCAGAGAGAATCTTTCCATTCATCTTCCATTTAACAGTATAGTCAGACAACCTACTCTCTTCTCACCTAAACAATTCCTAGCTTCCACAGGTGTTTATTTGGAACTCTTCATATTTTCCAAAACTGTCATCACTTCATTCTTACTAATCTCTGTTAAACATATGTGGCTACATGACTTTTGTTTTTTTTACAGCTTGTTTGGACACCATGGATGTAAGCTTTCACACTCCCAATATGAAAAATAATAACATGTTCACTAAATTACCTTTAACTCTTTGGTCTCTTCACGTTTACGGATTTCAGCTTGCTCCAGTTTCTCTTTCCATGCCCTGACAGAAAATATAAAATAAAAAATTTTATAACTTGAGGTCAAACTCTGCCGTGTTTATTTAAGATGATTCCTCTACTCAACTGTTTCTGAATGTTGAAAATAGAAAAAACTAAAAATCTTAAAAATATTTACACTGTAAATATTTTCATAAACTGTTGTAATGTGCTGCATGTTTTATTCTGTCACAACTGGCACTGGAAAAAAAAATCAAAGCCTTAATTATAGAAGGAACACTGACCGGTTGGCTGCGGCCATTTCTCGCTCTTGCTGAGAGAGTTTGGTCTTCAAGGCAGAGATCTCCTGCTGGAACAGTCTGACCCTCTGTGGTTCAACACCCTGGGAGCTCATCTGGGCTGCTCGCAGCTTCTCCACTTCAGCTTTCAATTCTAAAAACACAGATTTTATCCAAAATGCTTAATAAAGCTACTATATATAACAGTTCAGGGAAAACATACCCTGAAATTACTTCAAGTCTATATAAAAAGTAATTACCGGTATGTGATGTGTGGTTAAGATATATACTTAACATTGGCAGAAGAAAAAATGCCACTGATTGAAGATTTTTTTTTAACTTAGTAACACGGGACTAATTTAGAATTTGGGAGTCATAATTTTGAGTTTCACATCATGACAACTGATATGAGAGAAGTCCAGAGCAAGATCTCATATTACTGAAACAGCATCCCCATAATCATATCTTATCCTTATGAAAAATAATAGCTGCATGACAGTTAGAAGTTGCATGGCCTGGTGGCAAGGTTTGGGGCCGGACCTCAATTCAACTGGGTCGTGAATTAGCTGGTGATGGATAGATTGACAGACAAGAGGATTGGTGGGAGATTGAGAGTGGAGGAGATCAAGAACAAAACACAAATAACAACATAAACATCCACAAATAAAAAAAGAGAAAAAGACAGAAGCTTTAAATCCTCAGGATCTCCCACAAGGTGTGCATTTTACCGAAGAACCATAGTTAGGAAGGTTTTATTTAAGTGTCCTTGATAACTGCAAGTCATGGTAATCTGAGAAAATGATCAAGTACAAAAAGTACATATGATACTAAAAGTAAAATGTTTTATATTCCCATGATATCAAAAGACACAAGAACTCTCTATGAGAACCTTGAGAGATTCAAGCCTATAGACAGGAGGACAAAGTCACTGACAATATAGCTCTCAACAAATGAACCATAGTTCAGTTAGTCGAACAGCAATTTTCCATTGTCAGTCATTTGTGTCTTGATGGTCTGACCTCTGATGAGCTTGGCACTGGCGTCCTCGTTGACTTTTGCCACATTAATGATTGTACGGGCCTTCTGAGCATAGCGCAACGTGCTCAGGCTTTCCTCTATGTTGCTACCAGCTGGGCTGAGCGTTGCAATCATTGCCGTCTTGGAGTTACCCCCAAGACTTTCTTTCAACAGCCTGCCGAAGATGAAAAATGTGACTTATTAAACATCAACACTGGAAATTACAATTAGTACTTCGGGTATTGTAAAAAAATATGGAAAATATTGTTGATGTATTCTTTCAATTTATACTCATTTTTCATGTCTTTCATTTATACTTGCTTGATATCAGTTCTATGTATTAAATTTTCAATTATAGCACTTTGAATATCTGTATGACATTATGATCTGTATGGCATTAATATATGTGCAGAAGTCCATCTTTGCTGCACATAGATCACACAGTGATACAGTATACATGTATTCTGATATCCTACCATGTCAAGACAGACTCTCTGTATGGCGTGAAGACCTTCTTCCTGGTCAGAGCCTGTTCTGACAAGGCAGAGATTACCTTTCCAAGGGTGAGCAGGGATTTGTTGATACTAGCACCTTCCTATAATCACAGTGCAGAATGAACAAAATGCAAAGATATCTTCTACAAAATAAAGGAGAGAAAAGGGGTCTGAGAATAAACCAATCTTTTCAAAATAGTCGTACCCCTCAGTAAAAGGATCAAGACGATTGTGTGTGTGTGTGTGTGTGTGTGTGTGTGTGTGTGTGTGTGTGTGTGTGTGTGTGTATACCCTGAGTCGGTCTCCGCTTATCTGAGCTGCGTTACAACGTTCACTGCCTGCCAGGTCTACCAGGTTGATCCTGCTGGTGATGCTGTGCTTGTGTTCTTCACCCACCACAAACTCTGTCTTTACACAACACACATATAAGCTGATTAGCGATATCAGAGGGAGCTGAAACATTTAACTCATTCATTCAGTGGGGGGGCTGGAGCTTATCTCAGGTGACATTAAGCAGTAATGCACAGCAGTCACTGCTGTTCGTTGCCAGGCCATACCTGAGTCTGGGTCATAACCAGGGTGAAGACGGAGTGTGATCTTGAACTCTTGTCATTCATTCCTGTCGCTGCTGTGGCTCTCTGCTTGTTGCCCAGATTCAGCCACCCCTACATAATGACACAGACATGTGAGAGCATCAGCAACATTACTGTAATTACCAACCTGAGCTTTGGAAATATCAGATGCTCAGCGTTCATCTCTATGGTGTATCTGCAAGGCACTTTCAGAACTTAATTACGCTGACATCCTCATTTTACTGTGGCATCTGAAGCAAACTGACATTGCACCCTGATTTGCTGACTCACTCTTGGTCTTAAGTTGTCCTCAGCTAAAGTAACAGCATTTAATAAGGAAAAAAAAAATTCAACCTACCTGAATGTCACTGTACGAACTCACAATATTCCTGTGACAATATAAGAGAGACATTTTGAAAATTGTTACTTGAAAATTTAAATATAATTCAAATTTAAAATAATTCAGCAAAGGAAGTTTTAAGACATCTTACGAAGAGAGGTCAACAACATAGGGACCATGGACTGGATGCTCCCTCACCCTCAGCTGGAAACACAAAACAACAATTTTACATTGACTGGACACATTCTCAGGGTATTCATCTCTGCAAAAACACAACAAGGACTTTCCTCATGGCATCATGTGGAAAATGGGATTTCAGTTGTTAGAAATATCAGGAGATAACTGACATCTTGATAGGCAGATGCAGGAAAGTGAAAAAAAACTGTCCCTCCCCCAAGAAAGAAGCCGGTTTATCTAGATAGATATACTTTATTTATCCCAAACAGGGAAATTTAGAAATCTAAAAATTCAAAAGCCAATTTCAAAAAGAAAAAAAAGCCATTTTACTAAAATCAGCTTTATAGCCACAGTGGAAAAATATTTCAACTTAGCAAGCCAATAAAAATACATTGTCAGTAGTTGAAATCAACTTACAGGAATCATCCTCTGGTTTGGCTCATCTCTGGGCACCAGCAAGTCATGGATCTTTTCATTGTAAATCTCAAAGTAGCTCATCTCTACATGACATTTGACCTGAAGCAACAACCAAAATGGCTATTTAGATTAGTTAACAAAAAAAAACCTAAATAAGTCATCCACGTGTAGAAATTACCTAGAGATAAGACATTTTACCTCTTCATTTTCCATGGAGGCCAATGTAGAAAAAAGCTCTTCGCAAAAACGAGGGATCACACCTTCCTCTTCTCCAAAACCCATCATCCTAAGAAAGGTGATTCCAAACACATTAAATTGACAGGTGAACAGTGACGATTTCTGATACACACTTTACATGGTACACTTTTGAAAAGAACTACAGCAGACAGATAAAAATTTTAAGTGGCACATAAATAATAAAACACTGACGTATACGACTTCCCGGAGCCCGTTTGGCCATAAGCAAAAAGGCATGTGTTGAATCCCTCAAAGGCCCTCAGCAGCAGAGGTTTGGCCAGTGTCTCATACACCTTCTGTTGGCTGGCAAAGGTTGGATCACACTCATCCACTGAGCAGAAAGAATAGTCGTAGGTGAAGGCGTAGCTCTGTTTGGACTCTGGATGCTGGACAACAGTCTCTTGACCGTTCATAAAGATGACCTGCAATGCCTTCTCTTCCTTCTCCCTACAACAGAGCAGATACACGGACAACTGTTGGCAGATAAGGACTTTTTAAAGAAACCATAATCACAAAATGTGGTATACAGGTGCAACCAACAAATTATTAATTACAGATCAATTTGTAGATCATTTTTCTCAATTGTTCTATAAATGCCTGAAAGTTGTTTGTATTCAATGAGAATGAATTTTTGCTATGGCGTTGTTAAGGGATACCAGCAAATGAAGCAAATCCTCAGAGCTGGGAAGTTGGAACTGGATTTCTTTTTGCTTTAGAATTACTTCACATAAGTCATCAGTAATCAAAAAGATTTACAGGCGGCTGTTTGTCAGGCAGTGAAGACAATTAAACTGATCACATCAGACTTTAAAAGGTGAACATATACAGGATGGTTAAGCATGAAACATACAAACATTTATGGAACAGATTTTTGGTTTAAACATGAAGATAGCCCAGAACAATTAATCTATCATTAATTAAGACAAACTGTGCTCTACCTTGCATTGAAGGGGCGCACACGGACTGCTACGGTCACTGCACTGTTTTCCATCTTAAATGAATTTTGATCCTTGAAACCGTCACTGGGTCTGGACAGGGGCTGTTCGGTGGGTGCTCGAGCCAGGGTGCAGGTCCTGGACTGGGCCACGTCTCCCTTTTGGTTTGAGGTGGAAGTCTTTAACAGCTGCAGGGCGGCTTGTGTCTTCTGCACACCTGTAGCTTCCTTGCTGACCCGAGGAGCTGGGATTGGTCGTGCGTCTTCTGCCTGTTGTGTTCTGGGTTTGGGCCTCTCCAGACTTGCATATTTAATAGGTTTGGGAGCTTCATTCCCTGCCAGTCTCTCGAACACTTCCCTCCTGGCGGCAATTTTCTCAAAGTGCGTCTTTTTCGTCGGGGTTTTAAAAGTGTTGTCCTGTAGTTGCTTACTCACATTAGCGTTAATCGCCCTGTCTTTTCTTTTGGAATCCGTTTCTCTCAAACTCAGCGATCTCATTAAAACGGGTACCTTATTTGATTCACTGAGAACTTTAGGAGTTTGTTGGACGCCCTTGCCGCTCACACCGCGCTGTTTCTGTGCGGTTTTATCCATGGAGGGAGTCCTAGTTCTACGCTGAAGTGTCAGCCTCTTCTCTGTAGCTGGTGTGGTGTTGTGGCTTCCATCAGCTACCGTCCTCTCCATTGTTTCAGCCCCAGACTTCCTCCTTGACCTCCTCTGCAGAGTGAGTCGACCACGGTAAGCGGCACGTTGCCCGCTTCCGCCTTTTGACACCGCAGAGATGACATAAGTCTTGTTCACCTGTCTGCTTGTATCTGATGTCCTGCTGCCTTCAGAGTCTTCAAATGCTACGTCACTTGTGGCCAACGTTGTATCTGTTGCTTTCCGCTCAGCCAGACATTCTCTTCCCGGTGTCCTGGATGTGGACGTTGACACTAAATGGTCATAATATGCTGTGTGCTTTCTCGCGTGTACAGAAAATAACGACATAGCAGTTGGTTTACTGAAAACAAACGAACGAACAAACGAAAAAAAATCAGTTAAAACAAGATTACAGGTCAGCTACTGACGGAACTCCGACTCGGTTCCTCTATCAATATATACGACGTGAAGTATATGTAAAGCATACAGGCGACTCAGTACGTTAATTTAAAATGAATATAAATGAAATAAAATACAGCACACGTATCCAGGTGACCAGGGAAGCTTGTGTTTGTTGTTATCCATTTAGCTCTTCCGCATGTCGCGCGCTTCAATTTCAAACCGACTCGTGTAGTGACCGCTGATTGGCTGATTTTTCGGAACGCTTGACGTCACGTTATGGATATGCAGATGGCTAATTCTGACACTAGATGGCAGCATGTTCACGGGTATCACATTATGTAGTCAAGCGCTGAGGAAATTATTACCGTACAGCAAAGGTTATAGCGGAAAATTTCTATAATTAGCACTCTGCCGTTACAAAAGGTTTATATGTATACGTGTATACGTATAATTCAGCAAAACAAAACGACTCTACCTCCACTAACTGCCTGTGTAATAGAGCAGGGAAAAAAACAGTAAGTGAAAATTGGGATAAAGATTGAACTTCAACCGTTACATTTAATCTTGAGTTGTAAAAACCTTCTTTGCACAGTGTCTTACAATGGAACTTTTTATATGTAAATATGGGTCAAAATGTTTGCTCATGGCCCATAAAGGAAAAGCTAATTAGGAACCTGAACAGCTTTTTCAGTATCATTAGTCTTGATCTAGAACAAAGCAGCTGAAGAGACCTTATATCATGACCCCTGCCTAAAACTCTCAAACTAAATTTACAACAGCCGTCGTAAACATTTCTTCTTGGATAATCACAAGTAAATGTGGCCTTCCATTAAAGGGACAATAAAGTTAATTTTAAGTGACATATACTGTATGTTATTCATCATTATGAAAAATAGAAGAAAAATAAATTTTATGTGTAGCGTCATCCGTTTGGTCAAAAACGCTTAAAATCCGCGTCGCAGCAGGTTCCGCATTCCATGGGCGTCATACGTCACTGTCGCCAAACAGAGTTTAGCAGCCATTGCAATTGGCTGCTAAACTGTTTGGCGACAGTGGTATGACACTTTCAGGAGAACCTGGATTGAAGATTGCAGATATGATTATAATTGTATTTGAATGAACCATAACGGAAGAAGCGAGTATTGACGATGAATGAATGAATTGTTGTGCATTAATAACAACAAATATGAATTTGGAGTGCATCAAAATGACATTTATTAAATGAAACAATATCAAGTAAGCATTTAAAATTCACTAAATAAATAGACATCACCATTTCAGACATGTACAGAAAAACCTGCTACTTTTTGCGACGGTCATGTTTTTTTATGATATCTAATAGATTGTTTGTAGTGACCAGTGCATCAGGTCCCCGCTTGGATTTCTGTCGTTCTCTCCTCTGCTGCTCATGTAGGTGAGGTGAGTTCAGGAGTTGAGGGGGCAAGATGGAACCTGTGGGTTTGACCCTGTTTACCACCTCGAGGAACAGCCGCTTGTTGTTGTTGTTGAGGAAGGTGATAGCTGTTCCTCTGTGTCCTAGCCGACCTGCCCTGCCCACCTAGATTAGACAAAATGAGGCCAAAAATGAATGTTTCATTTAAAAATGTTTTTATTCAATCAATGTCCTAAATTATAAGACATAAAGTATTATTGCATGCAAAAATTAAAGCCAAAATTAAGTTTAACTTTACCACATGATTATTTTTTTCTCTGGTTCTTACTAACCTGATGGACATACTCATCCATTGTATTTGGCATGTCAAAGTTAACTACCAATCTGACATTGATGAGGTCCAGTCCTCTGCCAAGCACACCCGTACTGATCACCACTTCAAAGTCTCCATCCAGAAGACCCTGTGGATGCAACACCATCAGAAATTCTGAACTCAAGATTATCTGATTCTACCATGGTTCTACCAAAAAAGTGACAATCAAGCAGCAGACTTTCAAATAACATAAAAATAAACGCTACTGAATCCAATAATTGGCCATCTTTGAAGCCAGACTCCACCCCCATAATTTATTTGATCGCAGCAAAATGTGCATGTGACAATGCATGTCTGTATAACATGTTTCCATTAATGTAAAGCTGAGGCCTTAAAGACCACACCAGCTGATGCTACCTAGGTTTAACTCGAAAAAGCTTCAGTGACATGTTGAAACAAGCAGAGAAAGAACATGTTAAGAGATGTGACTTCAGTTATTAATTATCCTCATAATTGAAATTGTGCTTTCATTCCAGGTCTGTTGGCTGGTTGACACCTACAGACTGCCCTCTAGATAGATAGATATATACTTTATTAATCCTGGAGGAAATTGCACATATCCACTGCTCAGGCATTACATAATGAATAAATACTGGATAAAAAAAGAAACATTGACACCAAAGGACATACCACAAGACAAACACTACACTTACACTAGCAGACACATGTAGCATTAACAGGACATATACTAAATTATCACTAAAATATAAACAGAATAAAATAAAAATAAAAAGTGCAAGTGAAAATTAGCAGGAGGCCCACATGGTGGGTAAAGTACACCCTTCTTACAATGTAAGGCGTCACTAATATCACATCTAATATCTAATATCTCTTATAAATAAAATACAGTCGTAAAAAATATAAGGCGTCACTGTCTAATATCAAAACATCACAACACCTTGGCCCCACTACACTGCAGCACAGGCTGACATCTCCTCCCCTCCATTCAACCGCATGCTGACCTCACCCCCCCCCCCGCTCCTCCTGAGAGAGTGATTGTACCCCCTGATGGCACGGGGCATGAAGGAGGACCTCAGCCTCTCTGTGGAGGCGCTGTGTGACAGCATTCTGTCGCTGAAGGTGCTTCTCTGCTGGGAGAAGGTGGTGTGCAGGGGGTGGCTGGTGTTGTTCATGATAGCCCTGACTTTAGACATGGTCCTGCTCTGCAGAAGTGTCTCCACAGAGTCCAGGCTCAGCCTGACCACTGAGCCTGCTCTGCGGATGAGTCTATTGTTTCTCTAGTGTATTCATATACGATATTTACTGTAGTCTGAGATAAGAGAAATACTGTGCATGTTCTGACTGCTTCTGGCCTCACCCTGAGGATGCGGTTGCGTTCCAACTGTCTCTTGTCAGAATGGATGGCCACAGTCGTAAGGCCTGTCACCTTAGCGACAGCCTCGCACAGCAGATCAGCCCCAAGTTTACAGTCTACAAACACCACCACTGGAGGCTGGTACAGCTTATTGTCCTGAAAACAAAGGAGCAAGAGGTTGTTGTTTTTTTACATCGTATTTCTATAATTTACTCAAAACGGATATTTAAGCAGATACTACTCAGGAATTCCAAACTAGCCATATATGATCTAAAGAATATTGTATAGGGTAGGCCTGACTGATATGATTTTGAAAAAAAATAACTTTCCCTTGTTTGACTATATCAGGAGGTCTGTAATTACATTCACTGACGGATGGCAGTATGACTATATCAAATGAAAGAGACAAGCATTTCAGTATTTTGTATATTCAGTACAAATATTTTCTCTCCATACAAAACTGAACAGTGCAGGAATAGCTTAGTTTACACAACCAGAATAAGGCTCTCAAATCATTTCCTCAAAAAGTAAGGTAATAATGTGAGTTATATTGTTCTTGCTTCAGTGTGTTAAAACATGACATTACTTTCAACTTGAGACTGAGTTGATTTTTATACATCCTGCTCCAAGTGCTGTAATACATGATTTAATCAGTCATGTCCAGTCCGAAGGTTTGGTTTTCTTGGAAAGTCCCACCCAAATCCCAGACTAGTAGTCCTCCAATTCCACAGCACTCCCTGTAACCCACCTCGTTATCTTGCACAGGGACAGTAATCTCCTTCTCTGAACAGCAGCCATGATTAACATGGATTAAGAAAATCACCATCACAAATACAATCCGCACAGAGAAGTTGCAGCTTTTGTTCCTTACATAATTGTCTAAAATCACTCTTTTCCTATGCCGTATTCATGGTGCCATTGATGGGATTCCTGGAGTGGGGCGATGGCTCAAGGCCAACCCATTTCCTCCAGATGGGGGCCAGGGGCAGCAGCATTTCTCTCTCAATATGTTGTAGTGGGCAGACTGGCTTTTGGAGTTTAAGGAAATTACGACCTTTAAAAAGCCAGTTAATACATACATATGAAAACTAAGGGATATATCTGTTACGAGCTAAAATCCTAACGATGACTCCATTTATGTGCACTTTCCAGTTATTCAGATGACAATTAGACATGGTGATGTGGAAAACTGACATCCTCTTAAAGAAAACCTACTTTATACTGACAGTACACCTGTTCCTGAAGTGACACGACCCCACAATATGTATTTCAAGTGTGAACCGTACTTACTGACAAAAAGGAGAATGTGTGCTATATCTTACATTGATAATTTCAAATAGCTTCTTCTTCTTTGAGGGTTCCTCTACCCAAAGCAGGATCTGCCTGACATTAGCACAGGGCTGGTTCCTCTCTCCTACGGCAATACGGACAGGGTCTCGAACCAAACGGGACGCCAGGTCCTCTGTCCCTTTGGGGATGGTAGCAGACACCAGTAGAGTCTGTCGTTCTTCTGGAACTTTCTCCAACACCTCCAGTACCTGTTGCTGGAAACCCATCTTCAACATTGTGTCAACCTAAAGAATATTAACAGAAATACATGTAGGCCTTTTATACATAATAAACAGCACTTACATGATCACAGGATTAAAGCACGTTTCAAACTGCATTATGTTGTTTGGCTAAATACTAAAAAGCACGGATTGTTGTTGACTATCATAATTATCATAATGCAATCAATTTCCATGTGAATGCATTTCAGAACTTCTGATGTTGAATGCTTTTTTTTTTTTTCAAACATAACGATATACCTGCAGAACATCAGATGTCTTGTGTCTGTCTTACCTCATCAACCACCACAACCTTCACTTCATCTAACTGTACTGCTTTCTGTTTCAAGATCTCAAAGAGTCGCCCAGGAGTAGCAATGATTATCTAAAGAGGAATAGCAGACGAAAATGACATTGTCAAATGTCAAGCACTCGGCAAGGAAGAGGAGAAGTGACTGTAAAGTCAGAAAATGTACTTTGATGCTGCTTTTGAGGCGATGGAGTTGTGGGGGAAGTGGCATCCCGCCCACCAGCAGAGCGGTTCTCATGTTGGGGAGACCCATCACCAGCTCCTTGGTCTGTCTCTCTATCTGAATGGCCAGCTCCCTGGTGGGAGTCAGGATGAGACCCACGGGGCTCCGAACAATGTGTGCTGGTTTCTACAAAACAAAGAAAATGCATTGGGATCTCAACTGGGGATCAGCAACAAGAAATTATAATCCCAGATAGACACAATGTTGTGCACATGACCTCAAACTAAATCTCTAGAGTCAAACCATGAAGGACAATTTTTATCATTCATAAGAACAAGTCTGTTGCAGATGTGTTTGCAAGACTTGAGGGACAATATTACATTTTTACACAAGAAATCACTACTAATAGCTTTATACGACTGCTAATAGTTTAATGTCAAGCGATATCTTCAAACTGTTTCTTCTGCCCAAACATCAACTCAAAGACTTCATTTCATGTCATAGATTTCAAAAGAAAATGACAACTACTGTACTTATAGGTGGGACAATGTAGACATTTGTGTTTACTGAAGCATCTCGCCATAAATAAAACCACCCCAGTGACGTCCAGAGTCGTGTCAAAAAAATATTTTGTGTCCAATATTTTATTTTAGCTATATAGAAATGTGAATATATAAATTCAGTTTACCTATGTACCGGTACTCATTCCACTTGCAATATTGGAAAGGAATTCAATAAAAATGCAATGTTACAATTTCATTTCCACTAAATAAATTCCTTTTTTTATTAAAAACATGCCAGTTCATTCAAGCTAAGAAAGCTGACAAAAGACAAATGCAGCATGCCCACTCTAAAAGAGTCTTTCCATAATCATTACTACTCACAGCGATTTAACAACCAGAGTCAATGTTAAAAAAACAGATATTTTATCTCAAAAGTATCCTAAAAAGGTGGGATTGTGATAATCAGGTTGTGGGTAGTTTGAAGTTTTTCTTAGAAATTAACGTCAGAGAATATACTTTGTGAAATGAATTTAAATAACTTAAAAATGCATCTGATGTTGGCTGCATTAAACAATACCTCCAGTGCCCTCACTACCACTGGCAGCAAGAAGGCGACAGTCTTGCCTGAGCCTGTGTCAGCGCTGGCGATCACATCCCGCCCAGTAAGGCCAACGGGAACCATCTGCATCTGGACAGGTGTGGGTACATTATAGCCAGCCTTCTTCAGGTTGCTACTCAGTGTGGCAGGGAAACCACAATGTTCAAATTCAACGATAGGTCTTTTAACATTGCTCCCCTGGGTTTCAATGCCCAGCTCTTGTTTGATCCTCTGCACTTGTTCATCTGTCAGGCTCGATATGAACTGATCCTCCATGAAGAAATAACCTGAATCACCTTCACCTCCTCCACCAGTGTTTACTGCTGGCTGCTGAGGCTGAATCCATTCGTCTCTGGGTTTGTCCATATGGTTAAACACTTCCACCCCAGTCCCCATTCCCATTTGGACCAAATGTTCAGCTTTGCACTCAAGACTGCAAACATCATTGTCAGTGCTGTCACAAATGTACTCTCCATAGCGGCCACACATTACACAGATAGGCTCTCCTGGCTCTGGCCATCTTTGGGTCTTTTTGAATGATTTTACGGGTTCCTCTTGTTCTTCAGTATCACTGGTGGCAGACTCATGTTTATCTCTACTCAAAGAGTCCTCTGTGACACTTGAACAGTCTCCTGGTGGCTCATCTTGTGTCTTGGAGTCTTCATCTGGTTGCGTGGTCTTGTCCTGTGCTTTGACATCTTCGCGTGTTTCTTGGTTCTGAACAGATGTCACGTAAATGTCGTTATCTTTGATCTCCTCCGGATCGATCTTGCTTTTCTTATTCAGACTTGAACTTTGGACGGGTCTCTTCACTTTCAGAGCTCTTGGCATAAACATTTTAACTACTGAATTAACCTGTGAACACACACACACACACACAAAAAAAACAGTTGTACACTTTACATTTCACAGATTTAGACAGCAGCAGCATCTTTCTCGTCGGTCTGATTAAGCATGTGACATACCGTGAGTCAAAAGGAAATATTTTATAAAAACGTCTGGTATGCAGTCCCAGTAGGCCATCAAGAGTTAAAAATATTACACTAGAATCCTTCTGTACAGCAAAATTGTCGTAGGGCGACGAAACTGGAGTTACAAGAATACAAATATATCGTTAACAACTGACTGAAATTACTAACAATTTTAAAACACCACATGTCAAACCACAATTCAGTCAACAGTAACTCATATTTACATGGTAGTATCTATTATTTTTGTGAAACGTCTCAAATGGAGGTTAACACTCACCTCAGCGTGTTATACTCCGACGCTTAAAAAACAAGTACGGACGCAGACCAATGACGTCATGTAATTTTATACTTTTGGGAAATGTAGTTCAGAAACCAATGCTTTTCTTTTGTTCACAGTAGTCGCTTTATTTCCTATTCATAATAACGTGGTTAACAAATAAATGCGTAAATTTATATGTTAAAGATGTTAGCTCTCATTGTAAGATTTTTACCCGACATCTAAGGCATGGGCGTAGCTAAGGGACGGGGTCCGCCTTCCTATTCGAGTTCAGTTATGGCTTCAAAATTTCTTAAAACCCTTGCTAACGTGTAATTATATTTTATAGGGTCATTCAAACACGTGGTCTCAATTTGCTTGCTGTTATTGGTGAATATGTCATAAATCTGAATAGCTCCTCCTGCATTCGACAACTTTTAAACTTACACTACGAAATGCTATCAAGTGCCAAATCACCATACTGTACTCCTTAGCGGGTTTTCCTCTCCTGTTAAGAATTGTTTGAGGTACCAGTCGCGCATGCGCAATGCGCATCAAAGGTGCGGGGGTTTGGAGAGCCACAGTGGTGCAGCAGGAACACCGCGCCACGGTACCGGATTGGATAGATGGAGGAATGCCAAATATATAGGTTATCCTCACAAGAATACGTGGACATTAAAGGGAGAAACGTCTTCTTCCAAAGAATTCAAAAAATGGAAATATTTCTGTTTTCATTCCAGATGAAGATCAGTTTTTCTTCTGAAATCCAACCCTCCAAACCCGGTTCGACGGAGCCCATTTCTGCTTGTAGACAGCAGAATGAGTGAAAGGCACCAGGACTCCAGAGTGAACGAGACTGCATAAAACGAATAACGCAGTCAAGAGTAGCATTTTGTGACTGATAGAATCTCCGGGAAAACCGCATCTTAACGATTTAAACCCGTTCATTGTTTTCCACGAAATTCCAGTGGTGGGATGCTTTCGCGTGGTGTTGCTGCTTAGTGTTGAAGAATACATTTTGCTGACAAATATGGGTGAAGTTCAGGACGTCAAGGATACTAAGAAGACCTTCGTTGTTCCAGCAATCAAGTCATTTGAGCACTATGACTTCTCCCGAGCCAAAATCTGTTGCAGCCTCACATGGCTGGGGGCCAAAGCTTATGGGACAGGTAAGTGCAGCAGCGCTTCCATATTCCATACCTGCACTGTGTGTATGAATATCTTAACGTGAGAAATGCGTGGTTTTCAGGATGTAATCAAATTACTGCACAATCTGTTATAATAAATGTATAATATCGTGTCTTAATAACATGCACTGATACTTAAAATCCTCCAAACAAGAGCCTATTGTGTACAGACGTCACAGTCTGGGGATATGTACTTCGGTGTTTACTCTGATTACTATATCACTGTTTTCCATCAGGTTAAAAGTTATTTGATTCACAATATACAGTTTGGACCACATTCAGTGAAATTCCTATTTTAAACAGTGCTCTAAAGAGAATTTTATCCCAAGGGGGCAGATAAAAAAAAATCCCTAGTGCTGAATGCCAGTGTACAGCAAAAAGGTAAAAAGGAACAGTCAGTGTAGATATAATGGTTTGGAGGTGTCCCAAATAATATCATGGTGCTGCATCCAAATTTAGTAAGAACATCATGTGCTGTTTTTATACATTGCTAGCAAAGTATACATAAAGGTTATACCTTTTAACAGTGATTTAGAGTCAATGGCAAGATTTGAAGGTTAGATTGTATTTATTTTGTCATTTACCATCACTTTTGTTGCTCTTCCCATGGTTGTAATGTTCTGGGTTGAAACACTCAAAGCTGTTTATCACTGAAAAGGGCCTGTACATTACTTCATCTCGGAGAGAAAGGAGATCTTTCTGATGTTGTTTTGCACCTCTGAATCTGTCTACCCAGTGTGGATAACAAATACAGGGTTGTGACATAGATGCTGAGAGGCCTTTTGGCTAAGATCAAGTGTAGTGTAGTGTAGTCCACCATGCCGGGGTTCAAAGGGATTAATACAGTATGCTATAGATCCTTCTTTTGCCACATTTAGTTGGGTTTCCAAGCCATGCTACAAATATACTGTATGTGACAGAGAAATCACCAAAAATGTAGTTCTCTCATCCCGAATAACTGAAAACGAGGCTTGCACAGAATTAATAACTCCAGAAATGTTCCAAGAAACATTTATGATACAATGACATGGATTTGATCGTGGCACAAGCCTGTCTGAGACAGCCAGTTCTTGTGTCATTATGACACTGAAATACAAGCAGCAAGGATTCAACAGTAAAGCCTTGTTGTTATGGCATCATTTTGGATGTGTGTTGATAGTCATGATGGTCATGAGAAATAGCAAAATCCAAAGTGTGTGTGCCATTCATACTATTTGTAGTAATGTGACTAGATAGATTGATAAAGATGAAGGCAGAACATAATTGCTGTTAATTCAGATTTTACTAAATGAAAATTTGTACAGTGTCATTATTGTACTGTCCTTAGTCCTTCAGCTGTAATTAAAACTGTAACACTGGCAAACAGAGAAGACTAAATGAATTAAGCTTTCCCACAATTTAAGGTTAGGTTTAGGTTTTGATTTTTAATATATTGATTTATTGAGCAATTTATTAGAAACTCCTCCACCATCTCACTCAATGACTGCCCACCCTCCTCTGGGATGCAGTTTTCTTCCTTACAGCTGCACCCACTTCATCTTATTTCTCACCTGATTTCTCTCGTAGAGCTCATATATGCTTGTACTGTCATCTTTAACATTTGTTGCATCTTTGTAAACCTGTCCACTTTCTTCATCATTCTCTCTCATCTTCTTCTTCTTCTTTTCCTTTTTGGCTTTTCCCTTCAGGGGTCGCCACAGCGAATCAACCGCCTCCATCTAACCCTGTCCTTTGCATCCTCTTCTCTCACACCAACTACCTTCATGTCCTCTTTCACTACATCCATAAACCTCCTCTTTGGTCTTCCTCTAGGCCTCCTGCCTGGCAGTTCAAAACTCAGCATCCTTCTACCAATATATTCACTATCTCTCCTCTGGACATGTCCAAACCATCTCAGTCTGGCCTCTCTGACTTTATCTCCAAAACCTCTAACATGTGCTGTCCCTCTGATGTACTCATTCCTGATCCTATCCTTCCTGGTCACTCCCAGAGAGAACCTCAGCATCTTCATCTCTGCTACCTCCAGCTCTGCCTCCTGTCTTTTCCTCAGTGACACTGTCTCTAGACCAAACAACATCGCTGGTCTCACCACAGTTTTGTACACCTTTCCTTTCATTTTAGCTGAAACTATTCGATCACACATCACACCTGACACTTTTCTCCACCCATTCCATCCTGCCTGGACACGCTTCTTCACCTCTTTTCCCCACTCTCCATTGCTCTGGACTGTTGACCCCAAGTACTTAAAATCCTCCACCTTCTTGATCTCTTCTCCCTGTAACCTCACTCTTCCACTTGGGTCCCTCTCATTCACACACATGTACTCTGTCTTACTGCGGCTAACCTTCATCCCTCTCCTTTCCAGGACAAACCTCCACCTCTCTAGCTTCTCCTCCACCTCGTCCCTACTCTCACTGCAGATCACAATGTCATCTGCAAACATCATAGTCCATGGAGATTCCTGTCTAACCTCGTCTGTCAGCCTGTCCATCACCATAGCGAACAAGAAGGGGCTCAGAGCTGATCCCTGATGCAGTCCCACCTCCACCTTGAACTCCTCTGTCACACCTACAGCACACCTCACCACTGTCTTACAGTCCTCATACATGTCCTGCACCGCTCTAACATACTTCTCTGCCACTCCAGACTTCCTCATACAATACCACAGTTCCTCTCTGGGCACCCTGTCATAAGCTTTCTCCAGATCTACAAAAACACAATGCAGCTCCCTCTGGCCTTCTCTGTACTTCTCTATCAACATCCTCAAAGCAAATACTGCATCTGTAGTACTCTTTTTTGGCATGAAACCATACTGCTGCTCACAAATGCTCACTTCTGCCCTTAGTCTAGCTTCCACTACTCTTTCCCATAATTTCATTGTATGGCTCATCAGCTTTATTCCTCTGTAGTTGCCACAACTCTGCACATCTCCCTTGTTCTTAAAAATGGGCACCAGCACACTTCTCCTCCACTCCTCAGGCATCTTCTCACTATCTAAGATCCCGTTGAACAACCCAGTCAGAAACTCTACTGCCACCTCTCCTAGACACTTCCAAACCTCTACAGGTATATCATCAGGACCGACTGCCTTTCCACTCTTCATCCTCTTCAGTGCTCTCCTCACTTCATCCTGGCTAATCTTTGCTACATCCTGGTCCACAACAGTCACCTCTTCTAGTCTTTGTTCTCTCTCATTTTCCACGTTCATCAACTCTTCAAAGTACTCTTTCCATCTTCCCATCACACTGCTGGCACCTGTCAATAGACTTCCATCCCTATCCTTAATCACCCTAACCTGCTGCACGTCCTTCCCATCTCTATCTCTCTGTCTTGCCAGCCTGTATAGATCAGTCTCTCCCTCCTTACTGTCCAACCTAGCATACAAGTCATCATAAGCTTCTTGTTTGGCCTTTGCTACCTCTACCTTCACCTTACGCTGCATCTCCCTGTACTCCTGTCTACTCTCCTCAGTCCTCTCAGTGTCCCACTTCTTCTTAGCTAACCTCTTTCTTTGTATACACTCCTGTACCTCCTCATTCCACCACCAAGTCTCCTTGTCTACTTTCCTTCCAGATGACACACCAAATACTCTCCTACCTGTCTCCCTGATCACATTAGCTGTAGTTGTCCAGTCATCTGGAAGCACCTCCTGACCACCCAGAGCCTGTCTTAACTCCTTCCTAAAGGTCATGCAACACTCTTCCTTTTTTAGCTTCCACCATTTCGTCTTCTGCTCTGTCTTTGTCCTCTTCATCTTCCTCACCACCAGAGTCATCCTACACACCACCATCCTATGCTGTTTGGCTACACTCTCGCCTACCACTACTTTGCAGTCACTGATCTCCTTCAGGTTACATCGTCTACACAAGATGTAGTCTACCTGTGTGCTCCTACCACCACTCTTATAGGTCACCCTATGTTCCTGCCTCTTCTGGAAGAAAGTATTCACTACAGCCATTTCCATCCTTTTTGCAAAGTCAACTACCATCTGTCCTTCTGCATTCCTCTCCTGGATACCAAACCTGCCCATCACTTCCTCATCACCTCTGTTACCTGCACCAACATGTCCATTGAAGTCTGCACCGATGACAACTCTCTCACTTCTAGGTATGCTCTGCATCACTTCATCAAAGTCCAACCAGAATTTCTCCTTCTCCTCCAGCTCACATCCTACCTGTGGAGCATACCCACTAACAACATTGAACATCACACCTTCTATTTCTAGCTTCAGACTCATCACTCTATCCGACACTCTTTTTACCTCCAGGACATTCCTAACAAACTCCTCCTTCAAGATAACTCCTACTCCATTTCTCTTTCTATCTACACCATGATAGAACAACTTGAACCCTGCTCCTAAACTTCTAGCCTTGCTACCTTTCCACCTGGTCTCCTGGACACACAGTATGTCTACCTTCCTCCTCTGCATCATGTCGACCAACTCTCTACCTTTTCCTGTCATAGTTCCAACATTCAACGTCCCTACTCTTAGTCCTATACTCTTGGCGCTCCTCTTCTCTTTCTTCGTGCGAACGCACTTTCCTCCTCTCCTTCTTCGACCAACAGTAATCCAATTTCCACCGGCGCCCTGTAGGTCAACAGCGCCGATGGCGGTCGTTGTTAACCCGGGCCTCGACCGATCCGGTATGGAAGTCATATGTTTGATTCGCATCTTTGATTTGGCAAAAGTTTTACGCCGGATGCCCTTCCTGACGCAACCCTCTGTATTTATCCGGGCTTGGGACCGGCACAATAAGACACTGGCTTGTGCCCTCTTGCGGCTACATTTCATCATTCTCTCTCATCATCCCACCTTATCTTTGCAAGATACTTTTTCTTTGTTTTCCTGCACTTCCTCCTTCCTCTACCAAGTCTTTCTGTTTTCCTTCCTGTCAGCAGTAGTGGCTTCCCAGTCTATTACCTGAGTGCATTTTCCTCCACTCTTATGCATCATCCTTTTCTCCACTTTTTTGAACTACAAATTTTGCCATATTTATCCTCTTTGGAATATCCACTACCATCTACCTTTCCAGAGTTCTCTTTTTGCATCACCACCATGTCTGTTGAAATAAACTCCAGTCAGCACCCACTATTGATGTAGTACCACTATTTCAGTTTTCAACTTTCTGCTTATCACTCAGTGTGGAAGCACTCTCAACTCTTGACCAACTCTTCCCCTTTAGACCTAGTTTTATTCTCCAATTCTCCTCTCGTTCAGTCCACTTAAACAACATTTATCCACCTCCAATCTTGCGCTCCTTGCTTCTCATCTCACACAGAATGTAAAATTTCCTTCTCCATCATTTCTGCCTTCTCTCTCCCTCTGCCTTCATGACTGACATCCAGAGTTGCCACCCTTAGTTCTTAATTCTCCTTTTTCATCTCTATTGCTATATCTTGACATGCCACCCCCTCTGTTTCTCCTCCTGATTCGGTACTGAGAAAGAAACAGAGACACTTGGGTAGCACTTTGGACCCGTTTGTGCTGTGTTTCAGACTCATGAACTGTGTTGTAATACCCTAGCATATGTGAGATTCTCCATAGGTCCTTCATGTATTTTCAAACAGGACTGATAGAAGTGGGCTGATTCCAAAAATATGACTCTCCACAGAGACAGCAAAAGAGGTAGAGAAAGAGAGAGATAGTTCATCTCCAAATCCTTGCCCACACGGCCCTGCGCTCTTCTCATACATCTTCTCCATCACACCAGGACAAGAACAGAGGCATCACATCTCCTAGCAGATCCCAGTATGGTTCATGTACAACACACAGTCATAAGCTGAGCTCAACTCAAGATTCACATGTTCAGCTGTGTTGCTTGAATGCTGGAGAAAATATTGGGTTCATGTTATTCCCATAGCAAGTATTCAAGAGACAATCATGTATAAATATCAGCAGTGCTCCTCTGTTGACAGATGAGTGGCAGAAAGTTGTGAATGTGAAGTTTTCATCCCATCATAAAACAACATCTAAAACACTTCATATGTATTTTGCGGTGTAGCTTTCATCATATGCGCACCTGACCACATGGTTGCATATTGTTGCAGTGCTACAGGAGCGAAAGTATTTTAATTATTTAATAATAATGGATTACATTTATATCGTGCTTTTCTGGCAGCCATTCGTGTCCTCGACCTCTCCAACAGATGAATGGGAGAGCGGGATTTGAACTTCCAATCCTACGATCATTAGACAACCTGCTATACCACTTGAGCCACTGACACTATAGATGAACTCCAAATGATCAGAAATTGACGTCTGCAATTTTGTGGTACCTGAGTAAGATTCTGACATGCTAGCAGCCTCAGAGGCGGCACTCTGTGAGAGAAGGTTAATTTGCTTGGTGGGATCGATAATACGAACAAGGCACAGAACCCTGCTACTGCTGACGTATGCAATTTCACTCCACAATAAAGTGTGGATGACCTTGTTGATAAAGGACAGCTTCAGCAGGCGGCCGATTGATTTGCTAGTGGGGGCATGTGGACAGTGTTGTTATGAAACCATCCTCATGTAACACATTTCCCTGTAGTCTGTTTTCCCACTGCAGACATGTTCAGTGTGTGTTCTGATGTATTTTAAAGAGCAGCAGCTCATTTCCAAAAATAAATAAATTTTATATATATATATATAATTGTGTGTGTGTGTGTGTATATATATATATATATATATACACACACACACACACACACAATTTATTGCATGTGTGTATATATACATATATACACATATATGTATGTGTGTATATACTGTATATATATATACATGTATATTTACATGTATCAAATATCCATACTTTCTTTTTCAAGAAAAGGACAACAGGAAGGGACATTAAAAAGAATTATTCAGAGAGTACCCCATGACTTGTTTGAGGCGCATACTCTTAGTTTGATGAGGCAGGCAGTGAGAAGGGTGTTCCCAGGGAGCTGGAAACTGCAGAGCTAAAGACTAGATGAATCGATCGTGTTGCATTCTTCCTGCAGTTGCTATAGTAACGTTAAGGTCTATCGACTCCAGGACTGTACGACACGAGGAAAATCTTTAGCGTAACGTTCAGATTTGATAATAAGATAAATGAACAAATGCTGAAGTTCCTATGTCAGCTCTTTGCTTTTTTCTCTGCCGATTTGATAGCTATCTTTACAATTGCCATCAGCTTCCAAACCTAATAGAGCCTCCCTCATCAATGCTCTATCTGACTGGTGAGACGTTTGCATGCATTACATGAAAATAAGACACCTGGTTCTGTTTTTTATGTTTCAGGAAGTCTAGTGATGAGTTGATGTTGCGGTCACAAATAAAATGTGCTTTATTACATGTCTGTGCCAAGATACTCTGAACGTGTGACAGTGAAAAAAGAAATAATGACAATGAAGCTGAGATGGAAAGCTAACAACAGTTATCAACACAAACCCATTTATCTCAATTTAACTGATTTATTTAGTTGTTTTATTTGCTTTAATCATCTCCTCACATCCAAAATTTTTATTACTTATTTTATTCATGTCTTCTGTGTTTCTAAGCTAACACGTCTCACTGATTTACTGATAAATACAATTATGATTCAGACAGAAACATCCAGCTGCAGCTGTTGGCTGTTATTATTTGAATACCTTAAGAGCAATCACGAAGTCAATCAATCACAAAGAGCAATCAACACTGATTTTTATTGGTGTTTGATATGCCAGCATTTTCTAACTCATTTTGTCCAAAACAAATGAATCTACGTCAATTTTTTTACATCCAGAAAAAAAGAAATATCACTAATAAGGTAATATTATACCTAACCTTTTCATGATGGTCTACTCACCTGAAAATTGCAGGCCCGCAATTCACAACATGGGTACATAATTAAAATTTTGTTCTGTCTTCAGAAATGCTAATTTCTGGGCTGTGTTTTAATTAAAATCCATTTATGGGCTTCATCATGCATCCCTATGAGTCTTTGTTCTCTCTCAAATTTCTGCCGCCCAAACATTACCCACTTTCGCTCCTTTATCTTGCAGACAGCATCCCGACAGACTTGAAGGACCCCTTCTACACAGACCAGTACGAGCAGGAGCACCTGAAGCCTCCTGTGGCCAGCCTCCTGCTCTCTGCAGACCTTTACTGCAGGGCGGCAAGCCTCATCATGAAGTGCGACGCTGCCAAGCCCCTGTTGGGCCACGATGCAGTCATTCAGGCGCTGGCTCAGCGTGGACTCTATGTCACTGACCAGGAGAGACTGGTCACAGAGAGGGACCTTCGAAAGAGACCTCTGCAAATGGTAAGACATGGTTAAGTCCTTTTTTTTTAATTCCAGTAGCTTGGGATATGCATTAATAACTCAGTTCCCTGTGGCCATGAATTTATTACATCTGAAAAAACTTTTGACTCTGCATTTTGACTATTCTTAGTCACGACTTTCCTTTTTCTCAATATCTGGGAAGCGTTCATTCATACATTGTGACTTTTCGCCCAGGGGAGATATTCTGTACTAACAACATTGGAGATCAACAGGAGTAAAACATTTTGCAGCTGTTTGCAAGCATTCATGTTGGCTGTATATTACTGAGTGGGAGATGTGCTCCATGGTTAGATTCTAGCTTCTTGGTGCCTGGATCTTGCTCGTAATGAAAACACACAATTGCCTCTAAAGAGCTAGCTAGGAGGTGATTTTAATAAACCTGATCCTTAAAACATTAAATGGCCATCAGGCTTACTGCTCACTGTCATCAATACAGTTTTACTGCTGGTATGATCAATAGATGATGAATTCTTGTGTTCATTCAGTTAAGAGAAGTCTACTAAATGGAGTTAACCAACCAATCATTTTACTAATAAACAGTTTATGAAAGTGATTTCTTATGATATTTGAATTTGGATTTCCTCCTCCTGGCCAAGAATTATGAAAATCAATACTGGTTTGATAATTTACACCAGCTTGAAAAAAATCAACACCACTGTAACCAAATGAACAAGTGTCTCAAATGAACAAGGGATAATGATTGAAAATGTGCAGCGAGAAGGAAAAGGTGTTATTTATTCTCAAACCCACACAGGCTTTTGCTTTTTCATATCAAATCCCACAAAATACCACAGCTTTAGCTCATATAGGCTTCAGGTCCTGTCGTCTAACACTGTCTTTGCAGTTAATTTGTCTTTACGTGTTGGAGCCCAACACAGAGAAGACTTTGCAGGCATCCTGTTGAGTGAGGAAGAGGAATCCTTGTTACTTGGGGGCGAATTCTCAATAGGAAGCTTTATTGCTTCAGTGCATCACAAGTGAAATACAATTAACACAGTTTGCCTGCAGTCTGTTTGGAGAGTCTTGCTGGTTTTAATTTCCCTTCTATGCTAATTCAAAAGTTATTTAAGTTTAGTTGGTGTTTACATTTCAAGTGCTTTTTTTGTGAACACTACACATATTTTGGCACCAGCTAAACTCACCACGGTTTTCAAACAATTTAATTTAAAATAATTCCAGTGGAATTTGCTGTTGCTCAGTACCTATTACCACAACATTTGGCGTTATGAATTGTTGCACTTGACAGGTAGCAGCACTACTTTTTATGTTTATTCTTCAGTCCGGAGTTGAAGAGGTATTCAGTTCAGCCACAGTTCATGACTTTCGAGAAGCAATGGAGTGAGTTTGAACGTGCGTTGCTGACTGAATGTGAAAATGAGCTGCTAGCTGAGTGAGAAACTATCTTTAGCCATTTCTCTTTCCTTCTTCCCAATAAACCTCGATCCATCTTTCATCCCTAAAAATACCCAAACATTTTTCTTCTTCCATCCCTTTCCATTCAGATTTTCTGTCTTTATTTTTCATCTTTCCTCCATAATTACACATCCTTTTAATTGACCAACTATCTACTTTTTATTTATGTTGTGTTATCCATCATCATAGAACAGGGGTGTCAAAGTCAAATACACAAAGGGCCAAAAAAAGAAATTTGCTACAAGCCGAGGGACGGACTAGTTTAATGTTTATTACAACATATTGAAATGAATATAGCCTATTGAGCCAAGAGATAATACAGTGTATATTATTTAATAATTAATTGAATATTTTGTTATGGCTCTGCCAGTAACTTCAAGGGGAAACATTTTCAACAGGCAAATGGCAAAAAAGTAAATGTCTTTCGAATCAAAATATGTTCCTTAATACCAAGATAAATGAAATTGCATGCACTATTAACTGAAAATGCATTATTGTGCATGCATCATTGCATGCATAATAATAATATTGTGCATGCACAATAATAATGCATTATTGTGAAAAAAAATTTTGAAAATTAAAAAGAAAATTATTGTGCCACTCTATGATCTTACCAATCACTGCTTTCAAATAGTAAAATAAAATAAATAAATAAATGGCTCATATCTGCGTCCATTCTGAATCCATTCAAATGAAACAAATAAATAAAATAAAATACAAAAATCAATAAAACACAGATAAACAGTAAACAAATGCAAAAATGTAACTGAATTTTATACTAAATATATGTTACTGCTGTGTGACGATCACTTGTCTGAGGCTGACCCTGATATTTGATGGTGTCTCATCTTTCGCACAAGTTCATCAATGTTTGGGGTCAGGCTCTGAGCTGAGGAAATCTTCAGGATTGAGTGAAGGTATTTATTAGTCAGACGGCTCCTTTGTGATGTTTTGTTCATCTTCATCAGAGAGAACAATTGTTGACACAGGTCTGTGCTACGAAACATAGAGAACGTCCTAGCAGCTTGGATGCACAGCTGGGGTATTGTGTCGGGGATAAAACGTGCAAACTCAGCAGAAGACACACAGGTTTACTTTTTACCTCTCTGAACATACACTCTGACTCCCACCTGGCTTGAAACCCCCTGCTCTCAGCATTCACTTTCCTTTTAGCCATTTTTGAGAAGGGGAGTAGCTAAATTGAACCTCCGGTCTGACTGCTGATAAACAATGAAACCAAAGCCCGCTTTCTACACTGCAGTGACTTCTGCTACCGTTGCGTAGTGGGGAATGTAGTTTTGTTGTGTGAAAAACACCAGCGGACGGATGTGGCCTGCTGGCCAGTTCTAGGGGGCCATAAATAATTCATCATGGGCCAGATTTGGCCAGGTCACTGGCCTTGACTTTGACATATGTGTCATAGGGAATAGATAAGAGAATAAAAATGTATGTACAGGTATGTGCAGTTTTTAGTGTCCCAGCTTCAATTCGTCGTCTTCCTCAGTGCGATGTGGCGTTAGCGGATGGAATTATTATAGGGCGGTGTCCAACAGCCAACAGTTCAATGCAGTTCACGAGAACAAGTTTGTCTGACCGCTCCTGGTGCCATCCTAATCATTACTAACAGTCTGAAAGCCCTCAAAGGAAACATGTTTTACTGGGATCCTAATGATGTGTCACTGAAGCACATCACACTGCGTCCCACATTAGCTTAGCCACACCATCTAGTTGGCCAGCCATCTTTCAATGTCTCCTCTCCATACTCATCTGTTGTCTCCTCCACTGATTTGTTTCCCATTTTCACTGTTTTTCTCAACAAATCCTCCAAGCCACTGTGCATAAGTGCGCATGCACAGTGGCTCGTGTATGTGGCACACGCGCACTACATCAACGGGGGCGTGTAGGCATTGACAGAGGGAGATAATTAACATTTAAAGCCAGACCAGATAAACAGAGCATCTGACCGGGAGTCCATTTGGGCAATTTTATAATAGTAGACATTATGAATTAGAGATCAGTTTGGGACAATACTTTTCAAATACAGTGTAGTTGGACATCTGACAGCTGTGTGAAATTAATTGGAAAAAGTATAGTATGGTTTAAATCAAATCTAATGAGCTTTAGAATAGCAAAGGTGCATCCTTCATAAATGCATGTCTGCTGCATGTCGTAATGACAGCTCAGATGGGAGGTCATCAATTATTCAAACGCTGCTTTAAATAAAGCTTGATATAGTGACCCAGAGGTGTCCAGGCTGGACTGTGTGGTTTTTTAGGGTCTGCAAATCAAATGGAAATCTATTTTTGACCCACAGGGTTGATGGCTTAAATTGGAAATATCACTGAAACAGACAGACAGAGTAAAAAAAACTCTCTACTGCGTCTGAGTTTTAGCTGTGTGCTGTTCTGGATAAAATAAATGTTGCTTCATGACGTTTTAATGAACATTTACTAACTCAGTAGTTTGTGAAGGTATGAATTTCCAGACTGTGCAATTTTAGGGGATGTTTAAGGGAGCTGTAGTCATCAGTAAGCAGCAGAGGTGAATAGATGCGGATCATTCGTCTGACACAAATCATAACTGAGCACACGGACTGACATTTTCATTTGGTTTTTGAAGTGATGCTCTCTTTTCCTGTCACTACACTGCCCACTCATCCTTCTGCCTCCAGTCATGTGACAGAATCACACATGTGAAGACACATGATGAGAATCGCAGTTAATGCCCACTCAGTTGCCTACACACATTCTGCAGAACTGCCGCTTCCCTCCACCTGTAAACTCGGAGAATGAGGGAAAAGTGAGGGAGAGGTGTGAGGCATGCTTACAGTCCATTCGGCCTTTTTTCACTATTGGTGCAATGCAGGAGCCAATTAAAGAAATGTGAACTGAAAAATCTTCCAAGAACATGTATTGTTTTTCATTTCCTCTGTGGACAGGGAAAAATTATGTAAAAAGTAAAGCAAAAAGTATAAAAATAAATACTAATGTCTTTGCTAGATGAATCAAAAGCCAGTGTATCTTTGTTGCTATGGATACCACCTAGGTGATGAGAGTGACGTGATCCCGATAATGCAAGAAATCTAGGTGATGAATGAAAATAAATGCTGTGCATTCTGTGTGTGTCCAAGGGTGTTAAGTGTGTTGTTGTTGTCTGGGCATTATGGTTTGAGTTTTATGTCATTAAAAAAAAGAAATGTCATACAGTGCAATCCCTTATAGCATTATACAAAGTTTTGTGCCATGAGAGATTAAACAAGCAATAAGTAAATGGAAATATAGTGAATGCATGATTATATTTGAATTATGATGCAGTGAAAAAAATTACACTGCACACAGTGATTTAAGGAAATGTTTCCTCCCCTTAATATAAATACACATCAGTTCTATTTGAGGGGCAGTTCTGATATTGTGCCTTGCTATATAACTGCATAACAAATTGTTTTCTCCATTCAGCGTGTTTTTCTGACTGTGACTGATTGACTCGTGTACAGCATGAGGGAGAAGAGGTGAATACACTCCCTCCTCTTTTCTGCTGCCTCCATCTCAACCCCTATTGAGCAGGCGCTCCGTTTCCATGGTTACACCCGGGTAGGCATGATCGTGTGTGTGTGTGTGTGTGTGCGTGCGTGTAGGTGGGTGCCTGGGTGGAGGGTGCTTATGCTTGCATATGTCATACGGTCTGAGGCAGAGAATGCTGAAATACTGGATTTCATACAGACAGGGAGAACGGCCTGCCTGAGACGACTTCAGACAAAGGCGCACATTCACACAGGCAGGAGAAAACACTCCTGAACATCAAACTGGCTTCTTCAATCCCTATTCTTCCTCTCATCTCACTAACAAAGAATAACTGAAGCATTCAGGTAGAAGGGAAGCCCATCCAAGTACTTTCTGTCCTCTTCTTTCGTGGCAGAGTCACAGCTAGTATGTCATGTTCATTGGCAGTGGTGAAACCCGGGCATCTCAGGATGGATGGGTATGGGTAGGCAGTGATCAATGCATTAGCTCATCATGTGAGCATCCTTGTGTGTCCTTTTGGGCCAATATGTTTTGTGTTTCTGGTGCATGTTTTTGCAGTAATGTGTCATATTTATGAATTGTTGTGTGTCTTTTATCTGAAAAAGAAGATTATAATGCTGAATCTACTGAGGATAGCACGAGTTAACAGGCGTCCCATATCAGCTGATTTGACGCAGGTCTGTGATTACAAAAAGATGTGTTAAAAAGCAGAAATATCCTTTCACAAGGCATGAAAAGGGAAGAAAATCAGTTTCAGTGAAATTAATCCTGCAGTAACCTCGAACATTTTTTTCAGTGCAGGAGACTCTAGTTAAACATTGATGAATCTACATTTACTGCACTCTGCATATGAACAATTCCTCCATCGTCTGAAAGAAGACATGTCTATATTCTTATTTTTGTAGGTTCCACAACTGACTTAAGAAAAGCCACTGTCTCCATTGAATTTTCAGATTTGGAGTCAAGATAGAATTAAATGCTACATTTCATCTCTACATACTTTTATTGACACAGGATTCGGTGTGAGTTTCTTTATACAATTTAGAATAATATTAAAAATTTTAATATATCTACTGATTTTCAAGTTTGAACCTGGCTTTCTCTTATTCCTGACTTTATAAATGTCAGGCTCAATGATGTTTTGCGACAGAATTTACCCTAATTAATTCATGCTACAGCTGATTAGCCACATGCAGCGTTGAATCGATATCTCATTGTCAACTTAAATTAGTATTTTCTATTCCAATTTTAGTTTGCTCATAAATGAGACATCATATTTAATCTTGAAAAGTTCTGCAGGGACAAGATAGTAAAAGCAATAATAATAATATAGCAGTAATGGATTCACATCCCAAACAAATGGACTTCCACTAGAGAATACTTTCATAGCAGAAGCTTTAATTCCTGCATAAATAGTTTACAGAAAAACAAAACAACAATATCAATACTCTTTCTCTACATATCAGAAGATGTTTACACAGTTAGTGTGCAGCCATGACCTTGAACTGTTAACTGGTAAATTTTGGAATTGAATATCACCCAGTAATAGTGTTAACAATAAGAGATTTTTGGTGTGCAGGCGTACTCTACCTCCAGGGTAGGTCAGCGGTGGCAGGTTGCCACGATCCTGTCTTTAGTTAGCGCCCTAAGGTTAGCTTTGAGGCTTCCATATAATTGCTAGGTTTGCTTTGTGAGCTCATGAAGGGGAGGGTACAGTATGTTGTTTGAAGCCCCAATTCCCACAACTGATGCCAGACCTCACAGTTGTTATTTTTTGCGTCCAAAAGTGTGCTTGGGCATGTGTGCAGCTGTATAGGATGGCGTTAAAAAAAAAAACAGAATCCTGTGTAGACCTCAGAAAGCTATAATTCCATTTCTCCATTCGAAAATAGCTTACTGCAGAAAGAATGCATCCATGGGTCATTCTTGGTAACAGTTTCAGTAACTGAAAAGTTTCAGTTAATTTTGGAAATTTGTTTTGAACTAAGTCTCAGGGAGGTCTGTAATTTTTTCTCTCTTGATTTTTAATTGCAATTATTTTTAGATTGACACTTACGCTGTTTTTCTTTTCTTTTGTTTTTTGTCTTGCTGTGACTTATGGCAACTACATGTACAGTTTGTATAATGCACAGTTATTTTAGTTATCATTTTCTAACAAACAAAAACTTAGCACATCAGTTTGTGTCTTGCAGGGAGAGACAGGGATAAGACTGTGTCTCGCAGGGATAAGACTGTGAAAGGAATCCCTGAACACTAAATAATGTGCAAATGCACACACACACACACACAGACACACACACACACACACACACACACACACACACACACACACACACACACACACACACATACATGCATGCATACATGCACACACACACCTCCCTGTCATGATCTGAGTTTTTTATGTTGCCGCATATCAAAATCTATTAATACAAATGCAAAGTCTATCTACATGCCTGCGTGCATATGTGTGTATGTGTCTTACACCCACCAATGAATCGTAAGTTGTGGTAAATGCATTACTGTGTCCTTTACGCCATCCAGGTCCTGCAGTGTCTTGTATATTTTAATGACTTGACAGTAGTATTTTTATGTGTTTGTTTTTGCAAGATCCTTCAAGTGGATACAGTATTGTGCATCTTGAACAACCTGGTGCAGACCAGAGAAAGCAGCTTGAAGCTTTTACAAAAGAGATTTGGGTTTATTTACAACAGACAAACATGCATGTTATCTTTTGTAAGTAGCCACATCTTTTTTTTTGGATTTACATTGTGGGACATTGAATCAGGCTTCTGTGGTGGATTTTCATCAATCCCCTTCCACCAAGAAGCTCTATTAAAGAGGAATGGTGGAAATGCAGAGAGCCAGTGATGCAGCAGCACAATAAAAACAGGATATTGACCGTGAAAGAGCATCTTCTCACCTCATGAGAAATCAAATTAAGATTGATGGATGTAATCTGCTTAGATGGAAGAGCTGAAATACTGGCGGGTGTGCATTTGTATTTGTATGGTAAAAGAAACTGTTGTGTAGTTTTCACAGCATATGCCAAAATACAACAAATGTCTAGATTCCCACTAAGGGCATTTGTGCCTTTGACGCTTCAGTGGAACTGCATTGTCCAGTGGTTCAACAAAGAGGTTGCTCTGTTGCTCCAAGGTATGGATATGTGCAACTGTAAGTAGAAGTAAAGCACTGCTGAAGGAAACATATGTGTGCAGCAAATCTTAAAGGTTATAAAACATGACGTCATGGGATATCACAGAGGAAACAGCCAAGCCAATGGCAGGCAGGTCTGCTCTTTAGGAGAACATAAATGTTTCTTTGTCCAGCACAGAATCTGTCCCCCTCTATGCTTTCCATTCTTCATCCCTCACTTCATCTACCACTCTCCAAAGGCAGCTCTTCTTCCATGTATCCTTCATCTGATATTTATACACTGTCATCAAATCTCCAACTGACTGTCTGTTTCTGTTAGTAGCTAGCACTCTCCCATGCAGAACACTGTTTGTGTGTGTGTGTGTGTGTGTGTGTGTGTGTGTGTGTGTGTGTGTGTGTGTGTGTGTGTGTGTGTGTGTGTGTGTGTGTGTGTGTGTCTGATTTATGACATATGCTCAGTCCTAATACTGAAATCACCACATCCAGTGAGCCATTGGTTCTACCCTAGCACCTCCTCTTCAGACCATAGCCTGGTGACATTCATTATGATTACAGATCGAAAACATGTCTAGGAAACCAGATTACTTCCTGTTGTTATTTTACCTCACCAGATCACAGCAGATTGAAATCAATATCCTGAAACTGTTGAAAGAAAATAGAGGTAAAAGGGGCTTTTGGGGATCATTTGATCATTTGTTGGGGGATGCAGAGCTTATAATTATGCTCTATGAACTGACAACAGCATATGTGTGTGAGTGTATTTGGTTGTGTGTATCCGAGACAATGTGTTACAATGTTTGGACAGGCTAAATGGGCCAATAGGAACCATGTTGTCAGCCTATTATTAAATGGGAATGGTTTGTTCCTGGGTTTCCAGATTATTTATAACGGAAATGAACCGTTAACCTAATTGAATGTCACACAGAAAATTTATTGCAGAGCTAAAAATGCACTTGCAGTGACTTGAATGAGCAAACAACATTGCTCTTCAACACGTTTCCCCTTTAAACCAGTTCATGTTTGTAATCCTTTGTTCTCTGACTCCGGAGCCTTTCATCATGGTGGATCTTTAAGGAGCTGCATCACTTACAATTTGATTAATTGGCTGAGACATGAAAAAGCTGCTGCCCCAGTATAAATGTTTGGTTTGATTATTGAAGCTGTTTATAAAAGCCTGTGGGCGTTATGTAACAGTTACAGAGTGCATTGACTAGACAGACGTCAGTTGTAGGATCTGTGGGAAACAACAGCGGTGTGCCAATTTTGCCAAATACCTCCATGCTACACAATTTTAAATTCTCAACATTTTTTCTTGACTGGTTCTTCTTCCAGAGCGCTCATCTGGCAATGATCGACACTTTGATGATGGCATACACAATGGAGACATTGAGCGGAGAGAAGGTGATGGCCTGCCTGCGTCAGTATTCTTCCTGCAACCCTGAGGTGGAAACCCCTTACGACACAGAAGATGCTGTGACCACATGGGTCAACAAGGTGTGTTAAAAGTCGACCTGAGCTAATTTGCGTGTGCACCTTTCTCTAATGACAGTGCCGTATCATGAATTGTAATCAAGGCAGCTTGTCCAGTAGAGGTTACTGCAGATACCCTGGCTTTGTGCCTTATACCAAAGGTGGGTTTTTACAGAATTTGTGATGAAATTCCACAATGCACAGGGGACTTGGAAGATGTTCCAGGCAAAAACATTGACCTAAATACAATCAGATTTGTTCCATGCAGACTGTTGCACTCTTGCCCTGAGGTTGTACCATATGGTGAACTAAAAGCAGAGGCAAAAGCGTCCTCCATGGTCTAATAAAGGTGTCTTCACTGTTAATTCGCCTCTCCTTTTGCTGCCTTTATAATTCTTTAAGAGAGCTATAAATGTACAAATGAAATTCATGGGATTATGGTTAAGTCACTTGAAATCTTGTTGCCCTCTTTCTTTGGAGGATGGTATTATTTCATATTATCCACATCTTACATGCAGCAGAGTATCACATATAAGAGGTGACTGTTTTCATTAGTTATGAGTCATGGTCTTCCTGGCCATCCACTCGGATCTTAATAAATAAGACAAACGTTTTTGTTTCAACTGACGAGGGCTCGAAAGGCAAAGGTTTAGCGAGTGCTGCTGTCGCTTAAGCGTTTTATTAAACTAGGAATTATAAAATTATCTATAAGGCCCTTAAGAAGGTAAAACATTATTTTATTGTTGCAGCTGTGGTTACTTGATTTAGCCACCTATAATAAATTCCATAGTGAAACATTTTTAAATGGATGAAAGTATTGGGCAGTTGTTTTGTTACCGTTTTTTCCGATGTATTCACTGTTACAAACTGTCACATTTTCATCAAACGTATCTTTTCAGAGTGCTGTCTTGAGATACATGGGCCTTACAGAGACAGTGTGAGTCCTGCATGTGCAGGTGGCTCTGATTCCTCCACACAGAGCTACAGGCCTCTGTTTATGTTCTTCCAGTCCAAACATTGGGATGCTGCCAAATTTAAGCTTGCCACACACATTCAGGCAACCTCGATCGGTAACAGGTGTGGTCTTAAAGTCCTGCTGGTTGGACATGTGGCTTTCTGTTGGGGTCCTTTTGTGTTCCAAGGATCAGAAGTTAACCAGATTGACAGTCAACTCTGAGTCCATCTTCATCCACATTGAGTGCAGGTTTGAGTGTTATCGTGTTTCATTTAATTCACATCAATTTCTTTAAATTCAAATTTCAAAAAGTATAAAACCCTCTTTGGTATCATCATACTAAAGTAGAGTCACAAAGGGTGCGAATTCACTAAGAAATACTTTTATACTTTACTCCATAGTTCTAGTCCTAACCCTAACCAGATAAAATAGGATCAAATGTATCAGTATTAGCCACATGTTAATGTCCAATTACAACAATTTCAAAATGTTTAATTAACTACTCACCCCTGCATCTCTCCTTTGTGTTTCAGGTGAATGAGTACCTTAAAGACGTCATGACTCAAGAGCAGAAGAAGGAGTCACAGGGCCTGGAGCCTGCTGGGAGTCCTCGGGTGAGTGTTCGTCTGGTAGTGGCAGCAATTGAACATACAGTTTCACTATTCTAATGAAGAGTTTCAAAAATGTGAATTGTAAATCCCTGACCAATATTTACTGCATCAACAGAACTCACTCACATCTGTCGTTGATGATTCTCTGCTTTCAACATTGTGCTGAACGTTTCTACCACAACGACTCGGAGAAGCTTCATTTGTGTCGCAACCAGCAGATCAGTGTTTTTTAATTAGGTCAGGCTGATTGACTAGAGCGCCATTGTAGAAGTTGACAGGGATTTGTGTTTATGCCATTATCTGTAATGCATGTATTTCGGGTCGCTCAGGTCATCTGTGTTAGGATTGTGTTGTTTGACAGCAGTGTTTGATGTAGGCTTTCCCAATCACGGATAAGAGAGACTTAATATATAATATTTGTGATTAATGATGTGCGACAATAATGCCGTTTTTGACATACAAGTAGATCACAAGTGTTCTGTCTGTGTTTTAGACCAGTTTTTATTAACCTGCATCTCAACATTCAATGATCATCCACATTTATGCTTTCATTAACATCATTACGATGTAACCCATGTGTGTTGACAGGGATTTTCCAAAAAGATCTCACTCTCTCTTCTCTCTCTCTCTCTCTCAGCTCACGTTATTCCAGTCTTAGAAATAATGCAGTCGATGTATCACAGGAATTAAAAGACACTTGCATCAGTCAGTGTGTGTGCTGGGAGCTGCGAACATGAAATCTTACGGGCTTTAGACATATCAGCAGAATGTTCTCTGCCTCTCTCTTCAGACATATTTCATAAGACAAGTAAGAACCTAGACTTGTGTTCTTTCATTGTTCTGACCAAACAAAACTACAGCATCAGTGTGCATTCATTAGCAGCCGAAGAGCCAAAGTCAAAGAAATGGCGCTTTAAACACAAAATTAGATGCAAGTTGAGAAAATTCATTAGTCAGCATTAGCAATACCACACTTGTAAATTGCATTCAAAGGTAGTTTTATCCTTGCAATGAGATGGCGACGTATCAGGGGTGTACCCCCTCTCTTTTCTCATGGATTTTTACATCTGGTAGCCCTGTTTATCCTCCCTCTATCCTTTTATCACTCCCCACCTCCTCAGACCTTGCCTCCTTCTGTCTTTACGTTGTGACTGCAATGTGAGTCATGCAGGCAGCCTCTGTCTCAGTCAAAGACAAATGCCTCTCCTCCCTGGTACTGCTGTATGATGTATTGTCTCTCACACAGCATATGCTCAATTGTTGCACAGAATATTTTGCAAGACTGATACAGCCCTACTCCAGCACAACACTGCAGAATTTACAACGGTGTGATCTTACTCTAACTTTCCGTACTTTCGCTGAAACTGAAGTGGGCAGGGGTAATGGCAAAGGAAACACCAGGACAGAAAACAGAGCACTAATCCTTTTAAGTTGCAAAGCTGAGCTGCAGCTCAACAGGACATGTCTGGCCACAGAGGATGAACTTTGATAGGAGTAGGGAGAGCTGCAGGATGACTGAAGTGGAAATAGGTCGGGTGCATGCGTGTGTTTGTTCACACAGTACAGGATGGCCTCAAAGTGGAGATGATGGATGATGGCCTCACTTCTTCACAAGAGTCTGATAGGAGGTCATCACTTTAAGATGTTCTTCATCCTTTTCATTAAACAGGGGAGCATTTTTGGGAGTTTTGTATTCAAAAATTAAAAAATGGGAGTCACCTGGATCCTTTCTGCAGTACTCTATCTGCTATATTCTTATCTGCCTGTGCTCTCATTGTGGTTGCAGTACCTTCTCCATACCTGCTGCCTCAAGAAAGACTATTTCCTTACTAATAGCTCAGCTTAATTAACTTGTAATAGTACAGTTTATTCATGACAGAACACGCTTAGCAGTCAATCAGATCATTTTCCAAATTGACTCTATTCATTTTTAAGTATTTCATAAGGGTGCACTTTATATTAGTGATGCTTGGACTTGACTAAAGTCATTTTCTGTAGATACAGAGCAACAAAAGCCAAAGAGACACTCTTAAAACTCAACTCACATTACACTAAACTCAATTTCACGGTTCTTTGAGTCATGTAGGCGGCCTTTCTTTGGCTCACACAGGTTCTCTTCCTGTGAGCTCACAGCTGTCATGTCTTTCCTTTTATTACTAATCACATTACTTCCTAATCCCACTAACAGGTATATCTTTGTTTGTGTTGTTGTGTCCGCTGTGCTGCTGCAGTCCCCGACCAAGTGGTACATGAAGCTTGTGCCTGTAAGTCAACTAATGAATGCTATGCTCTATCATCTATGTGACGACAGCGAAAATCTACCCTCCCTCTCACTGCTCCATGCCTTCATTGCCATCATTTTATCACACCAGTGCATCATACTGACTCCACTGTTGCATAAAGTATTTTTTTCCCTCGTCTACCCTGTGATTGTCAGGTGTTCCCCTGTATGGCTTACATGTCATTCCCTGCACTACAAAGATATGAAAAAAACATGTTAGAATATGAATTACATATCTTAATTCTCTATTTAATATCAGATCTGATGTTCTTGAATCTTGCATGTCTTGTATGCTATGCAGGCTCGCTACAGGAAGGAGCAGGCCTCGAACCAGCCGGTTCCCTGGATCCCCCCAGTGGACAACCTGCTGAAAGACAGCACGGACGGGTCGGCCCTGGGAGCTTTGCTGCACTTCTACTGCCCTCAGCTGCTGCAACTGAGTGGTAAGAAGCTCACAGTTGTAGGCAGAATTAAAGGATGAGTGTGAGGTGAGTGGGGCTGGATGGCCACCAGTCCTGCAACACAGCCAAAGGTGACTATATTTTACCAGACTGACGTTCTGTTAGTTCTGTTGAAGATGCTTAACTTTTTTTAGTTATGTGTTAAAATAGGTCATTTTCTAGCTTAAAAAGCCAATAACTGATCTCTGAGCACTGTGATTTTCTCGAAATTTTACTTCAATGAGATGTTTTGTGCATTTGTGCCATTTGCTCCTTTGTCTTTGATTGGTTCATTAAATAGATAAAAGTTGAGGTGAAAACAAAAGTTGTAACAGATGTAATCACATTGCATTGTGTTGAATTAACAATATCACAGGAACAAAAGATCAATCACTCAAAACTGTTACCCTTTTGAATGCATTAACACAAAGCCCCACCCATGGGCCGATGGCCTATGAGCCACTGTCATGATTGGTCAGTTTAGCACGTCAGACGTCTCACCTTAAATCATCAGAACCCATTAAACCTTAATATTCATCCTCACGTCTCCTGGTGGCTTCCTCTGCCCACCCAGATGTCTGTCTGAAGGAGAACATGACACTGGCTGATCGTCTCTACAACCTCCAGCTCGTGCAGGACTTCTGCAAAGACAACCTGAGTAGCTGCTGCCATTTCAGCCTGGAAGACATGCTCTACGCCTCCTCCACCATCAAGGTACCCCTCACTCCTGGTTGCATTCAATCAACAAGATTTCATTTCTGAAAAAAGATGTTTGCTGTTACATTATAAAGGTTTTGTCCTGGACTAGAGTGTTTATTTTAAAGTTATTTGATGAGGAAGAATTATTTTAGTTTTATTCTGATCACACATCAGAAATCTCTGGAGTGACTCATTGCTCATGTTGTTATTCTGATCCCGTTTGACTCATGTTCAAGACTTCTCTTGTGAAGCGATTCTCCAGTCTGTAATTACATCCCGCTTCAAAGCGGTGATGTGTTGTAATTCTCAGTGTTCATGTGTTCGTCCGTTCGTTCGTCCATTCGTTCGTTAGTCCACCAAATATCTTCTCAACTGTTGCAGATAGAAAGATGAAAGAAAAAGAACATTACTAAGGTGGCAAAGGGGATGAAAATGAGATGAGATGATGACCTTGACCCTGAGGAAACTAGATCAAGGTCAAATTTCATCTTTTGTACACTCAGGAACCGGATAAGATGATGAGGGAGAAGACCAGTGTGAGTAAGACCACTATGCACTAGCTTTGATTTATGGTCAAAGCTAGTGAATAGCTTTGACCTACCCTGAAAGGTCAAAGCTATTCACCTGTCAGGTACTACCCTCAGGGTACCCTGACCTACACTTCACGGGATGTTGCAATCTCTGACTGCCTTGGTTCTTGTTGTTTTTACAGGTGGTCTATAATAGTCCTTACAGTCTTGTTGAAAGCGAGCTTGGAGGCAGACTGCCAGCAGATGGAAGAGAAGTTAATAGAAAAACCACAGTAATATGTGCAGTATTGTGCTCTCATATACATTATATCAACATCTATGAAATCAGATGATGCAGGTCGTCAGGCGAGGGAAACTCCAGTTGCGACGTCAGTGCACCGCTGAGCCACACAGAGACGCAGACAAACACTCACGCAGACACTCACAACTATGGTCATTTTGGGTCTGGCCAATTAATTTTTTTATAATAAAACCCTGGTAACCCCTGTCCTCCAGATAAAAGCCATCAAAGTCTCCTGTGATGTATAGTGGATATATCAGAGTGGATTAAAGGACGGAGACAAGTGAGTTATTGCAAACTTTTACGCTACCAAACACGTTACAGTGTGTACAGACTTGACATCCGTGAGTCAGGAACTGACCCAGAACACTTTGCGTCCGCATCAGAAGTGTAGTCTGTAGCATCACATATGATCTGGTCAGATGTTTATCTATGATGCAGTCTTTAACATGTTGAAACAGTAGTCAGTCTACATGTACCTGCACTTTTATGCCGTGAATGGGCTTCCTGTTCACATCATCAGCTTCATTATCTGAGGGAGCTTTGATGGGAATGTGGGTACCATCTAAGCCAATTACATTAGGAAAGAAATAAAGTTACTAATCCAAATCTGAGGTTGCAGCACAGTGTCATCAAGAGAATGTACAGTGCGCTCTCGCGCATTAGCGCATCAACACTCGCGACTTCACCTCATCACGGATTATTGGTAGGCAGTCACGTGGTACCATACTGTAACTTCATGTGTTTTTGTGTTCATTTTGGTGTGTTATGCCGGAGAGCTCCAAAACAGTACAAATCAAATTGATCTGTCTGAATGACATGGACTCTGCCTCAGCGTGTCCTCCCATGGAGAACTGTCGCTCTCAGCACAAACTGAACACAAGTCAGACAACAGCAGAATGTCTAAACTACTTACCATCAACTACAGCTGAGCATCAACATTCATCTACCTTAAATCTAAAAACATGCTGGTTGCAGCATAGTTGTTGTGTGAAATAGCCAGTAGGAATGTTTTGCTAACACTGATTTCATTAGGGATTAAAAAAAAGATCCAATCACGGTGGAGTTTCTGCATTTCAGCAGAGCGGCACACAGAACCAGTTAGAGTCAGTGACCTTGACCCAGTTAATGGAAAATCTTCAGATGTGCGATGTCACCCGTGATACTGATAAATATTTTTGATGAGGAGGTGTTCGTTTGGAAGAAAACAGAAAAAGAGAGGAAGATGAGATGGTGTCTGGAGCTCTTAAATAAAAGAAGAAGGGAACTGCAAACCGGCTTTTTTAAACATTTAACAGAAGAGTTGTTAAGGCAATGATGACTGATTAATCAACAAATAGAAAAATTATTTGATCGGATTAAGGACATAATTTTGACTGCTGGGTGGCTTAAACATAAAGGACTCTTAAAAGGAAGAAAGAAAACACAAAACACATGATGTTTGACATTTCAGTTAAGTGTGAAAGCTGGTCTGTAGCTGGTTTGGACATTTTAAGAGATGCTATCAGTCATCCAAAAATCTCCTATAATTACAGGAACAGAGCTGAAGAATAAACATCTTTATGTTTAAGGGTTTGTTCCCTCTTAAGGTACCACAGGACTCGGGGTGAAAAGCACAGCAATCTGCACAGTATCAACCCACGATAAATAATTTAGGTTTCATTGGAGACAATAGACTAGCCTTCAATGCCCAACCCCCCCAAAGCCATCATGTACTCTCCTCCTAACAGACACAAGGCTAGTAAATCATGTCAGCCCAATCCCATTTACTGGCTGTTCATTTTATAAAACACATTTGAAAGACCATCTTCAATCCAAGAAGGATAAATTAAATCCACCAGCTGAGGCCTGTTGCTAGCATTGATTTAACAAGGTTAAATCTCATCTTCTATCATCAGCAAACAAAGAATGAAGAATATTGTGGTGTTCAAATGAACATCATTCCTTTATTCAGAACTTTTTTGGGCACTTTAAGTTAAGTTAAAAAAATTTCAGATTTTCTTTCTTGAAATGTAGTACAACATAGTTTCCCACAGACAACCTGAAGCAGCTCAATAAATATGACAGTAAATCCTGTTGGTTTTCCAGATTGCAGTGAGTCTGTCTGACTGTAGGAGTTACAGCCTTTCATTGAGCCTCTGGCCCGATGACAATGGACATTAATACTCATTGAATCCTCCGTGTCTAGTCTAAGCCTTGTCTCTTCCTTTGGTGGATAAGGTAACGTGACGGCTGTGTATGTATCATGTGCTTTGTTTTCATGCATGTAACGTCACGCATTGTTGCTACATTTATGTTACACATTGCCCTATATGCCTGTGTGGCACATGCTGTACATGATAGGATGTTTGCACCCATCTCTGTAGAGTGGATTAGCTCCGTCCACTCCCACCCCTCTCAACTGTTATCAGTAATTGTAGTAATCACCAATCAGGTCCCTGTCCCATCATGAGAGAGTAGCTCTCTATTAGCCACACACACACAAACAGTAGATCATGCTTGTGTGTGTGTGTGTGTGCGCGTGTGTGTGTGTGTGTGTGTGTGTGTGTGTGCGCACGTGTGTGTGAGTGTGTGTGTTTGATTGCTGGCTGGTGGTATTAAGTGATAACACTCACACCCGGTGTGCCAGTAGTACTAAGAGCGACAGATGGGAAGAGAGATTTTTGCCACCAGTGGGCTGGGCAGACGATGGCAGATCTTTATTTCTTTTGTTCTTTTGTTTAATTCTTTTTACTCTGCTCAACTCGACCTTTTGAGGAATGTTTCACATGCTGACACCTAAAGGTAACTAGTATTTTGGTATTTGACTAGTCATTCATACGTAAATGAAGAGTGGTTCACCCCAAAAACGTAATATGGGATAACATAATTTAAAAAATGTGTGCTACACTTTCATCACTTTGGTAACCATGTGTGCTACAGCGCATCATAAGTAGATAACATACCAGTGACGCATTTCAGACATTCACAGCTCTCTGCATTTTAACCTTGAGGTAAACTATAAAAAGAGCTAAAAAAATCAAATGCTGCAGTAATACACAAGGGACACTGCTGCCTCCAATGTTATAATTGCCCCTCCTCATGTTCTTCTGGGCTGCAAACTGTGAGCTATTGGGTACTCCCAGGGTATTTGTATAATGTGTGTGTGAGATTCCACTTATGTTATGGTAAAATATTGCTGATGGGGTGAATCAGACATCTTTAGAGCTGAGCCATGCAGCAGTGTCTTTGTCTGAAGACCATGGTCTGAGGGTAGGGAGGGGGCGTTTCCTCAAGGTCGTAACTGCTTCACTGCAATCATTACGCTTATGTGTGGACACATTCATTCGTAAGTGGGTGCAAGCATTTTCAATACAAAACCAGCAGAAAAACCTAGTTTATAATGCAAAATCTTTTTTTTTTTTTGTTAGGAGGAATTCCACTGGTTAGATGTTGTTTTTTTTAGATGATGACAGTTGTTAAAGTTTGTTTGAAGGATTTAATTCACTTCTGAAAATTTTTGACTGATTGAAAAAGAGTTATCTGGATTTTTTTACTGGTTGAAGCATTTGTCCTTCTGACCTGTGTTTGAGGTTTACACATTGCAATTATTCTTCAAGCATAAGAGTAAGTTTGATAGTTCACACATTCCTCCTGATTAATAATAGAAAAAATAAGGAAACAATTTTTTTGAAGCGAGTATAATACTGCAAGAGATGATAATGTGAGGTGGATGTTTTTGCTGTATGGTTAGATTCGTCTTGCAGGTTTGCCTCCTGCTGTATGTTGACCTAACTTATACATAGACATGACTCAACCATGTCAAATATGTCTCCATTTCTTACCCAGTCTAATTTTGGTTGACTGGTGAATTTTATGTTTCTAATTGAGGACAGAAAAAAATAGCTGACCTGTAACTTCAAAATTAGCTTAATACCTTGATTTTATCACATACTAGCGAGATTGGGGAAGTATTTGTTTGTAACCTAGACAATCAACCTCAGGTCCACTGTTAGGGCTACCAGAGACGTCCACTGAAGAAATATCTGCAGTAAAAATGTTTACCATGTGCCATACAGAATTTGTTTTTTGTTAAAGACTTTTTTTATCTTTAACATAATTGTGCTTAGTGATTGCAATTTACCCAATCCTGTGTTTGTAGTGTGAACCTTCTACTGAATGTTTCCTCAGAACAATTATCTGGTGTTCATGGCGGAGCTGTTTTGGTGGTTTGAAGTGGACAAGCCATCTTTTGTGAAACCAAAATTGCTGGACAATGATGGTACAGGCAAGTCTTGATTTTGGACCTTAGAGGAACAATTATGCTACCAATAGCAATATATTATGTGACAGGGGGATGTCATAATAAGTGTGGTAGAGAAATCAATGAAGAGAGATGTTTTGCTTTCCATTGAAGAGGCACATTTTTATTTTTTTGTCTGTTTGTTTTTCATTATGTAACCTCAGAGTCGTCAGTCTTGTTGAAGAATATGCCAGCCATCCCCATCTCCAAAGCAACCAAGAGGAGCTTCATGGAAAGAGCCCCAAGTCCCGAACGACCAAGGTATGCCAGCCCAATCTGTGGTATTCAGTACCTAATGAGAGTTTCAGGTGATATGTGCATTGCCAAAATATGAGTGAAGCTACTCTTATAAAGTATTTTATGCTTGTTTGACAGAAGTTGAAGCGAATTAAGATCAACTTGTATTGCATATCGGAGTCACTGGAGCTTAAAAGGAAAATGTCTGTTACAGCAAATAATTTTCTTTCTCATTTCATAGTTTACCCCTCAGACCCCAGCCTCGAAATTCAGGTGATTTTCATTTATGTATCTTGACTGCTATTTTATTTTTGTGTGTGACTATCAAGGTGTGATTAGTTGTAGCTCCAAAAGCTTCTTTTTTAAAATTTTTGATTCTCCCTTGTGCCATCCAGGAGAAATCAAGAGGTCAACCTCAATGTCCTTTGTTGATGGTAACCTCGGCACTTGGCCCAAAGAGAAAAGGTAAATTAAAGTCAGATTAATGTGTCTCTCACTGAAAATATCCCATCTCCTGATTAATTACGTTTTTAAAATTAAGAAAATGGCTTCAGAATTTCTAAATTTTTTAAAATTCTAAAGGTAATCTCTGTTAATCTCTAAGGTCTGGGCCTTATGGAGTTTCTTTTGACATCCCATTTGACAAAGAGGACTCTGCTCCTGGCCAACTTTCCTCCTCAAGAGGCATGGTCAGGTCCATCAGCACTGATGATGGTTCTGGATTCAAGGTCCACCACCTGCCTCGTGGGATGAAGCGTAACCTGTCCTTCCAGCCAGTGAATGGTCAAAATATTGGCATTGAGGAGGAAGGCTGCCCAGACAGCCTAGCTAGTATGGATCCAGACAGAAAAGGATACCCCAACGGACATGGAGGTGTCATCGCGACACCTCCCTCCATGGAGGAAGTCCTCAAGATTATCCACAGCCCTAACAGGCTTCCTGTGGAGGGGATCAACAATGGTTTCTTTCTGCACAGCCAAGCCCAGGGGGCAGATGTCTCTGGCTTGGAGCCCCTGTCAGAGTCAGACTCAAAAGGTCCTCTTAGCACTACAGACACCGCTGAGTTAGACACTGGGATCCATATCCAAACAGAAGACATTCTAGATGAGGATTCCTCGCTGAAGGACTGCTCTGTGAACATGGACTTGGATATGGATACCCCAAGCCCTGGAGTGAGCAAATGTCCCTCTGGAATGAAGATGACTAGCTTTGCTGAACAGAAGAGGAGGAAACACAATCCATCAGCCCCAGACTCAGGGAGATGCAGCAGTAGCTCCCTCAAGACCACTCCTGAGGGCTCTGACTTTGGCCACCCATTATCTGTCTCTTGGGCCCCGACCCCTGAGCATAGCCCCATCCATCAAGAAACCACACCAAACCTCAGGGCTCACACATCACCCGTGTCTGTGCAACTTCCACCAAATGACCCTGCTCAGGTCATGGCCACAGAAATGGCAGAGCTGAGGATGCGGCTGGAAGAGAAACGTAAGGCCATTGAAGCACAGAAGAAGAAAGTGGAGGCTGCTTTTACAAGGCATCGCCAAAAGATGGGTCACTCTGCATTCCTTAATGTAGTAAAGAGGAAAGGAGATGGAGCAGCCAGTGGAGAGGAAGGAGGAAAACTCGAGAGAGAAGGGAAGGCAGCAAGCACAAGTCCCATCCAATTTGGGAGGAGCAAAGCCGATACACCTGATGGGGCAGAGCAAAGCATCACAGGTTCCTGTTGTACAAAGTCATCTGGTGCAGGAGAGGAGGGTGTACCAAGTCATGCTCAGCTGACAGAGGTAGATCTCACAGAGTATACACGTTCAATTGAGAAACTGAACCATTCGTTAGCCTTCCTTCAGACTGAGATGCAGCGACTGGCTCAGCAGCAAGAAGTGATCATGGCCATGAGGGAGCAACAACATCAGCAGGCGTGGGTCATCTCGCCTCCATATACAAACCCATCACCACAAAAACACAGTCAAATTGGAGCTGTAACTCGATCCTCAGGGCCCTCTTCTCCAGCAGATTCTCCTCGCTCTACCCATCGCTCTCCAACTAGCATCAAACGCAAATCTGCTTCTTTCCACTCACGTAATCCACGCACAGCTCGCCCCAGTGAGCTAAAGCTGGCCCCTTACAACCGAGTTCTAACTGCCCCCCAGTCTGTTGATAGCATCCCCAGGCTACGGCGATTTTCCCCTTCCCAGCAGCTGACATGTTCCTTTGTCTACATGGAGGAGAAACCAGTAACCACCAAACAAATGGCAGTCGCTTCAGAAGCAGAGAAAAACAGGAAGTTGGAGTTGGTCCCTTCTCCAGAAAGAGAGCTTGCCAAAATTTGTGTAGCCCATTCACCCCCCAACTCCCCCAACCTGCAGGGCAAAAAAGAACAGAAAGTGAAATGCCAAACCAAAGAAACAATAATTCAAAACCATTCCAACCTTACTGAGATGGAAACAGATGAAGAGAAAGTTCAGAAGTCAGTTGTTGAGCTCATACGTACGATAGAGACATCATTTCCTGAGGTTTTGTCCCACCCTGTGGTTGAGACCTTCACCGTGGCGCCAACTGCGATTCCTCCCCAGCCAGAAACCTCAGGCCAAGTCAGGAGCAGTTTGATTGAGGTTCCTCTTTCAGTCGTGAAGCCATTGGATGATCTGACACTTGATGACAGTTTGGAGATGCAGCAGAGTAATATGGAAGGATCGGATCACGATCAGAAGATGTGTCGAGGTTTCTTCTTTAAGGTAGGCCATGAACACATGACTCAAAGAATGTGTTAGTTTCTTTTTATGACGTGTAAGATCAGCAAGAAAAAACATGAATAAATCTTGACAATGATAGCATGCAGAGTCAGGTTAGCACCTCACACCTCTTGAAGCCTTCTAATGCAGTGGTGCCTTTCTTAAAAAAAAAAAAAACACTACACTTAACCTATTCGAATAGCCGATGTCTGGGCGATGTCTGGTCATAAGATGTCTACTCTACCTCTGAGCCACTGCCACCCCAACATGTTCACTCAAAACAATATTATGTTTTCATTCACAGGCTGGACTAACTAGAGTCTGAGCGTAAATGTAGGTCATAAAACTGGGACTGTTGTGAATAATTCAGCCGCAGATGTAAAAATATGGAGTTGAAGAAGAGTTGAATAGATTCTAGGGGTGGATACTGAGAGATAAACAGAAGAGTTTTACTTGAAATTAAAATGAAAAACCAGTATGTGACACCATTATTGTCGTTGGGTTTGGAAGGCATGATTAACTATCATACATGTGGTCATTTCACAAAACATTATTCCAGTTGTTTCATACGAGGTGTTTTACTAAAAAGATTAATGATTTTTCATTTTGCTTCAGAAATTCTTCATGCCAGACTGCTGTGTGACTGATTTGGTTTCATTCCTGACTCAGGAGCATGGAAAGGCTGAGGAGAACATGGCACAGAAGAGGGCTGCCCTGTTGGAGAAAAGGATGAGGAGGGAGAAGGAGAGTCAGCAAAAGAAGATGCAGCTGGAGGCTGAATTGGAGCAGAAGAAGGAGGAGACTCGGTATGTCAAAATTTTGTTGTTTCTACGCAATCTCAGAGAAGACATGGTGTTTGTGTCCTCTCTTTGATTCTTTATTCCTTTCTTTCTTTCTTAACATGATATGTGACCCTGGGGTAATTTAGATTTAAAATTTAGCAAACCTTTATTTAGTTTATCTTTGTATCATATAATCACTTATATTATCATATTATATTACATAATATAATATTGTAATTGTAATATATTATTGTGAACAATATACCTTTGTAAAGACTTCCTCTATTACACTCGTTCCATCTGTTCAGACTGAAAGCAGAGGAGGAGCGCATCAGGAAAGAGGAAGACAAGGCCAGGAGGGAATTCATCAAGCAGGAATATCTCAGGAGAAAGCAGTTGAAACTGATGCAGGACATGGACTTTGTCATCAAACCACGTCCCACCAGTGGAACCAAGCAGAGAAGAGGCCGCACTAAATCCATCCATCACGATAACATGGACTCCCCCAAAACTCCTGTCAGAGCTGCCACAGGTACGCAGGTACCCCTTTCAGATATCCTCAACACCCCATCTGTGTATGCATTTATTCATGATGTCTGTTTTGGTTTTACGTCCTCTGGAACATCTCGTCTCACATCTGGTGTTTTTCAGTCTCTACCTTGTCCCTTGCTTCCCTCAACCTGGGAGACAATGACAACGTTCAGTGCGACAAGAGATTGCCAAGGTGGGATGTTTTTACAAGCTTTCAGTCTTTTCCTGTTTTGTGTTACATAACCAATGACAAATGAATCACACAAGAAAGATATCTGATAATGTAATCTCTTCTTCTTGAGCTGTAGAGAAAGACAGATTGGACAGGATCAGCATGTTTGTGTTACTTATGTTTGTATTAGCTGGTCAGGGTGCCACCAGATGTTCATTTGATTCAACTAATGCTATCATAATCCAACAAAACATTTGAATTAAAACTCTGAAAATATCTGACAAACCTTAACCTCAAAGTCTTTAACTACAGTAGTACCTTGAGATACAAGCTACGTCTTTACTCCGCGGACAACACGTGAGAAAGAACGAGATGCAGCCTCAACTGATGTTGTATTCATCCACCAACTAGTGGTGGTGTCCTGAAGTACAACTGGCAACTCAGATTTCCGCGAGTATTTCAGAACAAAAATATAGACTGAGTGATGTTCATATCTGAAAAACCTGTTATGTCGAGTCATTTGTATGTCAAGGTACAACTGTACTTACTACATATGCCCAGTATACGTCTTAGAACCTTCATATGCCGTATGTTAAGGCCAAGCTTTTTATGTCTAACATTTTTCCTATCTTCCTCTTTTTAATCCTTTCCTTTCCATTACATCACACATATCAGAAGTGTTAGTCTAGCTTCTGGCAGTCTCCTCTACTTTCTGAGCTCTCCTAAACTGAGAAGGAGGAGGTTAGTCACTACTTGGTCGTTAAATCTTGAGGTGCACTGAAACCTTGTTCCCCTTCTGGGTTTTAGTACAGATTGATGGACAAGATGTTTCTTTATGATTCATGTCAATACACTTTTTAGCAGCACTGCCATCACTAATCAGTCTTTTCTGTCTTCCCGCTTACCTTTCTGCTTCTACACTCCTGCTTTGACATTTGCACACCTTACCACCACACAATAAAGACAAATTGTTCTGTGCATTTCTGCATAAATCATCCTTCTTTTCAAGTCATTCAATGGTATTGAGTGTTTAAAAGTTTTTAAAAGTAGTCCTATAATAAAACGTGATGATAGATTGAATCTAATTATTATTAATCCTGTTTGTTTATGTGACTCTCACATATTTTCAGAGGCAGACTTGTGCATTTCGGGAAAGCATTATATAATCTCAGTGAAATAGGATATGTTTAGAAATCACTTCTTCACATTGCTGCAAATGTATAGAAGGAGGGTTTGATGCAGTTGCAGTCTAGTGAAAGAGCAAGTCAGCACAAAATGCTGCACTATAATTGTTTGACCTCTTTTATTGACCTTAAATGAGCCAGACTGCTTCACACCACCACTCTCACCGCCCATGCTTGCAAGCTTGGCCACATTTCTTTTATCACCTAACGCTCAAACCATGTTCGAATGAGGTGCACACAGTTCCTTCCACAGTTAGGATTAAGCTGTAGAAACTTTATGTTGCCGTGGCAAAGGAATGACAACAGACACTGCTGCTTTGAAATAGTTGGAAAGATTCTAGATAGTTAAGGTAGTATCTTACTGGCTTAATGCATGATAGTTTCCTCCCCCTGTTCACAATATCATTTGCTGAGCCTTCATCCAAAAAGGTGATTTAATACCCTGTGTTGTTGTTCCAGGCCAGATTCTGCAGATGGCTTTCTGTCTCTGAGCTGCTCCAGCAGCAGAAATGGAGAAAAAGACTGGGAAAATGGATCCACAACCTCCTCTGTTACATCTAACACAGAGTACACCGGTAGGACAACTAATTGACCTAACTTCAAAATTAATAAAGATGTAATGATGGAAATCCAGACAACAACCAGGGTGAAAATGAACAGACAGAGAACAACATTAAAAATTACACATGTATAATAAACCAGCAGCTCAAGGGTGTACGAGCTTCCATGACAACAGTCTCATCCTTCTGTTTCTATCTTCCCCTTCAGGACCAAAGTTGTACAAGGAACCGAGTGCCAAATCTAACAAACACATCATCCAGAACGCTTTGGCCCACTGCTGCCTCGCTGGCAAAGTTAACGAAGGGCAAAAGAACAAGATCCTGGAGGTTGCAAATGTGGAGATTTTGATATATTGTGTTTGACATTAGCAGATATCTGGTGTCCTGGTGGCTGAGTTGATAATGCACGCCATGGGCCTTAACATCGTAGTTTAAAATCAGAAATCAGACCTAAATCTTTCTATTGTACTCTCCTTTACATCTTAATGCCTTGTCCCAAAATAAAAAATGGCCCACAGACATAAGAGCTAATTTAATGTGGAAATGCTGAACATTTTTTTTTTCCAGTAGCTGAATAATTCTTGGGTAAATTGCTGAATTTAATTTGTGGACAAAAGCATTTAAAATAAAACTGAAAATGCAGCAGAAAGATGATGAAATCAGTAGAAATGAATATTTCACTGAATTTATCAGGAAATGGGGTGAAAATTGAGATTAAATTGGGCATCAACCAGGGGATGTAAAGACCTAATATCCGCAGTATTATCTGAGTATTTGTTGTTTGAAGGGTTTAAATTGAAATCATTCCAACAGTGTCTTCCAGATATCACCACATGAACTTCATACTTAAGTTCCCCTCTGACCTTTACAGGAAATGGAGAAATCAGAGGCAAACAACTTCTTGGTATTGTTTCGAGATGCAGGCTGCCAGTTCCGCTCTCTCTACACTTACTGCCCGGAGATGGAGGAGATCAACAAGCTGGCGGGAATCGGTCCCAAGAACATAACGCGCAAGATGATCGACGGCCTCTACAAGTACAACTCGGACAGGAAACAGTTCACTCAGATACCAGCTAAGACCATGTCGGCCAGCGTAGACGCAGTGACAATCCACAGCCACCTCTGGCAGACCAAGAAGCCAGCCACCCCGAAAAAAGTAGTGCCTGCCCAGTCCTAATGGAGCCCTGAACTTCTCTATCTCCCCCTCAGTCGGAACATAGCATTTCAATTTGCACTTCACTGTACATATCCATGAAGATTCAAGCACCTGCAATTCCACAAAGATCAATTACATGATTGTTTTCTCTTTTGTTTCTTCTGGTTCTTGGATGTTTCCTCTTGACATTCATGTCTTTTATTTTCCTCAAAAGACTCAAACATCATGATAAGCTGGAATGTATGGCCCTGTTAAAAAAATTCAAATGTTTCTCAGGCCTGTGTCTGTAGAGTCATGCTGGAATCAGGGGATGAAGGCCTGTGTGAACGTTGTTTTTGTGCGTAATGTGCCAAATGACATAAAAAAGACTATGAATCCTGGGATATATCATTGGTTACACTAAAGCACTGAATGAGATTGATTTGTGTTTGCAATATCCTGTTGATGTGTGGCCTTATGTGTGTGTGTTTAAGTGTGTGGGTGCAAGGAGAAGATTGTAAAACAGCAAATACAGATACAGTATAGGTTTTTTGTATTTGGAAGGACGCTTGTTTCTTCATCTCTCTCAAATGAAACAATTTGTATATTAAGGTGTTTAAGCTACAAAAGGGCCAAAAACTCAATTGTGTACAACTAGTATTAGTCACACATATTTGTGAACCTCAACGAAGTCAAGTGGTTTGAGATTTTTCAAAGGAAAGCAGGGATAACTAAAAATCCTTGGTTCTCAATGTGCGGATCTGGATGCCAGCACAAACCCAGCTCCAATGTAAATGATAATGTATGAAAAATATATTTCTAATGTATAAATATGCTGTCATGTTTGTAATTGTTGGTCAAATTCCTTTTTTCTTGTAATATACAGAAGCAGTTGTGACTTTGAGACATTTAGTATGTGAAAGTGAAGGACAGTGAAAGTAACAATCATCCCTTGGGCATATTTACATGATGTATATTTACATAAATCCCTTAACTGTAAGTTAATTTCAATGAATAAAGCAGCTCTTGACTTTTTGTTTTAGAAATAATGCCTCCTGCGCCATTTAGGATCTTTTTAGTATGGTAATATAACGTACAAATCCTCTCAGCCACTGCTAACATAATGACAACTAAGATAAATATCAGAAGGTACAAAGTGTTTAACCAGTATTTGCATAAGACTATTATGAACTTCACATTCTCTCTGAAGTCCTCATCTTACTAAAAAGTAACTTTCAGCACCTTTGGTAGAAGAATTCTAGCAGTTAACATAGTGCATAGACAAAAGATTAGACTGCTGTTAGTACAAAATCAGATGTGTGTTTGTATATCAAGCTTGAATGAATATCACTTCTTTTTTCCAATTATCAACATATATGTCTAGATGGAAAATACAAAAAGGATGGGAATTGCAGCTATTTTGTTTAACCGCTGGAGGATGATTTTGATACGGGTACGGACACTCCACTGAGTCCCATCGGCGTCCTCATCATCTTCATTTTTACTGCTGAACGTCAAAGCAACACTGTTTGCAGGTACAAATTCCAAACGATCTAATCTGTTGCTTTGGTTTCAGCAGTGGTGCGTGTGTGGGAGGGGGGGGTGGGGGGTTACTGTATTTATAAACACAGCATGGCCATGTCGCTGAAAGGGTTATCTAATATGACAATATGTCTTTCATAAGATCTGATCACCTGCATTTGGCTGTCATGATACTGTACAGCGTGTTCATGTGAGCTCATACTTATTTACTCTGATCAGTTTGTTTTTACTGTCAGACGCTGTGTTATCACACAGCATAATGCTGAACATGTATTTTTTTTCTCTTTTCTTTTTCCTTCAATAAAACCAAGCATGGCCTCCACATTTATGCATTGCTCATTTATAAATAACATGCCTTTTTTGTTAAGACTAAAGGATATATCAATCCCTGATTATAAAACAAAGAAATGTCACGAGACTTGATATTAGTGTCATATTATGTTTTATGGATTTGAGGAATTATTAACCAGATGTATGACGGCAATCGATAGGATCATCTTTAACCTTGGAAAGTTTTTCTTTTTATGTACTATCTCTTCATGCTTTTTGCTTGTTGCAGGCTTGTACGAAAAAAAATATTTTTGGTGAGACAAGATCAACCTCAATGACTTGTCTTCAAAAAACAAAGTGGAAAACATACGTTACAGTGGGATTTGATCATGTGATCACATCTTTGAGCATTTTTTGAACCAAAAAAAAAAAATATTTTATCAACTCCAGCTATTTTCTTGAGCTGTTTATCCGTTACTATAGTTTGTTGGAGCAGGATATCCCAGCTGACATCAGCCCTGACTGTCCCACAATATGATGCCACCGCAAGGTTGCGTCTATCCATCGGAAACGGGATTACTGCTGCAGTCACTGCTGATGGAGGACACATTACTAACTGGCTGTAAGATTTAATTTTTTTTTTTTGAAAGTTTACGTGTTTTTATCATTTATATTTATAAGAAACAAAAAAAAAATCATATAGCAACTTTTTTTAATAAAGACCTGAACGCAGTTAAACATCCGAATGAAAGAGCATAATGGTGTTTCGTTTTATGACTTAATTACGTTTGTGTTTTAATATTCTGTCCATCAGCTGAAAGCTTTTCCCGCCGCTGTGTCGTAGGTGTGACCAGCAGGCGTCACCGCTACAGTTCAGGATCGGCGGCTTGCGGTGGAGTCCGCATGGCAACCACGGGCTGTGGACGGGAGAGGCGCGGCTGACGACGCTTCTGGTGGACACCTGGGCCGGATTTCACCGTCTGATCTGCGGTCCGTTCCATATTTTGGCGCAGTTGTTCTGGAGGCTGCGGGCGGACCGGAGAGACTTGAATGCGGTGTTGACGCAGACTGACAGGTGAGGAGTTCTCACGGATTCACGCTGGAGGGTCCGTTCCACCGGTGGAGTCTGGAATATGTGCGCGTTAGAGGGGGAAAACGAAGCTGTGTGCATGGGTGTGTGTGTGTGTGGGTGTGAGTGTGTGTGTGTTCTTGTGCATCAGGAAGCCAGGTGTGTGTGTGTGTGTGTGTGATCGCGGATGAGGCGCTGGGACTGTCAGCTTTAGGCCGCAGACCTGCTGCTGTCACATTTGGGGACCAGGGTGGATGTTGTTGTGCGCGTCAGGAACAGGGCGGTGTCACGGAGCAACATCTCACAACACCCCCAGACAAAACACAGACCGAAACAAAGATGTGTTTTTGTGTAATGGTGCAGGGATTGATTAACTATGCCCAGCCCAAACCGTAAGAATTACACACCAAGAGGAAACGTTCTGTTTAATGCAGGACTCCAAGAGGAATGATTGTCAATGGAACCTTCCTGGTTAATGAAAGGGTACATTAAAAAAAAATGAATTTAGTCACCCTGATATTATGCAATCAGATATAAATAACAGTTAAAACCTGTCAGGGAAGTCACTGCAGGGATGTAATATGGAGGTTATTATATGTGGTTATATCATCACCTGGAATGACAGCAGTCTGTGGCCATTATGTAAGGTTACTGGATTTGCATCAACCAACTTTTGAATTACGATGGATCTTTGTATTTATTTGCATCAGTAATCAATTCCCCACACATATGCCAGCCAGGACTCAATGCTGTTTTGTTTTGTTTTTCTCCATCAATAACTGTGTATTATTCCCTGAGAAATTGAAGGGAAATATTTTGCATATCTTGTTAAAGAGGATGAAAAAGAATGATCCACCATTAGCCCATGTACCTGAATCTGGATGTCCTGCTTAGAGAGTAGAGTAGGACTTTATTCATCCCTTCAGGAGGTTCCATCAGAGAAATTAATTTCTCCGTCACACTACACACAGCACAGTGAGTACACAGAAAGAAAAGACACACAGAAGGTAATGCCAACACCAAATAGAAAGAGTAATAAATAACCCACCAAATAGAGAGAATAATAAATAACCCACCAAATAAAAAGAATATACAAATACAGAGACATAAATGGGCTTAGGAATAAGAGGGCATGAATAAATAAACCTGGATAGGCATGGTTCATCGTTCGTTAATTTGACAAATCACTTAAACATTTTTTTCAGGTTACAACATCAGGCGATTTAATAGAGATTGCAAATAATGTGTATTTTAACTTCAAATTCAGGTTGTGAAGCTTTATGACTTTTGTTTGTCTTTCTGGACGACATGTCTGTTTCCTCTTCTGTCTCTTTTGTGATTCAGACATAATCTGCAAACATGACTGCGGACGAAACAATCGGCATCAAGGAAGCGGAAGTGATCAAGGTGATGCTGGACTTCCTGAACTCCAGGAAGCTTCACATCAGCATGCTGGCATTGGAGAAGGAGAGTGGCGTCATTAATGGACTCTACTCTGATGATATGCTCTTCCTTAGGTATGACTATACAGGAGGGACATCTGGCAGGCAGGAGAGGATGATCTCAAAGATTAGATTTTCATTTGAGCAGCCGTTTGTTTGCAGATTTCCATTATTCTGAGTCGTATCTCATTTCACATTATTAGCATTGACTGTGATGCAAGGAGATTTTCATTTCCTTTCAAAGGCAACTCATTCTGGATGGCCAGTGGGAAGAGGTGATGCAGTTCATTCAACCACTAGAGGGGATGGAAAAGTTTGAGAAGAAAAGGTAACAGCAAATATAAATACTTTAACCTGATGTCTCTTTATAACTGCTTTAGATAAACTCTTCATTGACCACTGCTGACCGTTCATCTGTAGGACATGACAAAGGGAGGGCCAGAGTGGTTTGAATGAATTTTTGAGGATGCTGTGTGAGATCATGTGGTTGAACTGAAACACAGTTATTGTCTTAATTTCATATTATATTCCTTGTGTTTCTGTATTTCAATCATTATTTTAAAAGAGTATGAGTTGGTCTTGTCAAGACCTGTAAAGGACTATGAAGTAGATTGATTTAGATCAAGGTTCAGTCCAAGAGGGGTTCGACTGTGTCTGTTGCCTCCATGTCTTACTAACCAAAAATCACATGATACAAAACTGATCAAAATAATTCAAAACCAGAAATGTCTTATCTTGCCTGATTAATTCATGTCCTGTAAATAAACTAAAGTGTATCTTATAATTCTAGATATGTATGTTTCCAGGTTCCGCTACATCATTCTGAAACAGAAGTTTCTGGAGGCTCTCTGTGTCAATAACGCCATGTCTGCAGTTGAGGACCCTCAGAATGTGCGTAAATACAGAATAGCAAAGCTCATGTGAGTTTTTTTAAATGAAATAAAGCTGGATTGGAGTCGAATAAGATGCATTAGCCTCTCATGATCCCACAAAGGATAAGCAAGAATGAATGTTGTTAACGTTTAAGTCTAACTAACATCAAGTCACATAATCTTGTATCATTACCATCTTGACCTATCTAAATATTCTGTTGACTACAGCTGGAGCTCAGCATGCAGGAAGCAGTCAAATGCCTCCACAGTCTGGAGGAGTTCTGCCCTACCAAAGATGACTACAGCAAGTTGTGTCTCCTCCTCACCCTGCCTCGCCTCACCCACCATGCAGAATTCAAAGACTGGAACCCCAGCACAGCACGCGTCCAATGCTTTGAGGAGGCTTGCACTATGGTGGCTGAGTTCATCCCTGCAGACAGGAAGCTTAGCGAAGCAGGCTTCAGGGCGAGTGGGAACCGGCTCTTCCAGCTACTCATCAAAGGGATCCTTTATGAGTGCTGTGTAGAGTTCTGTCAGGTACCGTGACACCTAAACGCTTACAGCACTGTCACATAGTCAGCAATGGCTCATCTCGCCTCTAGTGTACTCGCTTTTTTTGCATTTACATTGGAAAAAAAGGGTACCTGTATGGTGATAGTTTTGGTATCAATGCTGTGAAGGCTCCAATAAGCCATTGTGATAACAAATGTGATCATGCAGGTACTGCCGACTCCTGATTAATTCAAGTGAATCATTATTACCGCACACACCCCGGAGAGATGGGAAAAATGTGAATTCCAACCAGACCCACCATTTTTGAGCCGTGCTGTGACCAGTGGAGAATGTGAGGACAGGGCAGGGCGCTGGTGTGTGTCCGGTGGTCGTTACTACAGTTGCAGTCTAAAGGAAACCATCCAGACAAAAAAGCAATGCAAGTAGAGGCAAGCCAATTCCACTGGTGCAAAAGAGACATTATAAATAGTCCTCAAGATACAAACATCTGATTAATGAACATCCGTAGATAAGAACATCCGTGTGCCGCCATGTCAAACTACTGCAGTTCCCTTTTCTGCCGCAACCCTCACCAAGCATCATAACATTACTATCCATAGATTAAGATTTCCCATGTCATGTCAAAATAACTCGGCAAATATAAAACTAAGTGAACAGTTTACTCTGATGTCGGACTTGATGTGGGTTTCCTGTTGGGACGTCATCTGCAGTGTTCCGTCCTTTTATCCACATTTCTGCAAACTTCTGAGCAGGGAATGAGCGCACAATGTATTTATGTGGGTGGGGACATTCGCCAGCATAGATACTGCCAACAATTCAGGTCAGGCTTACAGTTAGAGCCAGTAATGTACGGTGGTTATAAAAAGTTTACACACCCCTGTTCAAATGCCATGTTTTCGTGATGTTAAAAAAATGACAGCAAGATGAATAATTTCACAACTTTTTCCACCTTTAATGTGACCTATAACCTGTTTGAATTCTACTGAAAAACAAACTGGTACCTTTAAAGGGGAAAAATATAAAATAAAAAACTTAAAATAATTGTATAAATATACACACCCTTAAACTAAAAGTTTGTTGCAGCACCTTCGAGTTTTATAACAGTACTCAATCTTTTTTGGTAGGAGCCTATCAGTGTAGCAAATCTTGATGTGGCAATATTTTCCTGCTCTTCTTTTCAAAACCACTACAAATCTGACAGATTGCGAGGGAATCTCTTGTGCACAGCCCTCCTCAGATCACCGCACAGACATCCGATGGGATTCAGGTCTGGACTCTGGCTGGGCCATTCCAAACCCTCAATCTTTTTCTGCTGAAGCCATTCTTTTATTGGTTTAGATGTGTGCTGTGGTCCATTGTTGTGCTGAAAGATGAAGTTCCTCTTCATCTTGAGTTTTCCAACAGAAAGCTGAAGCTTTTGTGCCAACACTGACTGGCATTTGGAACTGTTCACAATTCCCGCTACCCTAAGGCCCAAGGCCCAAGAAAAACAGCCCCAGAGTATGATGCTGCCACCACCAAGTTTTTTATTTTATAATTTTCCCCTTTAAAGGTTTCGGTTTCTTTTTCAATCACATTATACAGGCTATCAACCGCTTAACGCTGAAGGTTTTGCTATTTGATGCTAACGATTTTTCGAGTTAACTGAAAAACTGAATAGAAATAAAACAAGTACTGTAATCAAGCATAAAGTAGTGCGTCGGACATTAATTACGAGGAAGTGCATCGGTGCACCATTCATGTAAGTGGTGGAATACCTCAGTGGCTTATATCTTGGCTTGGTCTCTACGTCCCAGAGGATAAAATTCTTTCAGCAGAGGTAGAGATGTAACAGCTACATTACGGTACTGCACTATTTTATTTAATTTGTGTGTTGCTTTCATGTCCTAAAATTGTTTCTGGTCAGTCTTAGGGAATAGCGCTTTCTTATTTAGAAGAGTTATGGCATTTAAATGACCTCAACTGGTGATTATAGATTTAAATTTAATAATTAACGACTTACAAACAGTTAAGCTTAAGGACAATCTCTTGGAACCAAGTTGTGATAGTGGGTTGAGGACTACCTGTATATTGCAATTAGAAGTCTTGATCCTGCTTTTGCCTTTCCAAGTGTACAAAGATGCCAGAAAATCCACTAAAATACGATTTTTAAAAATTGTCATATCTTTTTTTATTTGTGCAAAACCCTTGTAGCTGATTTGTGTGATCATTTACAGTCATGGTGATGTTTGTGTTTTAGAGCAAAGCAACTGGTGAGGAGATCACAGAAGGGGAGGTGTTGCTCGGCGTGGATTTGCTTTGTGGGAACGGCTGTGATGAACTGGACTTGTCGCTGCTCTCCTGGCTGCAGAATCTCTCTCCAGGTGCCTTTTCCTGCGCTTTCCAGCAAAAGACCCTCAACATCCATGTGGACCGTCTTGTGAAACCCAGCAAAGCCGGCCACGCCGATCTCCTCACTCCACTGATCAACCGCTTGTCCCCCTGCGCTACCTCACCCTTCCGCCAGAGGCCACACTCAGCGGACACCTACATGTCCAGATCCCTCAACCCAGCTTTGGACGGATTGTCCCACGGACTGGCGGCGCAGGACAAGAGAGGCATGGATGTGAACGTGAAGGCCACACTCAGTCGAAGTCTGGTGGAGAATAACGTTCATCAGCAGGATGACTCACCTGAAAGGTAAAAGTTTGAACACAACTGAGATGAATGTGTACATCCCGCGAAGCGGTGATGTATTGTAAGTGTTTGTGTGTTCGTCCATCCGTCCGTCTGTCATCCAAATATCTTCACAGCCATTGCAGATAGAAAGACGAAAGAAAAAGCACATTACTCAGGCAGCAAAGGGGATGAAAATGAGATGATAACCTTGACCTTGAGAAAACTAGGTCAAAGTTAAAATTTAAACTTTTGTACATTTTTTTGCACATATCTCAGGAATTGGATAAAATAGAAAGACTAAACATCAGGCGTTATATTCAGGGAGGCAAGAGGATGAAAATTTGATCACAACCTTGACCCTGAAAATCTAGGTTAAGGTTAAATTTTCACTTCAATACCTTTTTAGGTACACATCCAATAAAACCTGATGAGACATAATCACAAAACAAAAAACAACATTTTCAGGAAGCCAAAGACACAAAAATGTGATGATGTCGCAGGATGTTGCAGTCTCTGAGTGCCTTGTTTTATTTGTGTTAGTTTGAGTTCCTGCTATGATCAAGAACCTTAAGAGATTTCTGAAAAGGACTGATTTGGTGTAGGTTGTACTGTCTAATATAATGGTGTATGCTGTGATATTGAAGGCTAAATCTTGTTTTGATTCAGTCTTGTTTGCTTCCATTTCCCGCCCTGCTACTGCAGTAGCTTCTAAGTCAAGTGTGACACCTAGTGGTGAAGCTGAGTACTCCAGTCAGGTGTCATACTGACTGGAAATATATGAGCAGGATATCTGGGATTTGTTTTTAAGAGCCATATTTAGCAGGGACCAGATGTACATTCAACATTTGTGCACATTTCCTCGTTCAGTAAGGTCTATTTATATTTAATTTCTTGTTTCCATGAGTTGTATAGCTTTGGGAAAAGACATGCATAATTTGTTATATTTTCCTGTCATATTTATTGAATCTTTGCAAATTTGTGAATGTGCAAACAAAAAAAATTATATATATACTTTATATATATACTGTATATATGTATATACTATATGTGTATATATATATATATAATGTATAATTTTCTTTTCCCTATTTTGCTGAATTTAAGATCAGGATTGCAAAATATTTTAGTTTTTTATAGTCAGTAAAGCAGATTTCTGACTTTGATCAAATAATTTCAACTTTCTACCATTGAATTCCAGACAGGACTCACTTGCATCACACTGTAGTCCAGTGGTTGTTAACCTTGTTGGAGGTACCGAACAATGCTGGTTTCATATGCTCACTCACCGAACCCTTTAGTAATAATTTTTTTTTTTTTTCCAAATTTAAGACATAAGTACGGTACTTTCCGCACTATAAGGTGCACCTTAAACGAATGGCGTATTTTTTTTTTTTTAATTTCATACATAAGGCGCACTGGATTATAAAGTGCACTGGACTATAAAACGCATCTGAGAACTCATCTTCAATGAATGGTCTATTTTAAAACTTCTTTCATTTATAAGGCACATTGGATTATAAGAAATTGAGAAAATTAAAGGCTTTTAGGTGTGGAAAATACTGTACTGTATGTTTGACTGGTGTATTTAATGAATTGTGCATTAATATCACCTTTTCAAAGAACAAAACCAAGACAGTGCATGAACTCACATGAAATGACCTACCTGCAAATCAGTGTGACTTCTGCTGTTGTTATTGAGAGACAGTTCAGATATGCGTGGCTTCACCTTGACAAGTGCTACTCTGATGTCCTTTTCACAGCAAAGTCTGTTTCTTTTGTTTTCCATACAGCTTAAGGAAGTGTTCCTTTATTTTTGCAAGTGCGAGACTAGAGTTGCTAACTTGACATTGCAAATCATGCAGAACGCTGACTCCCATCATGTTCCGTTATACAGTACATGTAAATTCACGTTGTACATATTCGTCCGACCACTTTCTTTGTTTGCTCAACATAGATACTATGAATTAAAATATTAAGAAAGCAATCAGATGACGTACCATCATGACAGGCATAAATCGATTACTGAGTGCACAAAATCCCCTGTAGCACAGGTAGGCTAATCAATGTAACGTCACGTGATCACCTGCAGCCAGTGATGGCTAAGGGGGCGTGTCATCACGAATTGACACGATGTGTCAAACGTACAGTGATTAGTGTATGTTCGGCAAAAACACCCTACACGATGTGTCGGGTGTTTTGTCTTGACCTCCGTCTCCGCCGAACCCCTGAGACCGACTCACCGACGCCCTAGGGTTCGATCGAACCCAGGTTAAGAACCACTGCTGTAGTCATTTAATTTCCTGAGCAATGATTGTGACATGACTGAAACAATATTGGACATATAAGAAGGGTCTTTCTGGTATGGTTGGTACCCGTATGTAAGAATTTATCACTGAGCTGATGCATTATCCAACAGTATGAGAGTGTTTCATTACCTACTGATAACTATCATAGTTCAGTTGCAACTGCAAATAAACATTCTTTCATTCTTTCAATGCTGCATAATCTGACTTAATCCACTGCAGGTTAAGTCTGTTCAGGTAGTTGTAGAAGACTTATATATCTTCCTGACTGCAGGAAGCATCGACAAGGACTTGGCGGACCCAACATCACGCGTACTCCTCTGACCCCTGGAAAAGATGGCGAGCCGCCCTGTAGTTCCGAAACAAATGAGGTAATGAAATGACTCACCTTTGCTTGCTCGGCCTGAATTGGTTTCATGATTTCTAGAATAAAATGGCAACAGATGTCTGTCTGGTCAAAGTCAAAGTGAGATTTTCATTCTGTCCTCACACCACAGTCATTACTCCAGATTTAAGAGATTTACAATCGGTTCCCCCCCAAACCCTATGAATCACCTCATCTCCACACTGCTACTACATCATAAATCCATCCCCAATTCTCTGCCGCACCTGTCCAAGGGGCGTTAGCACCTTCCTGCCCCCTGTCTCAGTGAAGAGGGTGGAGGTCATGGACACTAGAGGCAGATAATCTGGTTTGATGTGCGGTCACACTGAAGATGACCCGCTGCTTCCATCATCTCTCATTTTTATTCATCCGAGGGCCCATCTAGAGGGGCAAAGTAGTTTGAGACTGTGAGTGTGTGTGTGTGTGTGTGTGTGTGTGTGTGTGTGTGTGTGTGTGTGTGTGTGTGTGTGTGTGTGTGTGTGTGTGTGTGTGTGTGTGTGTGTGTGTGTGTGTGTGTGTGTGTGTGTGTGTGAAAAGTAGTGAGATAGATGAAGGGGAATGCACTGTAGACCCGCTGGATATAATGAGGTCCTTGAGAACTTTTTATGGGATGGATGATGGAGTCCGAGGCCTTGGGAGTTGAAGAGTTGTGAGTAGTGGCTGTTGGAAGAGAGTTCAAATGTGTGTGTGTGTGTGTGTGTGTGTGTGTGTGTGTGTGTGTGTGTGTGTGTGTGTGTGTGTGTGTGTGTGTGGTGGCGCTGATCAATGCCAAGGATTGCAGCAGAGATTACTGTAAAACAGTAAAAAATATTCTAATCTAAGATCTGCTAAAGCAAAACAAAGCATGCTGAAATCTAGTTTAACAGTTTTTTTCTATCATCAACAAATACTTGTCTTTGAGGTGTTGCATTTTGAATTGTTGTGTACATGTTGTCTCCAGTGTCTGGACTCTACAGAACACATCCAGGAGTATTACCGACAGCGTCTCCGGGTGCAGCAGCATCTGGAGCAGAAGCAGCAGCAGAGGCAGCTCTACCAGCAGATGCTGCTAGAAGGAGGCGTGAAACCACAGGACGGAGCCCAAAATAACCTTACCGAGACCTTCCTCAGCAGGTGAGGAAGACATTTAATGAATAATCTCTGCTTGACCTTATTGAAAAAAAAAGAGATTGTTTTTGTCTAGATCCATTCAGAAGTTGGAAGAGATGAATGTGGGTATTGACCACAGAGGAGATGAGGTGATGACACATCTGGGCCAGCAGTGCAATGGATTGACAGGAAAAACCACTGCGTCCCGTCCCAAAGCCTCTGACACTCTCCCCCCAGAGGCAGGGTTGCCCAAGGACAAGCCGGGTGGGTGCACAAGCAACGCCCCTTTTAAGACCGGGAGCCACGGCTTGCCTTCCCTCGGTGACTCTACAGTTCCTTCCAGTCAGAGGTAGAGTATGTGCTTGTGTCATTTCTGAGACATCAACTTTACATTATGGATAATTTCTGCTGTCAGATTTGGAAAAGAATCAGTGAAGATATACTATTTGTATATCACAATGTGGGGATTTGGTTAAGTTTAAGAACAAAACACAAGTGAGTAGTTCAATATTAGATTTGTTGAGTTGGGTTTAGGTTAAGCTTTGAAGAATTTAGTGTAAGTCAGTGTGTTGTCCTCTGAAGCGATGAAAACATGATTATGTGTGCATTTTTACTGTCAGTGCTGAGAGGACCAGAGGACCTTGTCCCACACCCCAAGACGATTCTGGCTGCTCTACAACAAGAAATGCCCAAGCGGTATAACAAAGCCTTTATGGAATATTAAAATTTTCCATATTAATTTACATACTTATTGTAGCTCCTTTGTTTGTTTAATAAATTCCTACCAAAACATATTTAAAAGTTGTAAAATATCTACTTACTCTATTCCATAAAGATACACGGGGATTCCAAAACGCAGTTTGTTAAAGTAAACCAGCTGGAGGACACACAAGCAGTTCGGGCAGTAGCGTTTCATCCTTCTGGACTCCTCTATGCTGTCGGCTCCAACTCAAAAACCCTGAGAGTCTGTGCCTACCCAGAAACACTAACAACCAGGTAGGAATTACTCATGACACCAAATAGCAATATATTCTCAGAAGAGAAGTAGTAGTAGTGGTGTGCTGGCAAATATACTATTGTCTAGGGCAGTGGTTCTTAAACTTGTTGGAGGTACCGAACCCTGCCGGTTTCATATGCTCACTCACCGAACCCTTCTTTAGTGAAAAAAAAAAAACACTTTTTTTTTCAAATTTAAGACATAAATATATGTTTTACTGGTGTATTTAATGAATTGTGCATTAATGTCACCTTTTCAAAGAACAAAACCAAGACAGTGCATGAACTCACATGAAATGACCTACCTGCAAATCAGTGTGACTTCTGCTGTTGTTATTGAGAGACAGTTCAGATATATGTGGCTTCACCTTGGCAAGGCCTACTGTTATGTCATTTTCACGGCAAAGTCTGTTTCTGTTGTATTCCATACAGCTTAAGGAAGTGTTCTTTTATTTTTGCCAGTGCGAGACTAGAGTTGCTCAACTTGACATTGTAAATCATGCAGAACGCTGACTCCCATCATGTTCCGTTATACAGTACATGTAAATTCACGTTGTACATATTCGTCCGACCACTTTCTTTGTTTGCTCAACATAGTTACTATGAATTAAAATACTAAGAAAGCAATCAGATAACATACCATCATGACAGGCATAAATCGACTACTGAGTGCAAAAATCCCTGTAGCACAGGTAGGCTAATCGATGTAGCGTCACGTGATCACCTGCATCCAGTGATGGCTAAGGGGGCGTGTCATCACGAATTGACACGATGTGTCAAACGTACAGTGATTAGTGTATGTTCGGCAAAAACACCCTACACGATGTGTCGGGTGTTTTGTCTTGACCTCCGTCTCCGCTGAACCCCTGAGACCGACTCATCAAACCCCTAGGGTTCGATCGAACCCAGGTTAAGAACCACTGTTCTAGGGTTTAAGATCAATTATATATTTTTTTAAATCCTGATAAAGAGACAAATTTGACATATTCACTGGTGCACACTGCATTAAAGGCTGGGGGGGTGGGTACAAATTGATAAAATGTTAACCAAAAACAACTGTCATGTTGTAAGTTTCCCACAATTAGCATATAGCATGTTATAATTCACACCTTCCCATACGTTTCACAGTGTATCTGTGTTCACTCAGTGGCTCTGGTGCAGTCAAGCAACCGGCGGTTCGCTTCAGGAGAAACAAACACCACAAGGGCTCGATCTACTGCGTCACCTGGAGCCACTGTGGACAACTGTTAGCGACTGGCTCTAATGATAAATTTGTCAAAGTCCTGCCTTTTAACGCAGACAGCTGCAATGCAACAGGTACTGTTTTGTGTAGTTTAACATGTTTCCCTGTCAATACCCATGACCAGTACAGCTTTACCCACCACCTGCTACTGATTCAGGCCCAGACTTGGAGTTCAGCATGCATGATGGTACCATTAGGGACCTGGCCTTCATGGAGGGACCTGAGAGTGGAGGATCCATATTGATCAGTGCCGGAGCTGGAGACTGCAACATCTACACAACAGACTGTCAGAGAGGACAGGGCCTTCACGCTCTGAGTGGACACACAGGTCCTGTACTTGTGCTGCAGCTTGTCTCCTGCAGTCATTAAATACATTTTCCAGAGGAAACTCTTAGTATTGGACGTCAGTTGTAGAAGGTTTAGTATTTCTAAGTTGGTTCCTAAAGAGTTAGTAACAAACTAAACTACAGGATTGTTAGGGCTCGATGGATAACCAGTGAAAGAGATGTGCAATATTGAAAACTGGACAATGTTTATTACAGGTCACATCCTGACTCTGTACACGTGGGGAGGATGGATGATTGCTTCCGGCTCCCAGGACAAGACAGTCCGTTTCTGGGACCTGCGGGTTCCCAGCTGTGTTCGGGTGGTTGGCACGACCCTGCATGGATCAGGTGATTCACACACAGCTATCATTAGGGCGCAATAATGCTTTCAGTTGTATTGCCATCGTATTGCCAAAAACGCTAAACAGCGAGTCGCAGTCGGCATCTCACTTGTGACCACTGTCTCACATAGGAAGTGCCGTTGCTTCGGTGGCAGTGGATCCCAGTGGTCGCCTTCTGGCCACGGGTCAGGAGGACAGCACCTGCATGTTGTATGACATCAGAGGGGGTCGCATAGTCCAGACATATCGTCCTCATGGCAGCGACATTCGCTCAGTGCGCTTCTCCCCCGGAGCCCATCATCTCCTCACTGGCTCTTATGACAACAAAATCATCATCAGTGACCTTCAAGGTAGCAATGCGACAAAGTATCTCCTGCCCCCTGCATATGCATTAGCATTAGCTGACGCCTCATGAGCTACAGCCAGAGCTGCTGACAAGGGAGGGTTGACCTCACATAATCTCTACAAGGCTCAGGGCGATACATTTATAGTTGCTTTTCTTCTATTAGCAGACTGATAACCAGTGATTTATTGATTATGTACTTATTGGATGGGCGGCACGGTGGCGCAGTGGGTAGCCCTGTAGCCGCACAGCAAGGCGGTTCCGGGTTCGAGTCCCGCTCTGTGTAGAGTTTGCATGTTCTCCCCGTGTCCGCGTTGGTTCTCTCTGGGTTCTCCAGCTTTCCTCCCACCCCCAAAAACATGCGCTTCAGGTTAATTGGCAGTTTCCAAATTGACCATAGGAATGAGTGTGTGTTTGTGTGTCCGTGTGTAGCTTCGCGGTGCACTGGCGTTGCGCCCTGAGTTTCCCCGCCTCACACCCTATGCCAGCTGGGATCGACTCCAGCTCCCAGCGACCTGCACAAGCAGATGAAGCGGGTTTAGAAAATGAATGAATGAATAATTACTGGATTATGAGTACAGTTAATTTATCTGGAATGATCTAAATGTAAAACACTTAACTTCATGAATGTGTCAATATTTTATCCATCTTACTACTGTAATAAAAATAATAATAATAATAACACGATTTAATAATTTGTGTGATATAATAACCTTTATAACAACCCTTTACCTGAACTGAAGAACTTGAGTGCTTGACTTGACGAAGAATTGAAAATTAACTGTCGAAAATGATTATGCCATGGATTTATTTCATCACTGGAATTATATAGTTATGATTGTCTTTGGAACTTTTTTAAATCTATCTCTAGCAAGTATAATAATGTGAACAGGTAGTAAGAGCCATTTTTTCACTCACACATGGCTGTTAAAGTAAAGTAGTGTCATTAGTGTAGACAGAAAACTTTGTCATACATCTTCACGTACTGTTCTCTGACTCTAGGAGACTTGACAAAGCCCCTTCCCCAGATGGTGGCTGGTGAGCACTTGGACAAGGTGATCCAGTGTAGGTGGCACCCCCATGATCGGACCTTCCTCTCCTCCTCTGCTGATCGAACTGTGGTCCTCTGGGCCCCTGGGCCCTGAGGAGATTGCCAGAGAAACTCTGGTAAACAGCAGCAGCAGCAAGAAGCACACGAGCAGTCTGTGCATACGTCCAGGGGAGTGTGTGTGTGTGTGTGTGTGTGTGTGTGTGTGTGTGTGTGTGTGTGTGTGTGTGTGTGTTTTCAACTTACTTTTGCTTTTGGAAATAGAATATGCAGAGTAACACTACAAAGATGTAGTTTAAATATATGACTGATGTCGTGTGTCAAACCATGACTAAATTCACATCAAGCACACCTCTGCATCAATTTCTTTTCTCACAATGTCAGGTGACCTTTCAGTCAGTTGTAGTCAGAACTTTGCACAAAACACGAAGGTCAGTTTAGAGATAGTTGTTGCAATGTTAAGCACTGCTATTTTTATAGGAAGAAGGGGTATGTTGCTGTTGTTGTGGAAAGAAAGCCATGTTTGGTTTTTACATATCATTCTGTGCCTTTTTTGTAACATTTATAGAAATTTTGGGATGCACCAGTCAATTGACAGAATATTAATGTGGAGTTTTATTTTGGTATTTTCACTTAGTGTCATTTGTAAATTCTAGTGATGTCACTGTAAAGAAGAAAATGATCACATGCTTTTTGTGCACACTGGTATCAGTGAGTGGATTTCTGTAACTGTTAGTAATGAAAATGTTAGAGCAATTAGTGCAAAGTTTGGAGATGAGATCATTTAAAATGATCTCATTTATCTTCTTCTCAACTTTAGTACTGTCAAAATCAAGTGATAATTTCACATTTTGGTAACAAACTTGTTGTTTATGCATACCTTAAAATAACAAAGGCAAAGATATGAAGAGCAAAGGTGGATAATTTCATATCCTGGACTGCGGTAGTTATTTATTGGAATGAAATTACATTGACAGATCACATAAGTTTTCCATTATTGGACGATGATTTATCTTTCGGCACATCCTTCATTCCAAGGTTTTAGTTTTAGAAGCCAGTTTAATCGTGCATGAGCGCATTTGATGTAAAAGTAAGCTCAGTAAAAGTAAGCCTTTGATAAAACTGAATGGGTGAGGAGAATGCCAGACTGGTTGTTATAGTGTAAGGGCACACAGATAAACCTTTTACATTGCATAAAAACTAGACAATGAAGGGTTATGTTGCTTCCCTAACCATCCCAGATTGTGAAAGCAAGATTGAAAATTAAGGAGTAGTGAGAATGAATGATCCCTGAGAGGTTCTGGCACATAGGGTAAACGTTATGACCACATATGTGGCAAAATAAAGATAACGGTCCCAGAATAACCAAACAGATGCTGGAAGACTTGAAGATAATGGATGTCAGGCACCTTAAATGCAACGGAGCTGCTGGGATACGCAATGTAAATGACAAATCGGGTCACGTTATAAATTTCTACAAATAAAAATTGTATTTTATTTCTTCTCTTACACTGATCCATATGTAAAAACTTGACTAATGTGAGAGCGTATATGTTGTAGGGAAAAAAATGTAACTCATCACTGTTTCTAAAATCTGTGGCTCATGTACAGCATGTTCAGTGTCATTTGAAGCCTTGAGTACAATGTGCACTTAAATGCTTGATAATGGAACTGCCAATGGATTCAATGGTTATAAATTTAAAAAAAATACAATGTCCTTGCTTTTGAGTAACAGTTATTTTAAATAACACACTAGAGCTTTAAGTTAAAAAGCAAAATAAAGATGCAAAGTTCAAAAACTCATACATGATGGCGTTGTTAATATCCCTGTTCATTTTTCAGTGCTTGCTTAGAAACAATGGATGCACACATGGATCTATATGAACAGAGATAGATGTAAAATGCACAGGACTGCATCAATAACATCTACAAGGTCTGTGGTGCACAAATACTTTGTGTTTGTGTTTTTACATGGACAGGCTGTTCATGCCTGTCCTTCATGTGCCCGGCAATGACATGGCTAAACTGAGGTGTGTCTGAGACAGGAGAGGTGGCACTTCACCACTGACGTCGGGTATGATGAAATCCATTTTGAGAAAATATGTAAAAAGTGAAAAAGAACACAAAAGACAAAATGCAAAAGGTTACAGAGGTGAGCAAAGGGGGGATTTATCCATAACTCACATGCTGCACTCGATCATTCCCTCTTTTGTGATGCAGACAATGAGGGGCAGGGGTTCAGGGTTTAAAAAGGACAAGCACACCGTTAACAGCCAGCAACCGTGGAGAGACACCAGCCAACCCAGAGGTACACAAAAATGAAAACTTGGACTGTTTTTATTCTACTTCCAGGAGGATCTAACTTTCTTGAAAGGTTTTCAAAGAGAACTCAACCACCAATAACCTGCTTTTGGACAATAAGTGTAAAGACAGAGGAGATAAGGAAGTGATTGTTACAGCTGGGCCTGTGGTGCTGATGTTTGTTCGTGCGGCTTAATGAATTATATCACAATGCAGTCACATTTGGGAGTCAAATGCATAGGTTTGGCTGAGAATTAGTAACGACTGCAGCTGCTAAAGTTGAAATGAGTGTATTAAACAGCTAACTGGCAGCAACACAGAGGGCAACACTGCTGACAGCTCACAAGCTCAGTGGTGAAAGATTCATTTGTGATGCTTATAAAGGGGAATTAGTTCAACAATAGCTCTGAATTGCCTGATAGGCAAGCTCATTGTCACACACCGCTTTGGCACAAGGGCTTTGTTGTCATTTGACGGAATCATTGAAGAGTGACTCACCTCCTCTAAGGTGTGGGAACTTTTGGATCGAAGACAATATATTCAATTCATATCTAATAGTGTTCTAAAATCACCAAAATGACTCTCAATTTGTTCTTAACTGCTTTAATGGACAACAATGGTTGAAAGTGGTCATGGAACTAACAATTTACTGTAATCTTGTTTATGGTGAACATTATAGTTTGGATCTTTCTAACTGGTGCCTGATGCAGACTGTAAAACTGACAGATCCTTTGTAACCCAATGCTGAGGCATATATTCAGGGGATTAGAGAATGCTTATTTTAAATGATGCACCTCTTTAACCTTGTTCCCTCTGCCCTGGACAGTTGCTGAATGTTCAGGAGGACAGCACGTCTCCCAACTTCTCCACAATGCTGTATTCTTTAGCAGGAGGAGGCACACTTTGCGGTGTGGCCGCTCTTGTGCTCCTCATTGTCTCTACGGCAACAGACTTCTGGATGCAGTATAGATACTCGGGTAGCTCTGCCAACCAGGGGCTTTGGAGGTTCTGCATTAATCACAAATGCCATGCCCACACTATTACTGTAGGTGAGTACTTCAGAGGGAGCATCAATCTAGACAAAAGCTGCAAAAATCTGGACTCACACTACGGCTAACCGATATTTTTGACAGATTTACAAGTACAAGTAACACAAATGTTAATATCTCTTAATGAGTATGCGGTCTTGAACTTTATTTGTGCAGCCTTCTGGGATGCCACTCGAGCCTTTATGTTGCTGGCAGTGCTGAGCTGCTTTGCCGGCGTGGTGCTTGGTCTCAGTGCCTTCAATAATGGTACCAAGAACAGAAGGGTCCGTACAGGTGGCATCGCCCTCGTCCTGTCAGGTAATACTCATACACACAAACATTTACCTATTTGTACTTATAGTCATAAGATGACTTAGTAATCTTCATGCAGTGAAATCCAGTCAAATCCAGAATCATGTCGACGCTCACTTTTCCTATATTGGAAATGTGTAGGACTTTTTGTCCAGGACAAAGCTTCTCGCAGGTCACTAGATTCTGTGTGTTTGGTCAAACTGCTGTGTAAAGCTTTAATAGATGTGCAGTATGCGGTATGGTGCATTAAAAACGCATGTTGATATGTTTATTACATGTATCTAGCCTGTTTATATTCATGCTTTGCTCAGCATATTTTTAAAGTTCTCTTTCATCGTTTAACTCTCAGGATTTCTTGCTCTGTTGGCTTTGGCAATCTACACCGGAGTGACTGTCACATTCTTTGGCAAACGCTTCTTGGACTGGCGCTTTTCCTGGTCCTACATCATCGGATGGGTGGCTATCATTTTGGCTTTTGCAGCAGGTACCGCTGTGTTTGTGCTCTCCCAGTTTTCCCAAATGTTAGTGAAATATAGGACATATTTAAATATGCAAGCTTACAATGAAATTTGTGCATTTGAGATTGACTAATGATGGTGAGGCTCTGCGGTACACTGGCGTCGTGCCCGGAATGTCCCCCGCCTCACGCCCGGAGACTGCCAGGATAGGCACCAGCTCCCCCGCGACCTGCGTAAAGCGGATTAAGCGGGTTGAGAAAATGAATGAATGAATGAATAATGATGGTGAAGCTGAAAGACTACTTTAAATCTGACAATTTTAGCATTCCAATTATTAAATAAATCTACATTTGCATATTAGAAGGGTACTTTGAAACAAGCTTTTTTCTCTCCTGTTTCTTGCAGGTGTGTTTCAGCTCTGTGCTTACCAACGGACCACTGCAGAACCCACTTCTTCAAACGTCCCTGATAGCTGAAGGAGATGAATGCACTGACCAGCTCAGACAATGAATATGACACTGACGTAGCAAAAAATGGAACACATAAAAACATCATTCTAATTTGGAAACTTTTTTTTTGTCTCCATCTTTGTCACTTTGGCCACCAGATTTTCAGACTGAATACATAAAAGGAAAGTGAGAAATATTTCACTGGAGAAGCACATGACTGATGATTTTATTTAAACAAATTCTTCCTGTAACCTCCTTTGGGTTGTGTGGAATCTTTTAGAATAAAAGGCCACTGATAAGTATTAAAAGATCCATTGTAGTGTTGTTCTCTATTAGTGCTTTGTGAGACTTAGTCCACTAGATGGCGGTCTAACATTTCATATGGGAGTCAGAGACCGCTGACAGAAGTGGCCTGTGTCTGCAATTATCGGGTATATATCAGGTTGTTTTTTTGTTTGTTTGTTTGTTTGTTTTTTTTAATAAGTCTTGTTTAGTGGTTTTCAAAGTTATTACAAGTAGTAAACCTAGCACAAACAGCAGCTGATACTACAATAGCAATAGATCACTATGAGGTCATTGGCAGCAAATTAAACACACATTTAGGGTATTAAAAAAACGGGTTTAACTGGTTACACCAAGTCTGGAAAAACACTCAAAAGCAACAAGACCCAGGGCTCGAAATTGCGACCATTTTGGTCGCCTATGCGCCCAAATTTCATCAGGGCGACAATTAAATACTGTTTATTTGGGAGCACCGGTTTCCCCTCTTCTCTCTCGCTCTTTCTCTCTCTCCATAGAGCAGGGGTCACCAAATGGCGGACCGCGGTCCGGATCCGGACCGCGTGATGGTTCTGTCCGGACCCGTGACAACTCCGTGATAAATTCACGAGAGTAGATTTTCTTGGCGCATTTTTACTTGCAGTCCGCGGCTACAGACGGCGGGCGCTGCTCCTCCAGTTAATACGGTAATAGCGCCACTCAGAAAAAGGCAACGTAGCCACAATAGGAAACAAGCCAGCGTCTTATTGTGTCGGTCCCAAGCCCGAATAAATTGAGGGTTGCGTCAGGAAGGGCATCCGGTGTAAAACTTTTGCCAAATCAAACATGCGAATCAAACCTATGACTTCTATACCGGATCGGTCGAGGCCCGGGTTAACAACGACCGCTATCGGTGCTGTTCACCTACAGGGTGCCGGTGGAAATTGGACTACTGTTCGTTGAAGAAAGAGAGGAGGAAAGTGTGTTCATAGGAAGAGAGAGAAGAGGAACGCCAAGAGTATAGGACTGAGAGTAGGGACGTTGAACTATGACAGGAAAAGGTAGAGAGTTGGTTGACATGATACAGAGAGGGAAGGTAGACATACTGTGTGTCCAGGAGACCAGTTGGAAAGGTAGCAAGGCTGGAAGTTTAGGAGCAGGGTTCAAGTTGTTCTATCATGGTGTAGATAGGAAGAGAAATGGAGTAGGAGTTATCTTGAAGGAGGAGTTTTTTAGGAATGTCCTGGAGGTAAAAAGAGTGTCAGATAGAGTGATGAGTCTGAAGCTAGAAATCGAAGGTGTGATATTCAATGTTAGTGGGTATGCTCCACAGGTAGGATGTGAGCTGGAAGAGAAGGAGAAATTCTGGTTGGACTTTGATGAAGTGATGCAGAGCATACCTAGAAGTGAGAGAGTTGTCATTGGAGCAGACTTCAATGGACATGTTGGTGCAGGAAACAGAGGTGATGAGGAGGTGATGGGCAGGTTTGGTATCCAGGAGAGAAACGCAGAAGGACAGATGGTAGTTGACTTTGCAAAAAGGATGGAAATGGCTATAGTGAATATTTTCTTCCAGAAGAGGCAGGAACATAGGGTGACCTGTAAGAGTGGAGGTAGGAGCACACTGGTAGACTACATCTTGTGTAGACTGTGTAATCTGAAGGAGATGGGTGACTGCAAAGTAGTGGCAGGCGAGAGTGTAGCCAAACAGCATTGGATGGTGGTGTGTAGGATGACTCTGGTGGTGAGGAAGATGAAGAGGGCAAAGGCAAAGCAGAAGACGAAATGGTGGAAGCTGAAAAAGGAAGAGTGTTGCATGACTTTTAGGAAGGAGTTAAGACAGGCTCTGGGTGGTCAGGAGGTGCTTCCAGATGACTGGACAACTACAGCTAATGTGATCAGAGAGACAGGTAGGAGAGTACTTAGTGTGTCATCTGGAAGGAAAGTAGATAAGGAGACTTGGTGGTGGAATGAGGAGGTACAGGAGTGTATACAGAGAAAGAGGTTAGCTAAGGAGAAGTGGGACACTGAAAGGACTGAGGAGAGTAGACAGGAGTACAGGGAGACGCAGCGTAAGGTGAAGGTAGAGGTAGCAAAGGCCAAACAAGGGGCTTATGATGACTTGTATGCTAGGTTGGACAGTAAGGAGGGAGAAACTGATCTATACACCTTGGCAAGACAGAGAAACAGAGATGGGAAGGACGTACAGCAGGTTAGGGTGATTAAGGATAGCGATGGAAGTCTATTGACAGGTGCCAGTAGTGTGATGGGAAGATGGAAAGAGTACTTTGAAGAGTTGATGAACAAGGAAAATGAGAGAGAGCAAAGACTAGAAGAGATGACTCCTGTGGACCAGGAAGTAGCAAAGATTAGTCAGGATGAAGTGAGGAGGGCATTAAAGAGGATGAAGAGTGGAAAGGCAGTCGGTCCTGATGATATACCTGTAGAGGTTTGAAAGTGTCTAGGAGAGGTGGCAGTAGAGTTTCTGACTGGGTTGTTCAACAAGATCTTAAATAGTGAGAAGATGCCTGAGGAATGGAGGAGAAGTGTGCTGGTATCCATTTTTAAGAACAAGGGAGACGTGCAGAGTTGTGGCAACTACAGAGGAATAAAGCTGATGAGCTATACAATGAAGTTATGGGAAAGAGTAGTTGAAGCTAGACTAAGGGCAGAAGTGAGCATTTGTGAGCAGCAGTATGGTTTCATGCCAAAAAAGAGTAGTACAGATGCAGTATTTGCTTTGAGGATGTTGATAGAGAAGTCCAGAGAAGGCCAAATGGAGCTGCATTGTGTTTTTGTAGATCTGGAGAAAGCTTATGACAGGGTGCCCAGAGAGGAACTGTGGTATTGTATGAGGAAGTCTGGAGTGGCAGAGAAGTATGTTAGAGCGGTGCAGGACATGTATGAGGACTGTAAGACAGTGGTGAGGTGTGCTGTAGGTGTGACAGAGGAGTTCAAGGTGGAGGTGGGACTGCATCAGGGATCAGCTCTGAGCCCCTTCTTGTTTGCTATAGTGATGGATAGGCTGACAGACGAGGTTGGACAGGAATCTACGTGGACTATGATGTTTGCAGATGACATTGTGATCTGCAGTGAGAGCAGGGAACAGGTGGAGGAGAAGCTAGAGAGGTGGAGGTTTGTCGTGGAAAGGAGAGGAATGAAGGTTAGCTGCAGTAAGACAGAGTACATGTGTGTGAATGAGAGGGACCCAAGTGGAAGAGTGAGGTTACAGGGAGAAGAGATAAAGAGGGTGGAGGACTTTAAGTACTTTGGGTCAACAGTCCAGACCAATGGAGAGTGTGGAAAAGAGGTGAAGAAGCGTGTACAGGCAGGATGGAACGGGTGGAGAAAAGTGTCAGGTGTGATGTGTGATAGAAGAGTTTCAGCTAAAATGAAAGGAAAGGTGTACAAAACTGTGGTGAGACCAGCGATGTTGTTTGGTCTAGAGACAGTGTTGCTGAGGAAAAGACAGGAGACAGAGCTGGAGGTAGCAGAAAGGAAGATACTGAGGTTATCTTTGGGAGTGACCAGGAAGGATAGGATCAGGAATGAGTACATCAGAGGGACAGCACATGTTAGAGGTTTTGGAGATAAAGTCAGAGAAGCCAGACTGAGATGGTTTGGACATGTCCAGAGGAGAGATAGTGAATATATTGGTAGAGGGACACCAAGTTTTGAACTGCCAGGCAGGAGGCCTAGAGGAAGACCAAAGAGGAGGTTTATGGATGTAGTGAGAGAGGACATGAAGGTAGTTGGTGTGAGAGAAGAGGATGCAAAGGACAGGGTTAGATGGAGGCAATTGATTCGCTGTGGTGACCCCTGAAGGGAAAAGCCGAAAGGAAAAGAAGTTCACTAAAGGCATGGTGGAGTTTGGGGCAACATGAAACATCTTTTAGTGATGTTTTAAAATACAAAACAATCCAATAACCAAAATAGTTCAGTCCAGGTACCCGCTGGCCTGACAGCGCGCCACAATGCGCTATTTAAGCCACACCCAGGTAGTGCCACGGTTTGGCCCCTGACCAGGAGGCAGACCAACGCAGCATCCTCAGGTGAGCATCTCTCATACAGTTTTGTTTGGATGTGGGGAAAACACGTAGGGGCCGAGTGTGCATCCTCAAACGCACTACCACCGACAGTTTGTTTGATGCGGACATGTCAGTGTGGACCTGCCGGAGAATGTGCACGAAACAGTCTGAGCAGGACTGCGGTCCTCCCAGGAAACAATGAGAGCGCAGCTGCGGCTGCTCTCCTGGGCGAGGGAGAGAGGCGCGTGGAACGGAGATGGACGGAGTGGTCTCTATCGCGCCGTCACTGCCTTGCTTTTGGGTAGGTGCTCCTAAAGTCTTTGCTGGTGCTACCAACTTCTAAAATTGGTAGCACCAGTGCTACCAAGAAAAATAGTTAATTTCGAGCACCGACAAGACCCCAATTTGTTCAACCCAGACCAGCAGAAACATTTAGCCATTAGAAGACAAACTTCCTAAAAAATACTGCTGACTTTGTATTTCTTCATATTCAATGAGCTGGATATTGTTTTTAAGTCTAGTAGATATAATCTAATAGTAGTGATACTGGAACTTCAATAAATCAATGAACTAATCATAACTCAAATTTACAAGTTTCTATAGTTGCTATAATATTTATCATTTTTTTCCATCAAAAATTTCACATCACAGTATTTAACAATATTTCCAACCTCACCAATGAAATTAATTTAGCAGGACTTACCAATTTCTTTGGATTGTTTATTTTTTGCATAGAACATGAGTAACGTCCTATAAAGTACATGTAGTGTAGCAAAAGTAAGTAACAAATACAGTACACAAAACATTTACTTTGCAACATTTGATTTATTTTCAACAATAGCAAAGCCATCTCACAGAGACTACTTTGAATTACACAAAATGCAAATAAATATGGAGGACCATAGTAGAATTATTGACATTAACAACTGATACAAAATTATTTACAACACTTGGAATAGTGCAAAACCACACAAATACTGCCCTCATCATTGGGATTCTTGCATGAAGTCCATTCAAGGGCAGTGAGGGTGTGTGCTGCCCCCTGGTGGAGGGTTATGAGAAATGAAAATATAGAATATGGACAAAAACCTTCATCTGACATCAGAGTGTGACATTGAAACAGGATGTAGCAAAAGTAAACCCAGTTGCTACAACTCTTCAATAATGGATCCACAAGGGTTGTGTGGTAGAAATGTGGATATGCATTCTCTGGATAGTATAAAAACAGTCATGGGGAGGAAAAAAAAAATCGAGTTTTTGAACAGTCTCCAAGAAGCAGTGATGTCAAATGAAGTTCTGAATAACAATGGTGTTGTTCCTCAAAGGGACCTTTGAAAAACCACCAAGATGAAATGCTCAGAACGTGAACGCAAGCAACGAGCAACAGGCTTGGAAAGGACTGAAGGAAAAGACGACTACCTAAACTATTTTGGTAGGTAATTCCCACCACCCCTGAGTGAAAACATTTTTTTTAAAGTCTTAGCACTATCATACCACAAAACGCTAGCGTTGTCATTCCTTCTCAACCCAAAACACAGCGATTTGGACTGTGACTGGCACCTCTCATTTCTTAAAGTGCGCTTGCTTAACAGAGCTCTTCCTTACTGCCCCATCCAATCACATTTTTTTAAGTTACTTACACAAACATTAAATGCCATTTAAAACAGCACACAAAGAAATTGTTTGCCATGCACAATAATTTCTTGCATATTGAAATTTCTTCTAGTGACCACTTGATTTGCTTTTAAGAACTAGGACTTGACATTCTTATATTCAGATGACCAGAGCGGGAATGCATACATCGTATCAGTCAAGTGTCCATAGTGCAGACACATGCATGTACTGTATAAATACTTTACTGGTGCTACTTATTATAACCTGAAATCTCTAGAATGCCACTTTGCCTATCAAAGCGAGTGAGGTTTGTTCTGTCAACACGCGTCGCGGTTGACAGTACACCAACAGACATCTGCACAGAATAGATTTTACATCCACTCTTTTTAAAGTCAGTCATGGAAAAGCACACAAAAATATACTGATGCCTTAGGCTTTTTGTGTCTTCCTCTAAAATATTTGTGCATTGATGATATGATTTTATCCAGTTGAGACTGCAGGCAGAAAATAACCTCTCAGCATTGGTCATTAAACTGATTTAAATCATGTCAAAAGAGGAGGAAATTAATACTGCAATCAAAACTGGCAGGAAAAAGAGAAAGGATAAGACCATTAGGAGAGTATGAAGCCACAATGGAGTGATCCAAGTTGGAGATTTACCCATAATTCAAGCACGCAACATTCCAAGAGAAACACTCAGTAGTTACTCAGTTTGAGAGGCAGATTTGCAAATACCAATGAAAGGTGGAAAGGTAAAGAAGAAAGGTCGTCTCCGTGCACTCATGCAAGAGATGTGCACCCTGTACATCTTTGGCAATGCAAAGCACCACGTCTCTGGTGTTGAGGTACAATATAAGCACAGCAGGCTAATGCTGTTAGGTATAGCCCTGTTCAGACTGCATGCTCAGCAAAAAAAATGGTACATGTATGAAAGACAATGTAGAATAAGTTCACAAATATGGAGCAGCTTTTGTCAGAAAGGTGCCCGTCAATGTGCTGCACACACTTTAGTCTCAATGAGAGACACGCTGCAACCAGGCAGTGTGTGTATGCATTTTGGCTCTGCTTAGTGTGACTATGTTGTGGTATGTCCATTTGTCTACTGCACTAAGAGGAAGTATAGCCCTTCAAGTTAACAAGATGTCTCTGAAATTGCACAGGTTGGCTATTTTTCCTCTGGCCAACAGCAGAGGACTCGTTGGGAGCACAGACAGTGAGCATGAATGGCCTCCAACTGTTAGTCTTGACAAAGCATAAATAATACTCCAGTCTTGAGAAAACCAATCTCTTCTTCAAATCACTGCGTGTTATGTGTCTTGGTGATACCTATGAAAAAAAAAAAAAAAAAAAAAAAGAGGGACCAGTTAAAAAAAGCACACCAAGCAAATTACATCCACTTCTGACAATACAATGCCAGTATTAACTTCCAACCCACTGAGGCTACACCCACTGCAAGAATGAATTTGTCTTAGTTCTTGACAGAAAGCACAGCCATTTATAAAAGAAGAAATAGATTACAAGATATTTCAACATGACTATATTGTGCAAGCACGACAAACAATACAGGGAAAAATGATTATGTTGTAACCTATATGTTGACATTAAAACCTCTCAACTTTATAAAGAAAAAATTATCTACCCGCTCTGTAAGGTGAACTCAGGAAGTGCCCCCAGAGACGTCAATTGCTCCTCAAGGGCCACAATGCGTAAACCAATGTAACCAGAAGACAGCAGCAACATCACAACCCTGTAACATGTAAACATAACAAATCATGTTTATTTCAAATTTACTGAGACAGCTTTTACTTGACAAAAAATCTTTTTCATAGTAGTCATCATAATCACTAAAAACACAGTGACACATACGCATAAGAATATTTTCCAAAACACACACACACACACACACACACACACACACACACACACACACACACACACACACACACACACACACACACACACACACACACACACACACACACACACACACACACACACACACACACACACACACTTTGGCTTAATCAATGTAGCTGGTTTGCAAAAAACCAACTAGGTGGCAAGCTGGGCTTATCTGCAGAACTGGACCCAGAAGATCATTTAGATTCTGATATTCTTTTTTTAAAGGAGTTTGACTTGGAAATCAACAATCACATTTTATGTAATGAACAGCAAGGAATTGTACAGGCAAGAGAAGACAGAACATACTTTTTGAGAGGACAAGTTACTTACAGTATCAAGTAAATGAAGAGCAGAGAGTTGAGGGTGCTGGCCTCTCTCTGAACCAGAAGGGACTTGGCCTTTTCTGTCACACTCCAAACCCACGAGCCACCAATCCCTGAAACAGGAGATGTTAAAATTGCAAAATCATCGGGTATCAGTTTCTTTCTTTTTTTGGGGGGGGGGGGGGGGGTTAATTTATATATATTTATTATGATGGCTTACTTGATGCTGAGAGCTCGTCTGAGGACGAGCTGTCACTCAAGTGCATGTGCAGATTTCTAAAAGGTGAACTATTCATACTCGGCACTCGCTCTGCGGGAAGAACAGAAGTAGGGATTGACACATACAAGTTAGTCATTTAAGAAACCTAGCATTTTGGATTTCAACTAGCTACAATGGAAATGAGAGAAATAAAGGTACTTGTCATACATAATTTGAGGTACAGGTATCACCTCAATTTAACTGGGTTTGCTCTTTAGCATTTGAATGAGTCATGTCAAGTATTAAAGCTCTCACCTCTATGTGGTCTGTGCAGAGGCTCTTCCTGTAAAGAATGCGACTCGGAGCCATCAAACTGGTCAAAGCTGTCATCCAGACTGGACTGACTGGTATTCTGATAAACAGAAAAGTATTTCATAAGAAACCATTAACCTAACATTAAACACCCACAAGGTTTGAAAATGGTGAGCACATTGTGGCACCATTAATTAAGATGAATTTTACCACAAGTTTGCTCTTTTCAAAGCTGTTTTCAGCCGAGGAGAAGACAGGGCTGCTGTTTGTGCTTCCATTCTGCAACAAAGATTTTGATGTGATATATTAGCATAACTGATTCTTGGAACTCAAGCAAAAATACACTTAAAATACATCCATAAGATAAGAATAATTCCAAACAATATCCTTACATACTTATCACAATTCCATTGCATGATTTATGTATATCTTAAAAAAAAAAAAAAAATCCTCAAGCACTTGGCATGAACAACTCACCTCTATCTGAGGGCAAACAGAGCGTAGCAGTTGAAAACAGGACTCTCTGTTCCTCAGCGACACAAATAAGAACTGAAAAAAGGAAAAAATTAAAAAACATTAACCACCTGTACAGCTCCCAAACCTGTGGACATTGCAGCTCCATCAAGCATACCAGGATAGCGATGTGATGCTTGAAGTGAAGAACTAACCTTATCTCCTTCCAATGTGCGAACTGATAAGGCATTAGGGACCAGCAACGCTGTGTTCTGCTTCTTCACCATACTGATGCAGGACACGGGAATAATCACCTGCAAAAGCACAGCAAAAGCCATAGTGAGGAAAAGGCTTCACATTTATTTTCATTAAAAAATATTGTTAAATTTCAATCAAGACAAAAAAATAGCTATTTCTTTTTTTTTCTATTTGAGAACAATTCTGCCATGACAATGTGATAGATGAAGAGGAGCAAGTGCAGAAATGCAGTCTTACCTTAGTATCCTTGAGCAAAACTGAGGAGTAGAAACAGGCATTGGTGTCAGTGATATACAGGCGGCCATGGTAGGGGACTTCCTTCTGCAGGGCACAGATGTATGCTGGGAAAGAAGAGTGCCAATATTTATTTTTATGGACATCAGCTATTGAGTCATTTATTCTCTATTTCAGTTTTTATCACCTACCATGAAGCAAATCTTCATTCTTAGGAATGTCTGGAAACAACTGGTGGAATGTCTTGTTGTGCTTCATAAAACTCTACAAGCAAAAATCAGGACGCTTACAGTTATGAATAAACAATTGACTGTTGGGAACAGCATTCAACAAACTTTTCCAAGGCCACAATAAATTTCACAGAAAATGATGTTGCACGGAAAGTATGTCAAATATCTGCATTAAGACTTACACTTCGTGTGCCAGTGCCCTCAGTCTTCTCACAGCCTCGGCTGTCCAGGTCAAATGTCTGTGACCTGAGGAGAAAAACAGCTCAACTGTCAGTATGGTCGAGTTTAAGTGAGAATACTGTCACTACATGACCACATCTGGCATCAGTGACTCCTGAAAACTCTGGTATCACACATAGTCAAGATAATCATTTGATAAGAAGAAAGATACTTTATTCATCCCACTCTTTTACATATTTTTACACATGCAGGCACTAGCGTGCGCACACGCATACGCGCACACACACACACACACACACACACACACACACTTTGCATGCCTGCAGGCATGCAAAGGAGAAGGATGATGGCAGAGTGGCGGGCAGCTCCTCTCTCGTACGCCCAATGACCAAATTGTTTGGGGACAATGCCTTACTTGAGGGGACCTCGGCAGTGCTAAGGAGGTGAACTGGCACCTCTCCAACTACCAGTTAACACTTAAAATTTTTGGTCCATGGGTGGGTCTTGACTCAGTACTCTCTGGTCGTCAGCCCAAGACCTAGCGGACTGGGCTACTGCTGCCCAAATCAATTCATACATTCAAGAAACTGAATGATTCCATGCTTGTCTTGCACGAGAGCCTCCATTAATAATGGCAAGAGGCAATGGGAACCCACAAGTGCCACAAAATTCAGGAAAATATCTACCATGTTCACTGAAAGATTAAGTCTCAATCAGACTACTCCTTGACTAAAACTATGCTTATAGGCATAAAGTGACAGGCATGCATGTTTACCACAGACATTTGAATCATGTGGAAGCAGCCGGCAAAAAACAGCCATGCAGTCATTCCATGTCACAGCTGAACAGCAGCTGAGAATCATGTCAGGTCTGGTGATACAGTCAGAAACCCCCCAGACCTACATCAGCTACCTCCAATTTCTAAGACAGGAAAAAATATTTCTACCACATCTAACAGGACTAAAAATTTCAGCTGCGATTCAATTTTAAAGATATAAATAACAATACCTGTGTGGATTAATTTGAGACCATTTAAAACCTTTAATATTACATAAGCAGAGTACTGAAACATCTTGTTTCAACACATCATTCCTACCTGCTGATGGCTGCTTGTCTGATGAGTGTTTTTTGTTGTTCTATCTGTAGCTGGGCCGCCTCCAAGCTCAGGGCTTTCCTCGCCTCCGCTTTCTTAATGCTGCCATTGCTTAAGGTGCCCCTGCTTTTCTTGACTTTAGCAGGCAGCCCCCCACCGCTGGTCTCCACTGGGTAACTGCTGAATATTAGAAAAAAGGACACATGCAAAATGTTCATTGATAAAACCTTTGGCCTCTGCACATACAGTCAGTTGTTATGTTATCTCTGGCCACCGAAAATCGTCCGACTCCATTTCAGCTATGAATAAAATGTTTCAGTGTGGAGACTTTCAGATTTCACTATTTTAGGCTCTAGGATGACTACAGTAACATTTAGAAGAATATGTGCTCATCTTTACGATTGATGGGGAAACATGACCCTTTTCCATAAAGTTTTATTGTGTAATTACTATACAAGCTGATCAATATGGTGTGACGCTCTAGAACTGACAACCCTCTGTAAATATGCAATGTCAACAGTCATCAAAAAAGCAAATGGCTGTGTGTAAGAAGAGCTGCATGATTTACAACAAGCAATGTGCTATCTAAAAGGCTACGGTCCATCCCTGACCAGGAACAGAAGACCCAAAATGTTTACTGGAATACAAGTAACGCTAATGGCATGAGTCTAAATATGTAAAATAGCAACAACACAAAAGAGAGCTTACACAATAAATTCTGAATGTCTACATGACTCATTAAGTAACCGCCAGAACAAATAACTAAAGTTTAAAAAAATTACCATCAACAAAAAAACTGAAGGATCACCTTACCTCTTACATCTCTTTGAAGAACGAAAACTCACATACCTACTGACTGTAGGCATTTTCTTAGATACAAAATAAACTCAACACCATATAATTTATGAATTATTACACATTAAAGTCAATAACTTGTAGAATTTAAAAAAAAATGTAGATAACGCCCAAAAGAGATTTTATAATCCTCTCCATGTTTTAAATGTACTAGTCCTAGTTACTTCAGAGAACTTCGCCACATCCTGCCAAGAGGAAGCTGTTGCAGGTCTGCCGTCTGTGATAGCAAGAGGAAGCCACTTGGTGTAGGAATGGTGTGACACTCCGTAGTGAGTGACGTCAAACCTAACCACTCCCCCCCAAACCAAATGAGCATGAAATAAACCAGTGTATACACACTCTCTCTCCCTTTCTCAAACATACAAAGACGACAACGATGCAGGCATCGACATGTTTAACATAACAAAGCCCATTCCATGAAACCTTCAGTCTAATTCTTGTTGCGATTTGCCCCATGATGGGTTAAAAAAAAAAGAGATCTACCTCTAGATGAAGCAATAAAATATTTGTGAGCTGTTAGGACTGGTCCAGTCTAGGAGTGGTGCATTGTCTGTATATGCCCTCAAGCAATTATACCAAGGAGATATAACAATACAAGTTTGAAGAAATAATCAAGAACACCTTTATTTGAAAAAACACCATCATTTGAAAAAAAAAAAAAACATGACGAGTTTCAACAACTGGCAGTGAAGTAAAGAACTATCAAATATACATTACTTGCTATCCATAGGGTGTTGTACCGCTTAGTAACGACCCTACTAATAACTATTTCCTGCTGGTACACTTGATGAAAGACGTCAACTTTCTTCCTGTGACAGCAGAGTAATCGGGCTAAAGGTCAAAGAGGAAAGAATGAGATGCAGATTGAAGTGATCTTAGGTAATAATACCAAAAAATGTTTAGTAAACTTAAGCATTAAAATGGTATTTGCATTTCATTGGTATGTGCCGGCTTGGGACCCGCACAATAAGACACTGGCTTGTGTCCTCTTGCGGCTACATTCATGCGAATCAATACCAAAAATTGTGAGTAAACTTAAGCATTAAAATGGTATTTGCATTTTCCAAAAAAAAATTTTTTTTACATTTTCCCAGGCAGTAACCATTCATAAGTTTAGGCTGAAGTCCCTTCCTGCAATGATGATGGAGCCACAAGCACCCTCTGATCATTTCAGTGGGTAGAGGGTCCGTATGACAGAACCATTTACATTAAAATTAAAACCTTTCACTTAAGCTTAGAGGTCAGTCTACAATCTTTGAAATGGTTGCATTAGCATACCTATTCTGTTCCATTGACTGATCCCAAACAAAGATTCTCTCTACCCTCATTCTCACATGCTGGCATTTTTTCAACCCGACAATCTGAAAGTCAGGAAACCAATGTCTCCATGAGTGTTTCTGGCCGAAGTTCCAGGAAATACTATCTTTATAGTTTAAATTTATATTAAACTGTTTAGAAACATGGACTGCAGAATCAAATATCATTCATGACTGCGTAAGAAGCACATTTAATGTTTCAACGGACATTAATTGCCTGATGGCTTGAAAAGTTCAAGGCCAAACCAAACTTTCTTAAAAGTCCAGGGGATTGATTTAAACAGCTTTGGGTAACTATGTCCTGCATTACTGAAAACCTACACAGACAACTAATAAAAAGACAAAAAAGGTGCATCACCGGTGTTTAAAAAAAAAACTGAAAGAGGTTACAATGTGGGAAAAAAAGTCATTGTAAAATGAACAACGTAGTGCAGTTAAGTGCTGTTTCATAATTACCACTTCATATTTACAAAGCAGGAGGCAGCCTTCTCTGAATGGGTGTGTACCCAGCCAGACAGAAGCCTTGACCTCTGATCCATTTCCTTGTTAGTGCAACATATCATGCTACCTAACTGTAAAGAGCTGAAACATAGCTACGTGAAAATTCTTATCTTGATGCCCCAGAGTACAGTCTGTGTCTGAGGGGAAAAAAACACATTACAAACTTGAACCTTGGATGACGAAATCCTCTGAAATAAAGACAGAAAGACGTGCTCTAGTTTGAATAATTTCTAAAGCTGCAAGTGTTGTGAGTTATAAGTTAGTTTCTGAACAACAAATGACTAACTGACTTTAACCAACACTCGATAAATAGCTCAGGTCAGTATTTTTGCTTGACTTTACAAAACAGACTTGTGAAACACATATTTCAATTTACTCCAAAGAAATGGGCTATAGGCGATAAATATTTTTCAGCAGCACAGGGGATTGACAACCACACAAAGAGAAGTATGGAATTAACGCAACATTCTTCCACAAGACGGAGGGAAAAAAGCATAGCCTCAGTTTTAATAAACAAAATAACTCCTGCAACATTTACACCAAGTCACAAACACTGAGTGCCGGAACAAGGAGGTGAACCAGTTTGCACTCCTTACCTTTCCTAATCCTCAAAACATTAAACATCAGCACACCTCTTCAAGCCTTTCACTCCATCAACAGGTTTGTCCCACCACATATTCTACGACCTCTATAACAGAAGCTAATCTGTTGCACTTAGACCCCAAGTATTGTTAGCCAAATAAAAAGGAAGTAAAGGTCTGTTTTACTGCCATATTTTAACCAAAAAAAATAATATAAGCATGTTCAGGAAACCCACACAGAGAGGAGGAAGAAAAGTACAACGTCAATAACAGGTTTGGATTCAATCCTGACATGCACTTTCACAATTTTGCCTTCCTGAGGCCATCTGAAATCTTTTTTATGACATTTGTGTAATAACACAGCAAAAAAAAAAAAAAAAGACACTCCACTGTGCCTACTTTATTTAAACTGAAATGAACTGTACAGTCGCTATGTATACCACAATGGTGTCTGTGTCTAGTGTGTCTGATGTGTGTCGACCAGTGTCATGCTAAAAACTAAATAACAGGTAAAACAGATCCGTCCTACTACTTCATTTTAAATGGTAGTGGTGCTACCTCCTGCTGCCGGCTCACAAATAATATAACAATGCCTAACAACAGGAGGAGAAACGATAGAAACTTGGGGGTGAGAGACACATCTACTGGCAATCCTCAGTTTTGATGACTGTATTCACTTGCCTATTCTCAATAACAAGAGGCTCCTTTTATTTAATGCAGCCATTGCACTGTGCATGACAATAGATGGCTCACACTCTTTTAGAATAGGGTCACCACAGACATTTGCGTATAAGTGGAAGGAAAGCAGAAAAGGCCATAAATAAATTAAATAGGATATTCTAAACGTAGCAGAGCTTTGTTACCCTCACGAACCTGCTCTTCATCAATGGCATGTTAGCAACTCTGACATCCCCATTCAAGAAACACCAAGCACACTTCTGAGGCCCCGTCCACACGATGCTGGAACTTTTTGAAAACGCAACTTTTTTGTTGCGTTTATGCCTTCCGTCCACACGACAACGCAGATATGCGGAACGAAAACGTAATTTTTTGAAAACGCTGGCCTAGGTGGATTTTTAAAAAAAAGCTGGGTCTGCGTTGTCGTGTGGATGGTGTATCCACAACTTTTTAAAAACGCTGACGTCTTGCCTGCGACAAAAACTGCTGTGACGTCATATTTATGGGCCCGTGTGTACAAACATGATGGATGTATGAACCTTGTTGATGGCAGCATTCTTGCAGGTGTTTTGTGACAACAAAACATGGAGGATTCCTATTGGATAAGATTTGACTCAATACTGCCACCACATGGTTTGACATGCTTATAGCCGTATTCGAAAACGCACTGATGTGTTTACGTGTGGATGGAGATTTTTTTGAAAACGCTGTCGTGTGGACACGAATCGTTATCAAAAAGTTGCATTTTCAAAAAAATCCGTCATCGTGTGGACGGGGCCTGACAGACCCAATTTAGCCAGTAAGCCTTATCTGAAATGAGAACTGATATCTCCAGCACAGGAAGTTCCATCTGCCAGAACAGTCCTGAGTACACTGTAAAAATGTTTTTGTTTGCTATCCTGACAGAGATGACCCTAGGAATCCAACAGCAGATTAGAGCAGAATGCCAGCCAGTTGCGGTCACGCACTGCTGTGACAAGCAGCAGCAAGTCACTAATTGTTTACATAAAAGGTTAGTAAGGCAGTGCCATCTTCTGGAGAATTAGCAATAGTGTTCATCAAAAATCCCAGGGATGCATCAAGATCAAATAACAAACAGTTCACTTTAAATTTAAACACTTTATTCCAAGTCAATCAGACACTAATACCTTAACATGTCTAGGCTCAGAAAAGAACGCAAGGATTCTAATCTGTGATCCTCTTGTTTGAGGCATGGTTTCAATACAGTTCTTTAGGACATCCATTTTTCTTTCATGAAACTAAACTACCATCGTAAAGTAGAAACTCAAAAATATTGCTCTGGGTTGAAGTGACAGGATTATGTCTGAGCTTGTATGTAGGTGTGCCTTAAAAAAAAGAAATAAAAGTGTATGCAAGTATCAGCCAGTGGTCATGGCAAAATATAATGAAGGCTGCGGTGGTCTGCCAGGGCTCAACCAACAGGAAGACTTTGTGTATGTGTGTGTTTGGTAAGTAGAACCGAGTGTGTCTGTGAGGACGGAAAAAAGTTCACGTGTTTCAGTGGGAAGTCATGTGACCATGTGCACTCAGAAGCTCCCTTTACTTTCTCAGTTAGCATCGAGACACAGAGAGTCTTTCTTCAAGGCAAACCAGAGTTTCAGTGATCAGGCATGTGAGGAAGAGGAATGATGTAGTGTGGTGGCTGCTGGAAATTTGGACCTGACCCTGAACACTTTAACCCATTCACAAGATTCCAACCCCAGACTGCTACTGACGTCTAAAAACATCAATTATGTTTTGCAGCGGGTTGATTAGGGTTAGGGTTGGGGGGCTAGGGGGCAGCCTGGCAGAGCTCCACTATCAATCATACTTCTACATTAGCATAGTCACAAACTAAACCCCTAGAGGTGGCAGCATCGCTGTTTTTGGATGAGAGATCAGCAGATATTTTGAGAAGACAGGAAGGGACAGAAGAGCAAAATTTTGGAAGTTGAAAAATTTCAAGCAGCTCACACGCGTACAGATTCATGGTAGTTCGGGGAGATAGAATGTTGTGATCGTGAGAAAGATGACAGAGGTCATAGGCCTTGTTCAGACTAGTTGCCTACATCTGAATTTTAGCCCATCCAGATTGATGTCTCATATCTCGTGTGTAGTCTGAACAGTCCCAATCGGATTTTTGCGGGACGGATTGGAACCACATTCAGGAGGAAGTTTCATGTCGGATAGGGACAGAGTCATCTGCAGTCTGAACAGCTCCCAACACTGATAGGATACGGCCGACCGCGACATAATATCTGCGACGCGAGAGGAAGGCGCCAGAAGGAAGAGCATCACGCATTATCAGATATGGCGGACCACACTTCCTAAGAGAGTGTGAACAGTCATCCCTAAAAATCGGATATGGAAGGAAATCTGATATGCCTGCAGTCTGAACGACTCCATAGAGAGGAAGAACAGATTGTGGTTCCAATCACAACCCATTCACTGTAAGCCCTGGACAGCTGCAGAGGAGCTCACTAGATCTGCTATAGCTGTAAAGTGAAAAAATAAAATCATATGCTTTTATCAAATGTAGATGTTGAACGTCATTATATATGAATAAATAATTTTATCAGTAAAGATACATTCTCAGTATTTTTTGTAGTTTTATGTCATTGTTCTGCTGCCTTCTCTGCTTTTTGGTCAAAAAAGTTTTTTTTGGTGACCCAGAAAAAACTGCCGATAGCTTAAGAATGGAAAAAGGTACATACAAACTTCTTTCCTGATGAAAGAATCTACTCTTTCTTTTGATAGTTTTGGTGTTTACATAGTCATAGAACACAATATACTATGGGTCTTGAAAATAGGTCAAAATGCACCAGAACTACTGGCAGTGTGGGGATCGCTGCTCTGAAGACTGCCGGCAGAGAATGAGTTGAAAGTGAGATGCACTATAAGCGGTCCTGGATTTAAGTACAGTAGAATGATTTTGAAACCTGGGGTAGTGCTAGTTATATTCAAAAATGTAAGTTCACAGCAGGTAATTTCACAGACTGGTAAGTCCCTGGTGAATTTCCTCCAGCTGTTAAGTGCACATACAGTTAATACACCAGTTTCTCATGTGATTTAGATATCACAGTTTTCAGAACATTAGTTTCTTTTTCCCTTTTATCTTTGTGCTAGGCCAGGAAAGTACAGAGATCCATGTCAGCCAGAACTTGCCAGGCAGCAATAAGCTGCTTACCATGAAGAAGTGATGATCCTGTTGTTCAAAGCAGAGCAGAACATTCAAACACTGACTCATTACAACAGATAAACCTGAAGAACTCCCTATTTTTAAAATTAGAATGACCTAGGGCCATGACTTTGAGTGGAATTCATCAAGCACCAAAAGGTGCTACTAATCACAGTCATCTTGGTGCTGAGCACAGGACATAGGGATGGTCATTAGCATTACCCTGACAGCAGTGGCATAGAACTTCAACCAGCTGATTATTATGAAAACTTCCATAGTAATGCAGTCTTGCTGCTGCGGTTTTCATCGGCTAAGCTTTTTTCTGTGTCCAAAGCACATCTGATAATTTAGACATGCACAGCCTTCACCGCCCACCAAGGAAGCTCCGTCTTGAGAACATTGGCCAACAGTGCTGCCCCACCCAGCCTATTCCAGGCTCCTCCACTTAATCAAGTTTTACAGCTGTTCTTGTTTAATTTCTTTTGAAATGAGATGAAAGAGTCAGCATCCCATTTTAATGTAATTCCTGCTTTCAATCTTGATGGTGTGTAACATTTGCTTTACAACATTCATTGTAAAATGAAGATTTCGTATACAGTATGCAGAAACAGACAATAGAGGAGGGAAAATGACTGGTTGGATGCTGGATTCACATGATAAGAGCCATTGACACTGCCACAATACTTTCTTCTGTTTGTACCAGGGCAACAGATAACCACCTCACTAACATTCTAACAGACACACAGCTATTTTGATAAGAAACACAGCTACTTTGATAAGAAACATCTGATTGGTTGGACTCCCTACAAAGTAAACTGAATGGCAAGACTCGTGGGAATGCAAAGACGATGAGAAAAGAGTAAATATACAACATGAACCACCTTGGGTAAGTGACAGTAGTTAAAATTAGATTTTTCTGAGTAAAGACTTGCTTGCCTTGTGTGTGACAAGTCTGTGAGATTCTTTGGCAGCAAAGTGAAACTTAAGTGACGGGAAGTGCAAAAAACGAACCACATAATGTAGGCGAAGCATAGCTGGAGGCCCAGACAAGCACCCATGTCCTGAGGCCTCAGTTTCAACAAGTCGCAAAGAAGCCTTATCTTTCAGTACAACCTATTATATCTGATCAGTGCTGAAGTAAATATATTTTATCGAACAACAATCATATTACATACCTTAAAGTATATCTTTATGATATACTGCAATTTCATCTGTGCTGTATGTCGTGCAAATATGGTACATTTGACAATAAAGCTGACTTTGACTTGACTTTGAATGATGTAAAGGCATGTCACTTGCTGAGGGCAATAAGTCAATAACTAACGTTAGGTACGCTAAAAACGTAACGATGACCTTACGTTAAAGCAGTTGATTCTCGTATTTTGGCTGCGATTACACAGACTAGAAGCGCAAACTTACAACAGCCATTGTCTACAAATGTGCTGACAGTCTCTAAATCAAGAGACCGAAGTTCTACCTATTTTGCTAGTAAATTTCGAGGCGTTTTTAATGTGGATCTTTAACGTTTTCTTAATTTTAATGCCAATGTATCTCCACACGAATGGCTACCATGCTAGCATCATCTGACCACTGATTGTGTGACGTATTATTCGCACAATATTCTAAATATAACCCTCGGTTCTACATAAATGAGTAACATTCTATTAATATAGAATAAAATGATCCAATTCTCAGACAGAATGGTGTCAAAGTCATGTTAGCCGTTGACATCCATATTGCTGATGATGCTCACCGGTAAATAGCGGTTCAACTAGCCACTCATTGGCTCACCTTTCTTTCATGAAGTGCTTGATTCTGACGATAGCCTTCTCGTCGATTTTCCGAAGAAAGGTTTTCAATCTCTCTCTTTTGTTTTCAAGCATTCTTTCCTCAGCCAGTGGTCGTCGATTCTTGGTGAAACGACGCTCCACGCCAAATTCCACCTTTCTTGGTAGCGTCCTGCTTTTTTTCTCCTCACTTCATCTACAGCTGATTATGATAATGAGCGTAAATCGGACCAAGTCATCCGACCAATCAGCGTCAGTGACGATTTGGGGAAAAGTGGTATGTCAGACCGACTCTCCAATCAAACGAGGCTGTTGGCCTGCACCGCCCAGGCATTCCCTTATATGGTATACAGGGAATATGTTACTTGAGACCACGCCAAAAAGGCAGGATTTGAGTTATTGGTGTGATGGTATTGTTTTTGGTCAATAAGTAACACGTGGATTTCGCATTTCTTCAAGGACAACATAAAGAATACTTATATCAACAGCATATCTCTCTCTCTCTCTCTCTCTCTCTCTCTCTCTCTCTCTCTCTCTCTCTCTCTCTCTCTCTCTCTCTCTGTCTCTCTCTCTCTCTCTCTCTCTCTCTCTCTCTCTCTCTCTCTCTCTCTCTTTCTCTCTCTCTCTCTCTCTCTCTCTCTCTCTCTCTCTCTCTCTCTGTCTGTCTGTCTGTCTGTCTGTCTGTCTGTCTGTCTAATTTAATGTGGCCAGAATTTATTCCTGTTCTTACAAAGGGTGGTGAGCTACTCTGTCGGTGACCTTGATTCTAAAAGCACAGCATGAGACACATGAAGTTATCCCAGCATAATTTATGCAGCTAAAAAAGGGTTCCATCAGTGACTTCCTTCCTCCCCAAAGGAAAAGACAACAACTGCAGAAGGAAAGCCACAGGAGTATGTGATCAGCTGATCAAGGCCATAAGGTCAAATCTTTAAATTGCCTGAAGTCACATTGTAGGCACACCGGATGACTATGTGTGTTACATGTGACTACCTATGGTATTTGATTGTAAAATAAGCTTTAGAATATTCGTGTTTGAAACATTTTTTTATGTTGAAAGCTTTAGATTGAGATACTTGTTACAGGTATTATTTTAACTTCCCTTGTGACTCAATTTCTTTCATTTACCCAGTTCTTTGATTTTCTCCTACAGTTAAGTAAAAATAGTTTTAAAAAATACATAATATAGATGGCTATCCATTTGGGCTTAAAACATTTTACAACTGAATGTAAAAAAAAAAAAAAAAATCAGACATGCATGGCAACTTCCCAACAATATTTAAGTTACTGTGAATATGGATTTTTTTTTTTACATTTTCAGTGAAAATTATGGAATGACAACCTTAGGAGTGTGAAGAAATATTTTCCTATCCGAGAATTTGCCTTGATATCATTTATATATCACCCCAAGATTAAGCAATTTAAAAAAAAGACCACTACCGTTAACGCTGATTACTACAAATTTCCCAGAATATTTTACAACTTTCTTTTGAGAGACATTTTACAACTCAATAAACGAAAACTAAACATAATCCAATAGCAGCTGAATACCCTTTTTGTCACACTGCCAGGCACAGAAGGCCCATTATACATCCGCATGACACAGCAATCACACCACCTTCCCACAATCTCGCCTACACCAAACAGCCTCCAGTCTTCTCTTCCATCTCATCTGCCAGGAAACAAAGCAGAAAAAGAGGAAGCTATCACGTCTTATAAGGAAGGAGGCGATATTGTGAGGGGTGATGATGCAGATACACAAGCTGTTCTTTGTTTACTCATCTCTGTGACGTCTGGATTCATAATTAGGTGGGGGAACACAGAAGGATCACTCACCAAAGTCTCATCATGTCATTTTTAGCTCATTTCAATCGGCCTGAATCTTATCTTTAAAGGTCAGGAACTGTACATCACAAATTTGCAACTCCGTCTTCTAGAGAAACGCTGTGTGTCCCTGAGACAGGAAAATGATGAGAATTCATATTCAGCTCATAACACAATTTTTCTTAATGTAAGATGTGTTGCCAAGTGTAAAACAAAACAAGTATGTACAGAAAACAAATGCATGTTTGGGTACACAAAAGGTCAAAACTAATATTTAAAAATGTTCCCAGTATAAGAAGCATTGATTACTTTATCAATTGAGCATCTGTTTACTTGCTTTTACTGTCATCTTCTCTATCTGTGGGCTGTCCATGGGGTCAGAAAGGTCAGTGCACCACCAAGGATTTTTCTACCAACAGTTTCATTCAATGAGGGTGGGGGGAGGAACATTACTCTACCTGATAATATCATCTTACTTGAAACACTGGGACATTCTGGCCATCTCTGATCATCCTTCTTTGGGACAACATTTTGAAGACATGCTGCAGTTTTCACACGTCAGAGGGATATTCACATATGTAGGACTGAGAGGCTCATGTCATGCAGCCAGACTGATGTGAGGGATTACAGTCTCACACACTAGTGTGTGTGCATGAAGAAACCTTTACCTGGTGTTTTGTTTGCGTTCCCTATACATGAGCTGCCAATGGCTCAGGTGTAACATTCAATCCTCAACCCAAAGGGTGTTGGGTTTCTACCCGACAGGGTCTGGTTGGCCTCTTTCAGCTACTGTTACCTGGATACATTCATCATTAATTCATATGTACTCCAAAGCTCTTGGTTGGTTGGGTTGCTGGTCAGCTAAGTAGGGGGGTGGGGGCACCAAATTTCTCCCTTCAACAGAACAGTACGCTAAAACGGCTGCCAGACGAGGATCATATCAAAACTGCGACCTGATGCAGAACGGGGGAACCATGAGCCCGAAGGATTCTAAGGCAGCAGGGGCTGAGGCCATGGAAGAACAAAAGGCACAGAACCAGAGCCTGAATCAGGGGTGCACAGAGCCCACAGCACCACCACTTCCTCCTCCTTCACCTCCTCCACCAGGGCCACCAGAATATCCAAGACCGAAGCTCATCTTCCACACCCAGCTGGCTCACGGGAGTCCAACAGGCCGCATCCATGGATTTACCAATGTCAAGGAGCTATACGCTAAGATCGCTGAAGTGTTCAACATCTCCCCCTCAGAGGTATCAAACACATTGCTCGTACATGCATGCTGATGTGACTAGGCAAATATCTTTGCATTTCCTTTTTTTATTTATTGTCTGGAAGGTCAGTCATAAACAGGTGTTTGGTTTCTATTTTTGGCTTTTTCCATGATGCACCTCCGTGAAGATCATGTGGCTGCAGGACAGTCTGCCAGACTTTATACTTGTCTGGGCCTTGACCAGGATCAATAAAGGAAACAAACAAGCAGATACTGTTATCGGAAAACACTACACATAAAATACAACAGGTTACAGTAATAGAAGTAGTAGTTATGCCATGTCACTGTAAGTGTTCAAAAATGTTTGTTACAGTGTTCTAGATGTTTGTACCTTGAGCAGGTAATGGTTACAGCCTGATGTAGATGCAGCAAAAATACCTCAAGTTGTTGAAGGGAAAAGTCCTCTTGCAGACACCAGAAAAAGCCATACATTATTTTTGATGTTTAAATGTATTTCTCTTAGGTATATAGCTGATATTTATCCAAAACAGCAGGGAATCAGTAAATGTTACACAGATCAAGAAACATGAAGGAAGAACTCAGTAATTAGGGCAGTCAGAGACTGCAACATCCCGCGACTTGGTACCTATCCTGAAAGTAGTACCTGACTAGTGCATAGACTAGTGCATATAGAGAAGGCCAGTGTAAGACCATAGACCAAAGCTAGTGCATAGGTAGATCAAAGCACTAGCTTTGATCTACCTACCTAGGCTATCATCTCATTTTCTTCCCCTTTGCCGACCAAGTAATGTTTTTTTCTTTCTTTCATCTTTCTATCTGCAATGGTTGCAAAGATATTTGGTGGACTAAAGAACGAAAGGACGAACACACAAACGCTGACAATTACAATACATCACGGCTTTGAAGCGGAATGTAATAACAGTGTAATAAGGTATAAATGATTAGACATAAACTGTTCATTAGAGCTAAATGATTATCTGTTCAGTGATTATCGGGCAACAAGGAACCGCGACTGCAAAAAAATTTATATTTCTGGTTCCTCAAAAGCTCTTAAAAGTCTGTTTTTAGGAAGAAATCATCAAACATCCCAAAGATCATCTTTACATATTCATTTTATCTCAATCAGATGGATAGATCTTCTTCTTGAAGAAGAAGAAGATGGATAGATATGAGAAATAATAACTGATTGTTGTAGTATTCACAGGGCAGCATGGTGTTTTGCTGTTTCCTCGCAGCATGATCCTGACTTTGTCAGTGTGAAGTTTGCTTGTCCTGTATGCAACACTAAGATCTTCCTGTCCAGCTGAATTACAAACTCAGTTTTTACTGCTGGGCCAATCTCCAATAATCCTGATAGAACAAGCAGTTTTGATACCAGGTGCATAGATTATAAATGGTGAGCATTGCAAATATTGGAGGCTGACACCCCTGGAAGTACATAAAGTGCAAATAAATGGACAAACTGTCAAACCATGAGCCTTTTATTTATTTATGCAGACACAATTTCAGTCCAACAGGATATCCTTGGGATTTTATTTTTGAATTACAGTAAACAAGTTTATTGTTTATTTGATAATCTGCATATCTACCAGACCTTGAACTGCAGTGAGTCATCTAGATAAACAACACTTTCTGTGGGAAGTATCAGGTAATAACTTGGTGATTGCTGAGGAGCGAACTTAAGTTTCCTTGACCTAGTGTGGATCAAGCAGCAGCAGCATAAAGTAAGAGATAAATGCCAGAGAAGACCTTGGACTGCAGTCAGACGGCTCCATTTGCCAAGAAAGTTATTACGAGCAATATTCAATAGGTACTATACTCAAAGGGAGATCACAGTTCTCTCATATTATCTCAGATTTCCATAATGGATAACTAAGTCAAACTTAAACGTTAACATCAAGCTACAAACTGCAGAATTTACAGCTCATGATAAGGGAAGCTATTCTAAAAGCAAAGACAGTTCTTACCTATTAATGAGGGCTTGAAGAGAAGTTCCTTGAAAGCACAATATTTTTGGTGTTGGTATTAGAAACATCTTTGCTTCCTCAATGATTAAAAACTATAATTGGTATTGTTAAGGATTTATCCTCACGTTTCTTTTCCTTTCCGACATAGATATGCATAATATGATGTGGAAACGTTCCGGAAACTTGGTTCTACATCACAAAATGTGATTATACTGTATATGCTGTGTCTCATAGGTAGGAAAATTATGTTCTAAAAATTAAATGGAGGAAAAACACATAAGCAAAAAACTATATCCCAAAACATCACTTTTTAGGAAATCCTTCCTTTGAAAATATTAATTTGTTCTTAGTCCATGTGAACCTTTAAGAGTGTAAGTGTTAAAGAATTACATTACAGTACTTTACGTTAAACTTAAAAACAGATTTTCCAATGAATAGACTAATATTGGGTGGGTACTGTGTTTTATATTTGTAGGCTTAAAGATTAATTTTAGGGCTTTCCTGGCTGTATTTAAAATGGCCACCTCAATTATATTGTTTGCCTATACTGCCCCCTGCTGTTCAAACTACACTACATGCAAATCACGGTATAATGTAGATGCTGTATGTACTGTACTGTATACTCTTAGTGTTTTCTAAAAACAAAACGTTTCACTATTTTTGCATTGTAATTTGATAGGGATAACTATGTAGGGCACTAAAGCTGAGGGGACATTTTAATTTTACAATGAGCCGCCAGGGATTTAGGGGACAGCTTTAAATGGAAAAGTAGTGATTTTTGTAACGAAACATTTGACATGGCATCAAGATGGGCTGATTGAAGTCTCTGGTTGGTGATGCTATAACCCTTTAATATTCCTAAAAATCATATAGCCAAAAGGTTAAAAGAATATAGCCAAATATTAATGTTTTAAGGTCCATTTCAAAAATTTCAAGTACTGTAGTTTCCCATTGTACAGTAACACAGTTAAACTAAAATATAATGGAGCCTAAAACTACAGAGTGTGTACAGTACATACAAAACGGAATTACAGATGAACAGTTCATTTTCTGGTTTATTTCCTCCACTTAGATCCTTTTTTGCACCCTCAACTCTCATAAAGTGGACATGCAGAAGCTACTGGGGGGGCAGATCGGACTGGAAGACTTCATCTTTGCTCACGTTAGAGGGGATACGAAGGAGGTGGAGGTGACAAAGACTGAAGACGCACTGGGCCTCACCATTACGGACAATGGAGCAGGCTATGCATTCATCAAGGTAAGTAAAGAAATATAGAAGATACAGTAAATAAAGTAAAAAACAGTACACAAAACAAATATATGAAAACATAAAAATCAAAAAAAGCTGTGTTACTGATTTTGCCATTCAATGTTTGTTTAAGAAATCACAGTGCATGTAATTGCTCATTATTTTCCTTGTTTGGCTGACAAAGCCAAAATAAGAAAAAGAATGTCTAAATGAAAGAAATAACGAGTAAAATGTTAGATAGTTCCATTTCTTAATACAAGTGCACACTTTGGAAGAAGACTTTCTTTTTTTAATACAGCTTCCAGAAGCATCTTCCTGAATTTAAGTTTCAAACGGTTTCTTCCAGAGGATAAAGGATGGCAGCACCATAGATCGGCTGAAGACAGTCTGCGTTGGTGACCACATTGAGGCCATAAATGACCAGAGCATTGTGGGATGTCGACACTATGAGGTAGCTAAGATGCTAAAAGAGCAACCAAGAAGTATACCCTTCACTCTTCGCTTGGTGGGGCCGAAGAAGGCCTTTGGTGAGTGAGTCGATGATTACATGTCACTTTCATGTTGAGAGCAGATGAAGAGTTGGCATTAGTGGTCCAAAGTGAATACAATATTATTTTCAGCTGGGTTTCATCTTCTTCCCCATTTTTATTTTTACTAACAAGGCACATGAGATCCTGCTGTCAGAGGACATTGTACGTTGCACCAATACCATTAAAAACTGATGGGTCTTTGAGAGCGTTTTAGTTAACATCTGTTACTTTCAAATCCTTGACCTTGTGAGTCATTCCTAAAATAACTTGGACATTAAAACCAGCTGGGTTCTGGCTTCCCAAGAACACACTTCCCAAGTTCTTTTTTTTTAGTTGTCTTGCCAAAGTGAAGCGACCATAGTCAAGATCAGGGAAACAGAAACTTGTGTATTTTCTATCATAAGCTGCGAGCACACACAGAGACCCAATATGTATATTTGGTGGTTGTGCAGTAGCTCAGTCCACAAGTTCTTGGCATGGGGACCAAAGGGTTGTTGGTTCAAGATCCACGTGGACCAAAGTTTGGATTATGAACAGGTGGCTGGTGAGGTGCCCCTTGAGCACTGCTGAGCAAGATACCGAACCCAACAAGCTGCTCCAAGAACACCAGTAGAAGTTGCCCCGACTCCACCGCCTTCCCCCGCCCCCAAATCGCATATTATACATGTCTGTCTCTCTGTGCATGTGCTCTGGCTTGCACATTGGTGAAATGAATAGAGTAAAAAAAGGATATTTCCCACTGAGGGATTAATAAAAGAACTTGTGTTCTTCTATTTTCTATAACCAATAATGTTATGTACAGTAGTTTCAAAATATGGGCAGCACGGTGGCGCAGTGGGTAGCGCTGTCGCCGCACAGCATGGTGGTTCCGGGTATGCGTCCCGCTCTGTGCGGAGTTTGCATGTTCTCCTCGTGTCTGTGTGGGTTCTCTCTGGGTTCTCTGGCTTCCTCCCACCTCCAAAAACATCCACTTCAGGTTAATTGGCCGGTCCTAAATTGACTGTAGGGTGTAAGTGTGTGCATGCGTGTTTGTCTGCGTCTCTGTGTGGCTCTGCGTCGCACTGGCGTTGCGCCCGGAGTGTCCCCCGCCTCACACCCTCAGCTGGGATAGGCTCCAGCTCACTGCGACAGCGGATGAAGCGATTAAGGAAAATGGATGGATGGATGGATGGATAGATATTATTAGCACCAATGCTAGGACAAGAGTCTTCCAACAGAGCGTGAAAGGAGTACACTACTGGATAATTACATCCCGCAAGGCAGTGATGTTTTGTAATTGTCAGTTTTTGTGTGTTTGTCCATCCGTCCACCAAACATCTTCACAACCGTTGCAGATAGAAAGATGAAAGGAAAAAGGACATTACTCAGGCCAACATTTAACCTCTAATGTAAACAGATGTAGGCTGGAAAAGCATAATGGGATGGAGCTCAGCTGCCACCAGCTTCACATATGAGACAGGAAACTAAATTCAAAGCCACCAGTCGTCCTTCCTGTGAGCAACCAGCGTGATTACTGTACATTGTTTCCAAAATGACTGAACGGATGTTATTAAAACACAGGAAAAAATCCGACAAAGTACTCTCAACTCAATACCATCAGAGCTCATTTGCTGTGGAGCACTGATGGTATGTGGGAGTGCTCAGGAGGTTCAAAATGAATGTGGCTCCATGGAGCTGAAATCTGAAAATTTATTTTCCTCTCAACTTTTACCATGTTTTTGATATAGTGGGTAAAAAGTCCTTGAGACAGGTGTTTGCAGCTACAAATGTTGTGAAAAAGCTTACCTGTATTTCAGCTGTGACATCAAATATGTCAAATCACTTCACAGCATTAATGGTGGAAAACCTCTTTACATGAGGTTGTCCTGAAGGAAGGCCCTTTTATTAAATGGTTTAGTTTCAAAAACTAGTTTGGACTCTTGAAAAAGAGTGTTCTGTTTTTTCAATCTGTCAGTCATCATTCATGAGCAGAATGCTAACAATTTACAGGAAAAGTTACCTTTATTGTAAGAAAAATAATATACAATTGGCATTAGTTTTGGTATTAGTTTTAGTAATTCCTCTTACTTTCACTACCAGTTATTTCCAATGATCAGAGATGAAATACCGTATCTCCCTTTATATTTACATATTAATATGCCAAACATATTTTTCTTTGGTGTAAATTGGATGGATAATTGAAATGTGATTGAACTGACAACATAAAAAAAAAAATCAGCGAGTTTGAATAAAATTAGTGACGTTAAACGGAAAATAACTTTTAAATACACACCACTTGATAAATAAAACCATTTAATTTATTTCTACCATTTTTAATTTTTTTTCTTTCATGATGGGAGGTGGGGTCATGCCTCTCAACGTCACTGATTAATACATGGCAGGACCAGGGACTCCTATACCGAATGAGACAACTTCAGAGGCAGTTTAAAGTCAAGAAGACAGGAATTGTTAATAAAACACAACAAGAGGAGAATGTTGAATAGAAGATATATCTAATATAATACAAAACATGGCATTAACATTAAGTTTTTCCACTTGCATACATACATGAAATGTGGAAAAGTAGTTTATAATATTTTTGAGATTTCCTGCTTGCGGCTTCATGCATTTTTCCTTTTTTAAGTGACATAAAGTAACTTAGAGTATCAGATTCATTTCCATAGGCTGACGTAAAAATGTGATGTTAACCAAGGTCAGTATCCTAACGTGTACAGATGATAATATTTCCTAACCATTTCTTGACACACCAAGGCTGACTGGAATGTGTGCTGTGTGTGAAGTTTAAGTACAGAAATTGAAATTTTGACTTACTCGTGGACACTAACATCACTGAGAGCACCATGAGGTGCAAAACATAATAATGAGATGTTTTCTCATAGACCACAGCACCTTATCTAATAACAGAAACTTTATTGTAAACGTTAAATAATTGTACTTACTGGTTACTGAACAACAGATGGATTTGAAGTTGGTGGCACCAAGGGGTACCAAATTTTCACCTCACCCACCAAATCAAAAGTGAAGATTTTTTTTTTGTTGTTCAGCCAAAAATAGTGTAAGAAATACCACTACTAAAACTGGCCCTGATTTGAGTCGTCCACATTTGGCATCCACCTCCTTTTTCAGCAATGATTAGAACTTCACATATAAAATATTTTATGAGAGAAAACAGCCCAAAATAGGGAATGGTAGCAGCATTTCTCTGAAATGATTAATGGGTATAATCATGTTTCTCTGGTTGTGACAGACATGATTGGAATGAGGACCCGAGCACCAAAATCTAATGAGGGCAAGATTGTGAACGGAAGGGAGACGCTGCGTCTTCGTTCCAAAGGTGCTGCTACGGTTCAGGAGGTGGTGAGTTTCACAAACTTTGCGAGACACAAAGTTTGGAAGCTGTCTCGAGGGACAGAGGTGAGAAAAAAAGACAGTAAGGTGTATGGTGGGACACCACAGGCAGCCAGCTTCAGTGCATGTTTGGTGAAATTAATAAACCCTGGTAAAAATTGACACTCCCATCGTGTGATTCAGACATTGCAACCACTAAACTTTTGTCGTGAAAACACATGGAAAATCCATTATCTACTTACAGAGGTGGGAAAAAAGTATGTCCAGTTTTAAGCCCAGTAGATGTAGTGACTAGTGTAAGACTAGAAATATAGTATGTGTAAGACTAGTCTTGTGACAGAATTATTTATTCAACTTCTTTTCACTCGTAAAGTTGAACATTCAAACACTGAATTGAATTTAATGGAATAGGAACTTTATTTCAAGTTCCATTACTTCTATTCACAAGCAAAAAAATGTATTCAATATGAAAGAGCAGCATGTGGAACATATACAGAGACAAACACGATAGAAAAAGGCAGACATTTTTTTCCCTTATTTGTGGTTTAATACACCAAATGTTCCGCATCTGTTCTGTGCTATCTGAAGTGTGTAATCACTGGATACTCCAAGTAATAGTCATTTCTGTAATATTTTTCCTGAGAAATCAGTCTTGACATTGGGAAAATGATGGTACAAATTAAAAATTATTTAGCAATGACCCAACCCTAATTCACCTCTGTCTCTGCCATCTATAATCAATGCTGGACCAGAAATGCAAATGACATCACTCAAAGAAAGTTTAGATTACTTATAGTTTAACGCCCGGGAGTGAACTGTTTCACACCTACCAGCTATACTAACATGATGATAGAAGACGAGGACTTCACATTACCATAATTAGAGCACAAACAACATTAAAGTTCCACTGACGTCTGTGCATATTTCCTACCAGCAGACTGAGTTTGAAGAAAGGGCCACCAAGAAAGTAGATGACCTGCTGGAGAGCTACATGGGCATCAGAGACTTGGAGCTGGGTAAGGCCACCCACCAAACTCTCATGTACTTAAAATAGACATTATATTAGAGTCCACAAGTAAGCAAACCACTGTTAAATATATGATCACACACAAACCCAGGGTTCAGGGGTGGTTCAGTCGTCTCACTGTCGTCTTGGCTTGCAGTGACAGCCCAGCATGTTTCATTACTTGGATGGAGTAATGGAAAAAAAAAGAACCCCAAAATTCCTCTCTCATTTATTTTATACACACCACAAATCATTGATGATAAAGAAGTACAATTCTGGGAAGCTGTTGCCTGTTTCTCTGCTGATGTTTACTTTTTTTGAAGACCTCTAAAGATAGTTTAGTCCCTGCAGTATTTCTTTGGTAGTGATATGTGTTGGAGAAAGAGATGAATAATATTGAGTTTAAAAACATTTCAACAAAATTTGTTTAGTTGTGGTGGAAATGACATGAACTTCATTTCATGCTCAACTGATTAAACACTTGTTGAAGAAAAGGTTCAGAACTTGAATAAAAGCCTAAGGAAAGAAAAACATCTGATTTCTCAGGCCAATCAAATCATTTCATTGCACTATAAATGTAATTTCTTAATTACATTGAGAATATAAATTGAAATATATATGATTTATTTTTATTATCTGTTCCTATACAGACTTGTATATTTAACTATACATCACTTAAAATGTTGGAGCCAAGCCATTCATTTGACTTAAATATTTGTTCACATGGAAGTCTTACAGGTGTATGGAGCCTTTTTGATGCCTTGCTATTAACAAAAACTGTAGATACCCTGATAAACGCACAAATTAAACCATGAACGTGTCACACTGTGAACTAATTTGACAAACTAGTTTGGTCTGTTATACTGTTCAAATGTCAAGATAACGTAAAAATACAACTTATGTGAAAAATGTTCTCATTTTGAAGTTTTGTCCACCTCTAAAAACATGGATCCAGTTTGCTTCCCATGCCTTTTATAGTAGGGTTGTTTCAAATTCTTTTCTTGAGAAACAATCTGTCACTGCCTGGATCTTGCCAATGAGACAAAATTGCAGTGTGGCTGTTTCCCAAGACAATTAATAAGAAAAGGCTGCTTTTCATCTTTTACCAGCTCAGAGGACATCCTTTGACATTTGGAGTAAATTAAAAGCCTTAAAAGGAGATATCACTAAATAACAATAAAAGAAAGGAATTTATAGGTCAATGTTGTTCTGGATCTGACTGCAGAGAAAATACACAACAAACATTTGTCAGTAACTATGAATGAATATAGTTTGATTCAAATCTTCCCCATCCCTTCTTTTCTGCAGCAACCACTATCGTGGAAGCAGGCAAAGACAAGAAGAATCCTGACGACTTTGCAGAAGCCTTGGACTCGGTTTTGGGTGATTTTGCTTTCCCTGACGTGTTTCTGTTTGACGTATGGGGAGCCATCGGAGATGTCAAGAATGGCCGAATTTAGACATATAAAACACCAGGAACGCATAAGCATTGGTAATGTCATCCTTTAAAACCATGATGAATGTGGCTTTAAACAAATCTGTGTTAAAAACAAAGATTAAAATTGAACCTTACTGATGATATTGCTAAGCTTGGAGGGCAGTGATGACAAAATTGGCTGGTTCTCTAAAATACACACTTGGTCATATTATAATACAGATTAAAAAGACACAAAATGTTTCAAGGCTGTCATCACAGTCGTAGAATCATAGGGAAATATACATGACTAAAATAACAGAAATCAACAAGCCGAAGTTTGATAAGCTCTAGTAAAGCCTTTTTCCTTTGATGAAACTCGCTGTGAGAAACAGGAAAGGACCAAACACACATTTTAAGGTCACCCTAAAGTTAGACAGCACTCCAGCAGTAACTTAAACAAACATTCCATTTATAAGCATTTCTCTCAAGTTACAAAATGATTCTTAATATATGTACAGTATATAACATGTATTTACCTTCTCCAGAACAAGACATGGCCCCAGTGTATTTTAAACACTCTTATTCCTGTGGACATGGTTTGGATGTTGTTTCCAATATAGAATGTATATATGCCTGCATCACTGCAGTTTCACTGTTTTACCCTGTCTTTTTCTGTCTTTGCATCTGAAAATATTTATTGAAAATTTGATGAAGCATCAAACTACATGTTGGACTTTGACGGTGTGTATTTTCTGCAATGTGAATGGTGTATGAAGTCAATTTTGATACTGTACCTGTCAAGTTTAAAATGTCATTATTCCAACTGCTGTACACTGTTTCTGCTACAACAGTATTTGTCTTATGGTCATGGTTTATTTTCACACTGCCGTGTTTTACATGTTTAAACTGTAAGTTCAAGGACTGAGGTCAGATTTGTGAAGTATGTGTGTGTTAAATAGAAGTACTGTTTATTTGACTAGTTTCTTAATTTTTATGCCATTTTGGATCAAACACATTCAGCATTTATATTGTACTGATTGCTGCAAAAATGTTACAAGTGACATTTTATCAGATTAAATAATTATCCAATAACTACGTCACAAACTCTCCACGTTCAATATTCTTGTATATACCTCTGACTGGGAAAGCAGAGCAGAAATAACTGCAATGCTGCTTGAAACTGGATCAAGACTCGTGAAAAGAGGAAGGAAATGAACCTATAAGATTCTTTGATGGTTAGCATTTTCAGTTTAACTTTTCATTTCAATGTTGCCCTAAAAGACAATTATTCAAATTGTATTATGGCTCCAGAGTAATGCTGGGTTTCAGAAATAATTGAATTATAGATAAGATTTTTTTCTCCAGGTGGAAATTTTCTCAGTGCTATTTCATTTCCATGTTGCTCACTTGATTAAAAGCCTACCGACCAAAACATGCTTTAATAGTCATTTCACTCAATATTCTTTTATTCATTTACTTATTTACCCTTACACATGCATATGAAATTCTGGAATTATGCTGTATATACAGTATATTTTAGCTCATGCAGCATTAAAGATTTTTTTCCTTATGCCTTAATTGTATCAATCCCACAATTACTTATCAGTAGTTGAATTTTGGAAATAATTTGTTTTTTAAATCAAGAGCCCAATAATACACTGCTGACATAATGACTAATGATCAAAGTGGCAAATGTACAGAATGCTATCATTCAATGTTTCCACACTGAAACAAATTCGGTTGACATACTATATTTCTCACAAGAACATTTTCCATGTGCACAGGAAAGGCCCTCTGTACAAAGGAAATATTCTCTTGTTCATGACTCAGTTTCTTGTAAGCATTGGAGACTTTCTTGTCCACACAAGAACGTTTCTTTTACACCAGGAGCTTATAAAAATTACCATTGTCCCTCTAGAGGCTCTGCACAGTTTGAAAGCATGTATACAGTACCATACATACTGTATCACTGAAAAATCATTCGATGTGATTTCCGGATTTTTAAAAAAAATTATGTCTCTAACAGTTGAAATGCGCCTATGATGAACATTTCAGGACTCTCCCTATTTTCTAAGTGGCAGAAAATAGGGAGAGGTGTGTAAGTACTTATGCTCCTCACTCTATATTTCTCTGTTTCTATTCCATTTTTGTTTAGACTGAGAACTCATAAAAATGACAGACACTGCCTTGATTGGGTCACTTTGTATGAATAAAGGTTGAAGGAACCCCCAAATGGTTAAATTTTGAATCATTCACCAATAGATCTCAGATTTAATCATTCTGCTAATCAGCCACTCCTTTTAAATTAACATTTCTAATAGTGCTAAGCATTTCAATGGAATAAAATTACAATTGAACCTTGATGCAGCTTGGCTTCAACTAGTCCAAAAACACACTCAAACATATAGTACATCCCCAATATCTGCTACAATAACTTAAATACAACTGTTCACAAAGGACGAGGTGATTGCTTCACTGAAGACGTGTCCATTATTGTTGATTTAGCTGTTTCTTCTATTACATCGGAGCTCAGGGCACTCCCAAAAGAAGAACGAGTGAACCTACGGATGGTGTTGCTTAAAGATGGGTACAAGGTCATGATGGAGCCCCGAGACCAGTCAAACCGAGGGTAGATTCTTTTAAGGACTGCCCTGCGAAACAGGATGTATACCCATGGATCCAGGATCTGGTTACAGGTGGCGAACCGGATCCATAGCAGTAGGGATCTGATCTTGAGAGGACCTCCGGACAGCACAGTTTGTGCAGTAAAAACCTGGTAGATGAGAGAAAGTAGTAAAGAAAGAAGGAAGGATGAAGGAAAGATGAGACAGAGAACAGATGGAAGAAGGTGTGAGAGGCAGGCAGCAGAAAACACCATATTATAGTTGAAAATAGAGGGAAAGACAGGATAAGAAATAAGGAATGAAAGGAAAAATAAAAAACCTGGTTAATAATGCAAATGCCAATCAACAGTGACCAGGCTAATATAGCCTTGGTACCTGCTGCTACACCGTTAGCTTCTTATTCTCAGGAGGTACAATCAGTGTTCTTGTTGGTAGTAAAGCTACTTCAAGCTCCTGGTTTCTAAAGTACATTGTGTTTTTGTAAGTATTCTAAATACTGAGTATAAACACAGTCTACTTCTTATCTATAAGGATTTCCGTCGATCTTCTTCAAAGAAATTCTTGAGTAGGATTAACCCCAACATGCAGGGAGTTAGCTATCAGGAAATCACAGCAGGCACAAGTGAAATAAACAAACATGACAAAAGGACGAAACTTTGGAATTGAAGTGTTTATTAACAGGGAGAATGGAATGACTCATACAAAGCATCTGGAAAACCATGTTGGGACGATGCCTGCAAGCGTTTCTTCAAGTTTGGGCCAATGGGTAGCTGTATGGCATAAACTGTGACACACAAATGAGTCCAGCCACAAATGTAGATGCCAGATATTTAGGACATGTTGAAGCATAAGGGAGATGACGAAGGTTAACAGTGGGAAAACTTTCTATACATATTATAATGCCTTTCAGATATGCTTTACTTTTTACTCGCCTCAGCCAGGACACTTGACACATGCTGTATATCCAGGGGTCAAATATCTGTTTGCAGGTGGCCATTCGTATGTAGAACAAAATTTTGTCATCTCTTACAGGATCAGCAGTCACCACAGTCAGAATATATATCTGTGCAAGGTGCAGAAAAATATGTTCTCCATTCAAGTGACTTTAGTCCTAGCAGCTAGTCCTATTGGTCCAAATATCATCTCCATTGAGACAGTAATGGCGAAGTTCTTAGCAACTAGTAACTTGTGGAAAATAGTTGTAATGAAGCAACAGAAGCAAATGATCCGTCAGTCAAACATGTGCGCAAGCAGATTCATGGTATGAATTTTTTCATTGTTGAATGCACTGTTAATGCAGCAGAAACGATAATAATATCAGACCTGTGACAAAAAAAAAAGGACTTTGAAAGGGCTGCTTTTATCCATGTGCTAGCAGTTAGATGTCAGGTACCAAGCAGCTCTCTGATCCAGGGTAAGACTTTCATATCACATGAACCACTTAGGAAGCAGGATTGCTCAGGGGAAATGAACCATGTACAGAAGTGGCAGATGAAAGGAACTCAAGACCTTAAGATGCCTCATTATGCTTCAAACAGTTGATGGGTCATGCTGACAACAGAAACTTTGCAGACAGTGTCTGAGTTAGGGTCCTTCAGACCATTTACAATATTGTAATAATGAATGCATTTAAATTTGCATCAACTGCCTTGTAGGTAATATGTTCTGGTGAGTTAGACATTCGTAGATGTTGTTTATAATCATAATAATAATCGAATTCTATATTTGTTCCCCATAGGAGAAAAATGCTTTTTTACTCTTGTCAGTACATTAAATGTTTGTACGTATGGGGTACAGACCCGAAAACACACACACAAGGGACCTGTAGGTAGTGCGCCCCTTGTGAAGCGGCCAAATGAGCAACTTGTAAGGGGTCAGTGCCTTGCTCAAGGGCTCCTCAGCAGTGCTCAGCAGTGTGGGTCTTGAGCTGGCCACATCTGGTCCCCTTCCCAAGACCCAGTTGACTAAGCTAATGCTGCCCCTAGCATTTCTATTCTGTTCTTTTCCTTTAAATGCACCAGAATTTGACACAACAGACATAGACTATTGTTTTAATGAACAATCTTACAAAAAAGGATTTTCAATTCCTAGCATACAGTATATTTAATTAATATAGTTATAATAAAATAGTTATCATATAGTTAATTTACATTATTTTTTAAATTATATATTTCAGAATTTTTATAATTATAATTTTTTATAATTTATTATTGTGTTTATTGTAAAAAGTAAAAAGTTTGGATACCCCTTCTCATTCAATAGGTTTTTTAATGATTTTCGGCATTAGAGATACATACTGAAGCAGACATATGGAGTTAGGTAGCAAACTACAAACTATGACAGAATTGTAATTATGTTTTATACTTGAGATTCCTCAGAGTAGTCACCCTTTGATAACAGCTTTGCACACCCATAACCTTTTCTCAGTGAGCTTCATATAGTAGTCACCTAAAATGGGTTTCACTTCACAGCTTGTCAAAGTTAATTTGTGGATTTTCTTCTTTTCTCAATATAGTTGAGACCATCAATTATGTTGTGTTGTGTTGTCTGTATCTTCTCAAATAAAAATTTTATTTTGAATATTTCGACAGCAAATTTCACAAGTGTGTTGCAACTTCACCATTGTCTTTAAAATCAGACATAAAGACATAGATATCCACACTATTTGATTGGAAATGGACAAACTCACCAGGAGTGGGCACCAGCAGATAGAAGCAATGACCATGATGAGTATGAGCTGGACCATCATCTCCACTTCATGATCACGACGGCGCTGTGCCCTATCCTCTCCGCAGCACACCTTGATCAGGGTTACAACACTCACTGTGTTCAGCAAAAATGACACAGCGATGCACATCAAACCCACCAAGGAGAAGAGGAGGGAGAATGCCAGGTCATTTCCCTCAGAGCTGATGTTGAAAAAACACCAAGAGCCAGGCATCTGCATGTGGTAGCTCCCAATACCTGTTAGGGGCAGCAAAGCTATGGAGCCAGCGAACAACCACACTATCAGCACCATAGAGACAGTCCGGCCCTTAGAAATGCTACTGGAGCGTGCAAATGGTCGATTAATGCCAATGAAGCGCTCGACCGCCATGGCTGCACCAAGGAGCAGGGGGCATAGTCCATAGAAGACCATTGACATGCCCATAAAGTTGCAGAAGTGGCAGTATGGATCTAACTGGCGCCAATTAAAGTGTGTAACATGGAAAGAGACCACAATGGAGCCTGTGACCAGAAGACCCATGAAGTCAGTGAGGACCAGGCCACCAAGAAAGATCAGAAAGAAGGACCGGGATTTGCTGTGTGTCCGCCGGAAGGATTTAAGCAGAGCTATGAAGGCAATGAGATTTGAGGTGAGGCCCAAACCACTCAAAATACATGAGAAGTAAGCCGAGGCAATGGTGGGTTGGTACTTGAATGGGGGACTATTGATGGAGTAACAGAGTGGGGTGTTGTTCAACGGCAGGACAGAGGCGTTCATGGTGGTCAGCTGGAGTGCCGTTGTTTCTTTCAGGTGACTCTGTGATGGAAAGCCAACAGAACTCTCCTTGAAAACAAAAAGAAAGAAGTTCAATTACAACCAATTCTCTATAATAATAAGTTTATTTTGCACTAAGTAAAACTTAAACAACAATTCATTGAAAAACCAGTGGTTTTGAAAACAGGTTTCTTTTCATCCACTCATTTCTGTATACAGTGCGTCCTCGTTCTTTGCTGTTAATGTGTTCCAGGAACCACACGCGATTGAGGAATCCGCGATCGAGATCGCAATCTATTTTATCTTATTATATACGGTAATTTAAATGTTTATGAATCCTCCCCATACTGATATTAAACCAACTTCTATCTGTATCACCTTTTCCCACACTCTTAGCAACTGTTTAAAGCACTTCTGTGTCTCACCAAAGTCCGAGACTGATGGAACCAAGCGCACTTCCGGATGCCGTCAGCCAATAGAATGCGTGTACTGTATCAAGTGACTGCCTACTAAAAATCTGTGATGAGGTGGAGTCGCAATCGTTGATTTGCGAATGCGCACTGTACACCTATTCTTTTTAGAGTTATCTGAAACTGGGCTTATCCTATAGTATCATCAGCAGAGAAAACAAAACAAGAAGAAGAAGTACATTTTATTGATCCCCGTAGGGAAATTATTATGTTTTACTAATTGTTAATCATGCATATATGCTATTTTGTACAGGCCCCTAAAACAACCAATCACACACACAAGGGGCCTGTAGGCATGCAGTATATACAGGGAGGCTGAGGGACGGGCAGCCCCATCTTTGGAGCGCCCCAAATGAGCAGTTTGTGGAGGGAACGGTGTCTTGCTCAAGGGCACCTTGGCAGTGCTCAGGAGGTGAGCTGGCACCTCCCACAACCAGCTCACACTCCAAGACTGAATGGTCGGAAGGGGGAATCGAACTGCCGATCTTAGATCATTGGACAACCTGCTCTACCCACTGAGCTACTGCCGCCCCAAAGCAGACATTTCATAGTATAAGTTACAAATATAAAAGTGACCAACCAATATACAAATGTGTTGTAGAGGATTGACCTGACGACCCCATGTAAACCCCATAAAGAGCATACGGGCACATATCAAGGACAGACTGGGTTTAGACATTTGAGTGCACTGACCATTTAAAGGAAGCAGTCAGAGATGAAAGAGGTAGCATTAATGTAGTCCACCATAAAATGCTTTCAGACAGCTGAGCCCACACCGCTGTGTTTTCTGAAGAAGAGCAATGGAAAGGCTATCTCATACTAAAACTCAGCTTGCACATAGATAATGCTTACAACATAGTGTAAGATTTTGGTTAATTTCACACATCTTTGCTAAGACAAAAAAATGACTGTAATACCTACTTTAATATAAAAGTAATATCAAAGCAAACTTTCCACATTTTGACACCTTGTAATAATAATAATAATAATAATAATAATAATAATAATAATAATAATAATTATTATTATTATTATTATTATTATTATTATTATTATTATTATTATTATTATTATTATTTTATTATTATTACTATTACTATTCCTTTACTAATTCTAGGAAAATTAACTTTTCCCCACTCTAACACACACACACACACACACACACACACACACACACACACACACACACACACACACACACACACACACACACAAGGGGCCTGTAGGCATGCAGATACACTCCAACTTTTTGGTCCACATGGGTCTTGAACCATTCACCCTCTGGTCACCAGCCATGACCTAGTGGAATAAGCTACTGCTGCCCCTGAGTGTATTGCAAAACACACACTAAATTCATGCAGACGGTGTCAGCATGACCCGTAGATGAAGAGAGTGAAACAGTGACTAAAATAGATGGTGGAGGCATATCTTGGCAGGAAATGCAGCCAGCAATACTGGTAAAGGGCCTAAGAGAAACCAGAGGAAATGAGTGCACATTGTAATAATCAGCCTGTGATGTGTTCGCTAATGGTCGGACCCTACTGATACTACCCGTCATTATCAAACAGTGTGAAGCCAACTTCAAACGAAGTGGTTGTAGACTTTATGATGAAAAATAAGTCAAGTCAAACATGGAAAATGATTAATTGCGGTATTGCGGTATTGTTGAATATTTATGTGGCAGTCTATCATGCAATTGTTAGTGTATATGTGGAATTACACAAAATACAAACATCTACTATGAGACAAGAATGTGTTTAATAACTAGATCTATAACACATGAATAAATCCTTTTCAGATCTTCAAAGGGAGACACTTTGAACTAACAGAAGGGAACAATGTGTTCCATTATTTTCCAGCTTGGTCTTCTTCAACATATATCACAATCCAAGTGAAATGCAAATTGCATGTGACGCACAGATTAATACTAAAATTAGAAGAGACTTGCCTTAAAGTGAAAAAAAAACACCTTTGACATTTGATGTGGCTTTCTAAATGTGGCTTAGGAAAGTTATTTTCTGCATTTCTGGAAGAACTACAGTGATGGTAGAATGGTAAACTTCGGTAAACTCATGGCTCACATTATTCAAAAGCCATGACCACAATAGAAATTTAAATGATCACTTTCACAAAAGTGGGAACACACTTCCCTGTCAAATACACTACAGTACTGTACTTCCACGACTTAGGACCTGATAGCATGAAACAGAATAAGGTTGGCGCCAATGTTGCGTGTCCGTGAAGACCTCTTTAGTGTACCATTAGCCAGTGCCCTTTAGTACCAAAAATCAATAACTCATATGCATAATTGGTTCACCAAGGCAGTCCAGTGGTTTGCTATTCAGACTATTAGCACAGAAACGTAATCACGAGGTACAAATGCATCATATGAATAATGATGAATGTCTGGAAATTTTCAGACAGTGAACAGGCCTGTTCCATAAGACCCCATCCATTAAATAGCACTTTTAAGTGCTTGAAACGTAAGTGCATGGAATGAAAACCTTGTGAAAGGTCCAGAATCCTTCTGCCCATCCAACACTTAACTTATTCCAGCTGAATACCATGAATAGTTTTCCATTTTCATGTTGCAAACTTCTTTATACAATTTGTTCATAACATTCTATAATATAAAATGTTCATGTGCATCGCATTCTCAAGACAAGAGGTACTAATACACACGAATCCTACAGATTTATAAGGGGTTTACAAATAAAAAACAACAAGTGAATGGAATCTGTCTCTGCACCAGTGACACAAGCCAAAATCTTTAGGAATTACACAGCCAATAAAGCCTTTCTGGCATTAAGCTATCCTAAAAGTATAACAGACAAACTCTCAACCGTATATGGAATCAATAAATATCATTATCACCGGTAAATGCAGTCTGGAGTTGGATAGTTTCATTACTTATTAAAATGTTGAACTAATTCCTTTTCATTACTGTACTTTGTGGTCAAGTATTAACTGGTCAACATTGATGTAGTCACTACAGCTTTCTCCCCCCAAACTGCTAGAAGTCTAAAATATTAAGTCTTTCAAGTAACATTATGTAACTTAAACTACACTTAGGATGATACATAAGAACTATGGTATGGTATTTCCTTCTATTCAGGTTCACTACGGTAACTTTTAAATTACAAAAACCACTATATACATAAAGTTCCAGAACATTTCCTCATTCTATTGCATTTTTTAATAAAAAAAAAACAACTGTATATATAAATACTGTATATATAAATGCTTTTAGTTAGTCAAATTTGTCTTACCATTATAGAAGTTCTTTCAAGCACTGAGTTGACTGTTACTCCATCCAAGGCATCTTTCACTTTTAAGATTTAATGATGATAACGCAAACAATAGTCACAGGAAGAGGGCGAGATTATAAACATTTCACATGCACCCTGGGAATAAAGTCCACCATTAAGTTGTGCAGCAGTCTGTTAACAGTAAGCACCACCTCACTGCTCCTTGCTCTAAGACTTTCTCACAGCAGCTGAGATACTCATCTCTCCCACTCCAACCTCCTAAACTCAATTTGCCCCTCCCCAGAAGAGGAAGGGCTGTAGGACGGCACCACATGGTATTTTGCACAGAAAAATGATTAACAGATAGTTGCAGTAAATCATCAAACTGACTTTAACAAGTGGGGTGTAATGGAGGACAAAGTGTGCCTCATATTTGCCAAAAGTTGTTAAATCAATGCACTGGACTTTAAGAAAGTTTCTTAAAGTCAAATGAAGAAACTTTAAGAATGTTTCTTAAAGTCCAGTGGATTGTCCAGTGGAAACAACTTTGGATAAACATGACCTGGATAAATGAGAATCTACACAGACCTTTCTTATTTGGTTTTAAATTTGTATTCATGTACTCTATTATATATATGCTTGTGTAATGGGGAAATGCACGCAGGGTGTCAAGGTTTACTGTAGGACCCAAATGCCAAGCACGCCAGGTAACGGAAAAAAAAGATTTTATTTAACAAAAGAATGTGGTGAGATGGTGGACCAGATGACTAGCAGTACAAAGGAACTAGCGATGAACGGTGGGAAGCTAGTCCTCATGAAGGTCTGGAGATTAGAAATGGAAGACAGTTGTGCTGCTCTGCTGCCAGGAGTGGCCACGCCCAGGTAGGTGGAACACAGAAGAGAAGAAAGAGAGAAGGAGAAACTGCAAATCCTGACACAGAGGGTATTAAGAACATATTAATGTTGTCTAAAAGGTTGGTAGCTACAAATGACAAACATCTGATCGTTGAAAAAAAACCCACCAGGTATAACAAGGCTTCTGATGCAAATAACTGAAAAATGAATTTACTAGTAACTAGTTTAACGGCACCGACATTCCATTCAAAACTATCCTGGAGGGGGGAAAAGAAAGTTCAACATGCCATCAAACCAAGTGTACTTTTACCAGTTTATATAACTCAACTTGTTCAGCTTGACACATGTAGTGCAGATGTCAATGTTTGCTTAAGACTTGGACTCATGCAGAAGTCTGAAATGCAGTCACAAAGATAGTGTATATGCAACTTAATGTAGCTTTTTCCGATACCTCTTCTAAGTTTAAGGTAAATCACCTGAACACAGGAAAGGGATTAAGTTAGTGACTCTTAACCCAACAAAGTTGAAACCCTCCCACCTGTTACCACATTAAATATATATTAGTGCTGTCAGGCGATTGAAAACATTTATCTAATTAATTACAGGATTTGTAATTAATTAATCTAATTAATCACATTTTAATCTCATACCTGGTAAAGGCCCCCAAATAAAGAATTTGAATTCTAGGATATTACAAAAATTGTAGTCCATGACTAATCAATAGAATGCACCAAGAAGAGAAGATTTGAAATCCACATTTTTATAGGTTAAGTGTGCTTTATAAATGAAATTCAAAAGAAAAAAGGCCAAGCACATCAGCAAACCAATTAGGCCAGGTGCATTTCTCAAAAATGCAATACAAATACAGTTAAATAAAATAAATATAATTCAGAAATAAAATAAGACTGAGTCTCAAATAGGCACATAAGCAAACTATCAATCAAAATGAACACTAAAACTGACTCGATACAGCGATTCAAAATGAATAGAATAACATTCCTCTAAATAAGGAAACATCAATAGCAAGATGCCAACGGGCTTTTCCTTTAAAAGGGTAAGCTGTTCAACTCTGTGTCCTTGACATGTTCTGCATTTAAATGATACGTTAGGCTGGAGCTGCTTCGGTGATATGAAAATTCTCTTTTACAAAAGGTACATATAATAATAATAATAATAATAATAATAATAATAATGGATTAGATTTATATAGCGCTTTTCTGAACACTCAAAGACGCTTTCCATCGGATCCATTATTTTTTCACTCCTCATCCATACTTGGTGATGGTAACTACGTCTGTAGCCACAGCTGCCGTGGGGCAGACTGACGGAGGGTCTACAGCGCAGAATCACTGCGTTTTTGTTGATAGTCCCGTTTTTGTTCTTTTTAGAAATAAACTTTCCGGCCAGAGGTCCGAGTGAGCTTGCCTCGTTCTCCTGTGTCGCGTCCATCTCTGTTGTCAGTCACTCTGCTTTTAACTAGTGGCACAGGTAGGAAGTGACATCACTGCAGCCTACGGGTCACTCAATGGGCCAAATTTAAAATGCTTGCGCATTGACTTGCCACTCACGATTAATTGCGTTAATTTTTATAGCCCGTTAATTTACAGCGTAATTAATCAATCTAATTAACGCGTTAAAGTGACAGCCCTAATATATATATGTATATGTATATATACATATATATATAATTATGATCTTTATCTGTTGCAGAAAATGTATATTATATTTTTTTTTCTGCAACAGATAAAGATCATAATCATAAATAAAATGAGAGCATTGACTTTCGACTCGTCAATCATAAATTAAATGAGAACATTCAATTTCTACTCATTTTCTCCGAGCCAGTAACATCACTGATGATGTCACTTGGTGTATAAATTAATATAAGATACACTACATTGATACCAAACTGGGAAATTTAAATGTTGTAGCAGCATTCAGACACACAGAACAAACAGAAACAGGGAAAATATATGGTGAAGAAAAATTAAGACATAAGGGGAGAGGTAATAATATTAAAAAATATTAACAACAATAATAATAATTATAATTATAATGCCCTAGTATCAGGTAATGATATATAGTAGTTTAACCCTCAGTGGCAATACACTGGACTTAATGAAAGCCATGTCTAAACATCAGACTGGTGGAACTCTGATATGTTAGAGGTGTTGTACAGAGCATTGGCTTGTGGCAGGAATGATTCCTGTACCTTTCCCTTTGACAGCGGAACTGTAGCAGTCTGTTGGAAAAGGAGCTCCGCTGTCCGTCCAGTGTGTGGTGGAGACAGTGAGCGGGGTTATGGACAACAGTTTGTTCAGAGTCCTCCTCTCCACCACAGCGTCCACAGTGCCCAGACTACGGCCAATCACAGAGCCAGCCTTGCTGATCAGCTTGTTGAGTGTGTTGGGTTAACTTAGCAACATTCCTGGTATTTTTATACCAGGAATGGTATTTTTATCTATAAAAAAGGAGAAACGCAAACAAATTAAGATGCAAAGAAACATCACTGGTGACATCAGAGCTGGCCTATTGTTAGTTTTCAGCTTCCCAAACAAAGCGATGAATTCCATTATCTTAGAAAACGTTTTGTTATGTTGACACCCTGCATGTCTATATTGGGTTGCTTACACTTTGACTTATTTTTAGCAACTTGATATTGTACTTTCCAAATTGCATTCTTAGATCTCATTCTTAGCTTGCAGGACTGAGCCACTAGAGGGACAAAGATTTTCTCTGAATAAACAGATGCCACCTCGGCATGAATTTCTCTTAGAGGCAGATATCATTATACTTGCCATTAAAGCACTACACTTCATATGGCTCATTTTGATGACTTGTCCTTTTCATTCCACTTTATTTTAATACCACACTACCCTGCCCAGAGGAATGCTACAGAATGGTAATCTTATCTCACATCATACATACATTTGAAGAGCTCAGGTGGAGAAACATGCAAACCTCGGGAGACAGAGATACATTCTTTTACAGGGTTCATTTGTGGGTTATAATAAGGATGTCTGACTGACATTAAGCAAATTTGCTAGTGTGCATCCATTTGGATTATTGGTTTAACATGTGGCACCTTGTAAGAGGCCTCACATGTTAGAAAAACTGTAGTTATGATACATTATCATCATTTTCTCTTAGTGTAAAATCAATTTCTGATGTTCCCACTTTACTGGAATACAATTTAAATGTAACCAAATGGATATGTTTACAGGGAAGTTTTCATGGTTTCACTGCTGATGGTCTCATGGACCCTTAATTGTTGTTGCAATATTCCTTCAGGCGCAATCCAGAGTCCTTTAGGGTTTTGTTGTTTGCCACCATTTTGATGTCCATTTTCCATTACTGTACCATTAATGGCAGTAATTAATGCATTTTGATGAACACAAGTTTTTTAGCCGACATTTGAGACAAAAATGGAAGTGTTTAGGATCAGATTTCTTAACATGTAATGATTTTAGTTTTACTGCTTATGCAGTTTGTAGGTCATGAGAGATGATGGTAAATCCAAACCAGGCTGTTATCTGGAGCAAAGATATAACAATGCTTTGCTTTTTTAAGGACACACGCATTGGTAAAGTACTTTACAAGGATGACAAACTATTCTTTTCAGCCACAGCTCTAAAATAAATCATACTTTATACACATGATCAATGGTCTCATATGGACATGCTTTAAGGAGATAACAAAAAAGATCAAATATTGTCTTTCAAGCATTGGAGTGTGACACCAACATGGCAAAATACTGTATATTCCACACTGAGACCAGATGAGGAGCTGTCATTTTTATAATGTTTGCAGATCAATATATGGTTTACTAGTTTCAAAATAAAAAGATTAATTTAATGAGTAAAAGAATAATTATGACTACTTCATTAACCCAAGAACACCACCACTTACAATAGTAACACCATCACTAATGCCCGGGGATTTTTACCCGATACAATATACCCCAAAAAAGTATTTCTCATCAAAATATGACAACACATGACGAAATGAAGTGGTTGTCTTTTATTTTCTACTGTGACATTAACAAAATGAAAGAAAAATGTCGAGTGGATACCCTAAAAAACATGTTCTAAAATTACTGAAAAATTAGGAATTAGAGAACAAATAAATTCCCCCCAAAAAATGACATGGAAGCCTAGTTTTTGGTCCACTTTGAGACTTCCCTGGTGAAGCTACAGTCTGTAGGAAAAAGTGAGCTTTTGGGTAAGAAAACATCAACACCTTCAAAGACGTCAAAGACAATGCAGAAACTACCCAGGGAGGCAAGACACTCATACAAATGCAACATATTGAAAATCATGTAAATACATTAACAGTACTTTTACTCAGGTGAAAATCACCTGATAATGGTGTTCTAGGTTTAAGGCAAGGGCAAATACCATACCAATACTATCCACTTTTGTTCACACACTTTAAAAAAGTCGAAATTTTCATTATCGACAAGAGAAGGACAAAGTAAATGAAAAAAGCATGAGGGAAAACGGACAAACAAAACTGTGAACAAAAGTGTTTTTCGAAATGGACGGATTTATCAATGTTGAATGTAAGTCACAATAATATTCATAAAAGCTGGAGAAGATGGTGCAATTGAACATATCAACAACTATCATCATAAATAGAATACAGTAATATCGAAAATAGTTCATTTGGGAAGCAAAATACTGTCATACCGCATAATGTCCTCTAGAGGGTAGCAAAGCTCTTTGAGAGAATATGTTCTGTTTTATCCAGTTGGGAAAGCACAACCCAGCAAAAACAGTTTCATGATTAGTTGTTACTGGTCATCCATCCATCCATCCATCCATCCATCCATCCATCCATCCATCCATCCATCCATCCATCCATCCATCCATCCATCCATCCATCCATCCATCCATCCATCCATCCATCCATCCATCAATCCATCCATCCATCCATCCATCCATCCATCCATCCATCCATCCATCCATCCATCCATCCATCCATCCATCTTGTCTTTGTCCATTAATGTCACTTCAGTCTATTCTCACTCTGTGCTCAAGCCATGTTAGTGCCATTCAATAACCATGATTTGACAAATAGGTGGAGCGAATCCATTACTTTAAACTCAGAATACCCTGAGGTAAGAAAAGATCCTGCTGTCTGTGCAGTTTATGTGTTTATTATGGCTCCTTGGCTGCTAATTAACATGAAGATCTCAGTGCAGAGCTTCTTTGTCCTCTGTGAATAAGAGGGTATGTGACATGCTACCCCTCAGACACCTTTACTGTTCTGGTTGGTGTCAGTAAATCTCTTATTATAGAGGGTGGTCATAAACATCAAATGGTCTGTCGTTTCAGAGGTCTGAGTCTAATCTAGAAATGACCTCTAGAAAACCACACCTTAAACAAGGCACATGTCAGACAAATTACCTCTACAGCCAGTGCAACACAAGACATTTCATCCTTGTTCTTTTGACTCTTTTGGTGGCATGATTGGGTGGATTTGTCATTTGCAACAAAAAGAGCTTGGCCACGGGGCTGTGGATAATCCAATTTATTGCTTTGCCATTTATTATAAATTTCTGTAGCTTTTGAGTCCACTGTCACATCAATTCGTTGATTGCTTGCTTAGCTGGGTCCTAATGAGCTGCTGTCTGAATCACCACATAATCACCGCCCTAATTCACTTCCTTGCTTTCCCTCACACTCAGTCTGTTGGCTTGACGCTGTTAAAAGAACGAACTAAAATGCAACACTTTGAGAGGAAAAGTAATAACACAAAAGTGAATTTTAATTCCACATATATTATCTTTATTGAAGAACAATCCTCTTGAGTCGTGACAGAACATTACCATATGTTGCTGATTCAGGAAACTACAGCACAGATTTTCAGCCACATCATCTGTAGTTTATGTACATCTGACTCAAACAGACATACATACTGTATACATACTAACAACACATTTGAGAACTTGAGGTGGTGGGATGATTCAGAAAACAACCACCAACCACTATTTAAACTATAGCAAACTATAATTAACACATTTTATCTGTAGAGGGTACCAAATAAATTATAAAGTGCAGAGTATAAAAAATTAGCCCAAAAAAATAAAATAAAAATTAAGGAACCATGCCCTATGAGATAAATAAAGTACTGTATATAGAATCCTTTATTGAACTGAATGCAAAACAGAACCTACACTGTAATAATGGTTTGATTTTTCTTGTATCATAAACGTTTTGTCTACATTTTTGTGTGTTGCAACTAAAAGTAATACCTGATTAAAATACTGTTAATTATAAATGCATATGTTCAACTGCTTTAACTCTCCTCTTGGTTTTAATTTGCATATTTAGGACTGCTCAAAAAATCATATCATAAAATTTTATACTGTTTATATGAACTAACATTTTTCAAGGTTTAATTTCTTTTGATAACTAATGCCTACAGCCCAGAAAATAGACAACTCAAAATATTAGAATATTTCCGATAAAACCTACTTTCTTCCTATCTATGCTATATAAAGTCCATGAATCTCTGTTTCAGTACACATTACCACTATCATGGGGAATATCATTAATGTGGCAGTTGTCCAGAAGACACTCATTGACACCATCCATTATTAACTACAGGAAAAGCATTGCTGAAAGGACTTACTGCTCACGGACTGAAGTATCCAGACATGTTCATGAAAAGTTGCATTGAAGGGGAACATGGGATTTTAAAAAAAGGCACATAAACAACGCGGATGACTGCAGACTTGAGACGATTGTCAAGCAAAACTCATTCAAGAACTTGAGGGAGCTGTACAAGGAGTGGGATGATGATGGATTAAGAAGACCGAGAGCCGACACACATATGTGTCCAGGAAACAGGCTACAAGTGAGAGCCAACATTGTGTCAGGTCACTCATGAACCACATTAACATCAGAGGTGTCTTACCTGGGCTAAGGAGAAGAAGAACTGAACCATTGCTCAGTGGTCCTAAGTCCTCTTTTCAGATGAAGTTAAAATTTGCATTTCATTTGGTAACAAGTCTCAGGGTAGGGAGAATGAATGGAATGGCACAGAATCCAAGTTACTTGAAGTTCAGTGTGACGTGTCCACAGTCAGTGATGGTTTGATGTTCATGTCATCATTGGTTCCATGAGTTTTTAAGTAACAAGTCTTTGCAGCCATCAACCAGGAGATACTAGAGAAATTCCTGCTTTTGTCTAGTGACCACCTTTATGGAGACGCTGATTTCTTTTTTTTTTCCCAGCAGGAATTGGCATCTGCTCACAGTGCCAAAATTACTCGGAACATATTAGTATTGTGTTATTGAACTTGATTGGCTGGACAGCTCACCTGACCTGATCCGTGAGAATCCGTGAGGTTTTGTCAAGAGGAAGATGAAAGACACCAGACCTAACAATTCAGAGGAGAGGAAGACCGCTATCAAAGCAACCTGGACTTCCTTAACACCTCAGCAATGCCAAGGGCTGATCTCTTCCATGCTACATCCCACAGATGCAGAAACTCTGCAGTGCTGAATGCAGACTTCTGAACTCACTTCCCAGAAGTTTGACATTGCTGTATTATAAATGCTTTTTTGACTGATCCTTGGGGACTACCAGTTGTTTTTTTTTATTTGAATTTTTGAATATTTGACATACCAGCATTTAGTTTGTCATGAAGAGTAATTCAAAGTTCTCTTTATTAAATCAAGTTTTAAAAAAATCAATTTGTATGCAGTAAATCTTACATGTAAATATAAGTATTGAATAAAACTGATATTTTAATAGTTCTGAAATTGACCTGAATTCACCTGAATTGTATTAAACCACATACATGCAAAGATGCACTGTGACTTGCAGGCTGTGAAACCATGGCGTACTCTAAAAACATGACACCAATGTCTTTGTTTGCTTTCCAGATGTTTTTCCAAGTAATATGAGGTTATCAGATATCTGAGGATAGATGGAAGTGCATATGCCACCAGGTGAAGGTTTATCTCGGACCAATATCAGCCTGTCTGGCTGGCATTTATCAAGTTTGAGGAAGGGCTTAAAGACTCTTCAAAATATATTTGTGAAGTGGATGGTGGACAAACATAAGAGTGAGTTAATCAAGCCCTTTATCAACAAAGGATGTACACCATCTGTGTGCATCGACATCATTGTCCTGCTGGCTGTTACAGATTTATTTCATGCATATACAAGTATAATTAATGCCCTGAAAAGAGCATGTGGGACAATTGAAGTATAGATGTTAAATAACTTTAACCAATTTCCCATTTGCATACAAAGCACACACAGGGATATTGTGTGGGAATGCTGCCAGTTAGACACAAAGAGTTAACTGGAATCGACACTCCAGTAGAGATCATACTGTGTTGGCAAAAAGGATCACAGGAAATGGTTTTCAGACAACATTTCTTTAATACAAAGTCAACATATCTACATACACAGTGGCTTTAAACCAATTATTGTTTCAGTTAGAAGTAACAGTTTGAAAGTAATAGCTCTTGGCCCTCATATAAATGAAAACTATTTTGCAGTGTTTGGCTTCTTTTTCTTCTCATCTGTATGTACTGTACATGTTCTTTTTGATGTCATATTTTGTTAGTATGTTTTTTCTCAGTCTCCTTTCCCACAAATACAGTATCTGAGTAAATTTAGTGGCTGTTTTCAAAATTGTAGAATCTTTACATGAAGCCAAATAGGAACACATTACACAAGCTTCTGCTCTTGATGAGCAAAGAACTTTAGTTCACTGAGACGTCTCAATGAAGTTTCCCACTGTTTACAGTTTGTGTTGGAAAGATTATTTTTTAGTTTTTGGTTGTCTCGGTACCTCCTTGGTTGCATAACACTGCACTGCTTCTTTGCGTCCTGATTTATTTCTTTGTCCCTCAATGAAACATTCTTGAAACACGGAAAAGAATAAAAGCTATTCATGGTTCTGTACACTGTCTAAAATGGGGAGAAAATAATTTAACATGTTGCACCTGGACTGTGGCCTTTCATGTAAGTAACTATCTGTCAACCTATGAAATATTTATGGACAATTCTTTGTCATTTTAGGTGGTTAGACAATGAGGCACCTTCTCGGAATTTGTGGGAAACCTTGAAGAAATGAATAACACCTTTGCAATTCTTTCACCCATATTATTAACTACAGTAAACTTTTAAGCTCCTTTGGGTGTTTTAGTTTAATGGCATAAAAGTTGATTACCAAATTTCTAGTTGTTAGTTAATGGACTGACTTGTTGTCCTCACCTAAATTTTACCAGCAGATCACTGGTGCATATTTGGATCCTTCATTGAGGCTATACGTGTGAGAACAGAGGGTGGCTTGTTTCCCATTTTCGCTGCTAGCAGGTGAGCATAAAAGCAGAAAAACAAACAAACTGAAAATAAAATGGTTATCAAAGACCAGGGAGCAGAGCTGGAGAAAGAACACTTCAGAAGGAGAGAAAACAGGCTTTACGAACACCAGAAAGTCAGATAGATAGGTGCAGAACGTCCATCTTTGTAATTATCTCCCCATTTAAAGTATTTTAGAGTTCTTCAGGGTCAAATGATACAAATACATATAATCTATATATTTGTTTATTTACAGGTTTATTAGTGGATATCTAACTAAATGAATGACCACAATATGCCTGAAAAGTAATAAAAATAAAAAAGAGAAAGAAATTAATTTTCTTAAAAGCTACGAGGGTCATAGTCTGTACACAATAGTACAAGGGTATAGTATGTCAAGTTGGGTTGACATGGACAACAACAAATAAACAAAAACTGATGATTAAAATTTTAACTGACTTGATAATTTGCTGACCAGTTCACCATTCAACAAAAATACCAATGTCTACATGTTAATGATGACAAATAATCTCAGCAAGGTTTAAAAATGGCATCTCCACATCAGACGGATGTTGCCTCAGCTAGTTTCCACAAAGCGCACAATGTCTCTATGATTACAAAAAACAGACACAAGCAAAAGTAAACCAATAAAAAGTCATCACATTTTCAAACATGAGCATTGGCTGGAATAAAAAAAGATGATGAGGAGAAAAGCTGAATTAATACTACGTGTTTGGATATATCTTTATATTCTGCTTTTTAATATATATGCATGTGTGAGTGTGCAGTATATATATATATATATATATATATATATATATATATATATATATATATATATATATATATATATATATATATATGTGTGCACACATACATACATAAATGTTATACTTAAAATTTCTACAGTGAAAAAATAGAATGTCTTTAAACGTAATATGAACAAATAAGCATTTCTCTTTCTCCTAATTTTAAAAAAAGGTGATACAACATCTTTGTTAAAAAAAAAATAAACAAAAAAAGAAATAAAATAAGTCAACTATGTAATGTAAAATAAGTCATCATAGTACAACATTAATAATTTCATTATGTTACAGTAACAATAAGGCTTTTTTGGAAATAAGAAAAGATCACACACAGTTCTGTCCATCGCTCTGGTTTTGTGCACACCCATGCTCACAAAATCCATGTACTCACCTATACGAAAAAGATTGATCTCCAATGAAAAGTTGTTGATTTCAGAAGCTTTTTTTTTTTGGAACACCGATATTAGCGTCTCGAAACCAAACTACAATTGTTTTCAGAGTATTTGTTTCAAGTTTCTTTTACTTAAAGATGTGCAAGTAACTTGCATCAAGGACTTCATGACCACATCGTGGCATTTAGATCTGACTCAGCTGTCTGGCCTGGCTTAAGCATCCACATAGACATGATCTATATCAAAAGGGAGGACAAAAGCCAAAGCAACTACTTTGTGTATCCAACTATTCAAACACACATACGGTGGTGCTAAAGGCCAAATTTTCAACCACATGAACATACGGCTTTAAAAATGCACCAGGCCTCTGCACTCTTGACTGTCTTGAGTGAGTAAAATGAAATAGATGATTTAATGAAAGAGACTGGAAAAAAAAAATTGCCCTGTGGTTGCATTTTCGGTCACACTCACCTGAGTGTGAGCGGTTAGCAGAGTAGGCATCGTTTGTTTTTCGGTTTTCTCACCCTCGAGCGTCACACGTACAGCATAAAAGAGATAAGCAGCATGTTTGGTTTTGACAGACAATATGAAAAAAAGTTAAAAGAAAGATAATTCTTTTAAGACAAAGAAAGTCCAAAACGCCAATGATGAGAGTTGGTCACTGTACACAAAAGCCCCAACTGTGGCAATCCTAGTTTGGTTGTTCCTTTAGTTCCAAAGCTTCTCACCCATCTGATTTATCTCTTTTTTAAAATGGTAAATGTTAACAGCAAAGCCCCATGATGCAATGGTTCCAAAGAGAGGAGTGATTGTAAAAAGATCATGGGACACGGTTGACATTTCTCCCAACTTGACCATCCACAAAATGTCCCAGCTGCTGCTCATTGCAACAGCCAAAGGTTTCACCAATTTCTCTGGTGAGTGAGACACAAGCCTCCTCGGGCACTTTTGAAATACACTATGGTACTTTTTCCACATCACTGTAGTTACCTGACTTGGGATTACTGATTTTACACAAGTTCACAATTCATAAAAGTAACTTATCTTAAGATATGTCCTCCTGTTTTCTTCCTGGAAACCGTTGACGGTTTCTCCTCTAAGCTATTAGTGCTTGAGAACAGGCAGCCATGTAATGCATACTCTGATAGCCGAGCTATTTCACACAAACTATGCATATCATCAGAGTGATGGTGTGAAAAAAAGCAAGGTTCATTTGATGCCAGATGTTCTCGTTTCATTACGTTTTCGATATTTAAATTTTTCGTCTTACCAGACTTTGAGGAAAGCCATCGTTGTTCACACAGGCAAACACAAATCGGTAATTTTTCTGGATATCGCTCACAAAAATGTGTTAATAGAAAAACTTGAACTCTCTTTTACACACTGGCGTATCAAAAAACAGGAAAGTCACCCAATCTTGGCTGCATCCATCTGCCTGTCACTGATTTAACTGTCGCCTTTTCCTTCATCATCTGTTGCTTCTTGCTGTTGTATAATGGAGATATTTTTGAGAAAGTCCACAAATGTTTACAGTGTCCTCCACATTGAAACACTTGAGGTAAAGCAAGCAGTCTGACACTTTGATCGATTCCCACCCCACAGCTTGAGCCACAGGTTCCTGCCTGATGAGGATTTTCTCTTCTGGACGATGGGTTATTTTCCTACAAAGGTTTTCTTATTCAAACTGGAATTAATTTACACTGCTTGGTTGGGCGTTGACTTCTAAAATCTACAATGGGATCCCATTTGGTGTGTCTGCGTTAGTGACGGAATTATCATCATCTGTTGTCATCTTTTCAAATTCAAAGTTTCTATGGCTCAGGAGACTGTTGGGCTTGGGGGATGGGGCTGGCGGGGGGGGGGGGGCAGGATTTTGGGAACAGAGATGGCTTTTTACGTTGCATAGTGATCAAAGCTTCCTAAATACTCCAGAGCTGCGTGATAGCAGAACTGGTACTCATCCTGCAGAGAAGAAACACATAAGAAACACATCAGAAATTGATGATACCAGGGGGTATTTTTCTGCCTAGTAAAAGGTAATAATTGTGATCTCTAATCTCTGACTGATGCATTTGTAGTTTTCATGCTATTTTCCATGCTGTTTAAGGAGCAAATTGTAATTGTGCCCATCTGTGAGGTGTGTTTAAATACATTCCTGGTGCTTTCTTACAATTAAACAACTTTGCCATTGACATGGTCAAATGCTAAAGGTGCTTTTCTCGCTATTTAAAGGGCACATGAGATATGCCTACACACCGTAAGTTGGTTCACAATGTTCAAAATGATGCATGGATTGCCTCTAACATCATCTGAATCCACAAGTACACTTTCATCCAGATACCACCCACCAGAATAAACCAGTTTCTTTGATTTTAGAATGGACATTTATCTGCACTTCTAACAGTGCCTTGGGAGTTATCAAGATGATGCTGTTTTTTCTACAAAAATATTAAAACCAATGTGGAGTAAGTGCTTGACCTTTTAGATGTGATGAATAAAAGTTTAAATTAACATTAGATACTGTTGGCTTATTGAAATATGCAGAGCAGATAAGTTGTAGTCCCTTATGTACACAACATGCAATAGAGGCAAATATTTTATTTTAGCTTCTGAAGGATTTCTGCAGAACAAACATTTGAATCTCTCATTCAGACTGTTTTTCATACGTCTCACAATGCATTTCACACTTGTGTCATGGAATAATGACACTAAAGACATGTAAATTGTGTGCTTTTGTGTGTGTCTCCTTATAACCTCTGACCTCAGTCTGGACCATGGCTGGCCTCTGTGTTCGGAGCATTTTCACTGTCTGGAAGATGTCAACCACGCCTTCATAGCGCATTCGCTCCAGGACTATGCTGAGAGTGATGAAGACTCCAGTCCTGCCCACGCCAGCACTAGAAAGAGTGAATAAATCATGATTTTTACAGACATGTCTCATATGCAATAACTGAATACTACATCTATATTTATCTGAAGTGCTTCTTTACATCTATGTTACTTTGTGGCTTTTCACTAGTCTTACAAAGAGCAGCAAAATACTAATTTGGATTTCCTCTAAATAGCTTACACCAAGAAATGTTGACTGGCTGACAGAAATCATGTGGCAGTTATACAGTTGGAATAATGACAGGAATAGAACCTGAATCTGGGAACTCTCAGAATGTGCATTCACTTTCTCATAGAGCACAAAATTAGTCCTCAAGGATGCACACAAATCATGCACACTAACTACCACACAGTTAGTCTCATTAAGCTCTTCCCTTGTGTTGAAAATGTCCGCCTGCTGCTGCTGCTGCTCTCCAGAAATACAGTCTGAGTCTTAACTCAGATCCTGAAATACTTGAGAGCTCTGTCTCTAAGCTGCTTTGCTGTGAAATGACTTCCACTTCACCACTGGAACAATAATTGATATGACAACAGATTTATTTTGGCTACTTCCAGCCTATGTGAAGCTACTTGAATGGAGAGTAGAAGCAATGGCAGCCGAAAGACACCATTGGTTCAAGTGTGTCTGATGGGGACAAAACCAGACTATGGACAAAAGAAGATGTGTCTTTTTAGAGTAGATTAAATTATATTGAACACAGTAGTTATTGAGTCTATTCATGCATAACATAGAGCCACCCACTACCAACCCACATGCCGCAGTATCGTTCAGCCCACCCAAAGCCTCTTCCTGGGAGTCTGTCAAAGCTTCTCACATGGACTCTTAAACTCACTGAAGAGCTCATTTCTTTCTCTTTCTCTCTTTTTCTCTCTCTCCTTCTCTTCTCACTCCCTGTCTCTCCCTGTCTCAGGAAGATCGATTCTCAAATCTGAAACCTCACTGAGCCAATGCAGACTGGGAGGATTTGGTGATTCCATTCACAGGAAGTAATCAGGCAATTAATGACCAAACACATGTGGGTCTATTAGATAGCAGCTGAGGAGAAGAGGGTTTGCATGGAAGAAAAGAAGGATGAGAGAGAGAGAGGGAGGGAGAGAGAGAAGAGAGACAGAGAGAGAGAGAAAGAGACACAGAGAGAGAAGGATTAAGCAATGGAGAATGGGATGAAAGATGAGGAAAACCAGGGACAGAAGACAACACCGAAATAGAAAAGGGAGGAATAAGCTCTCCACTCTGTGTTTAAAAACCAGACAAGAGGATAGAGGTGGATGGGGTGGAGCAGGAGGTAGAGACTATGCTATGAGACTAACAAAACATAATTATTTTACATTACTGCTTATGATAAATTTATTTCCTGCCTTTTGACAGAATAATTAACTAACTAACCTATGAAATTACAAGATAAGTAAAAATATTTAAGGAGACTGCAGGTAATCAAATTAATTAGTATTTATTCATAATTTTTTTACTCTATTCATGGTTGCAGAAGTACATTTTTAATCCTCTTATGATGCCCTAAAAATCAAATAAAATTTATGTCAGGGATGCCTTAACTATATTTGGCAGCTGCACACAACACAGTCACAACACCATTTCAGTCCAGCTTAATAGGCTGTGTTGCTCTTTGTTCATTACTCCAGCCTTGTGATTCCTGACTCAACGGATCCTTTTGCTTTAAGGCAGGGCTTTCTCCCACTTCTATAAAGGCCTCATAGAAGGCAAGAATAACTAAGTCTTATTGGAGCTTTCCTGACACATCTAACAACTCCCCGGAGCTCATTTGCTGGCTGGTGACATCATTGCTTTTTAATACAGGGGAGAGGATGTTATGCTTGATGATGTCATGGCGCCTGTGTGATAGAAATGGGGATACACGAGTGTCATCTACTCATATTCAGAAGTAAAAAATGTTTATGAGACAGGAAGTAAAGTATTCAGTGTGCTAACGCCTTTCAGTTTCACATTCAGTTAGTGCGACACTTCTGTCCATAACAATGCCAATTAAACTGCAAAAACCAAAATGTAACGAATAATAATGCCAGCATGTTTATCTGCTGAAAAGGATTTCCACAGCTTCCTTTCTTTGCTAGAACTCACATGCGATTATATTTCAACGAATGGAAACAACTGAAATTTATACCACTAAAGGTTTATGAATAAATGACAATAACCACTTGCTGGTGACCACTAACTAATATCTGTTTCGAGTGAGTCCAGCATGCCACATTAACGATAAAGGTTACCTTGGAAGCTACATCCAATTTGATGAAAAATGCATAACTGCGCTATCATAAAAACAAAAAGAATGGCTGTATCATTTCATGTGTCTCCTCTTTGGAAAATGCCAAGCCGCATCTGAGCCTTATCAATTATGGAGGAGATGAGCCTGTGGAGGTGCAGAGGTAATGTAGTGCCTTGACAAAAAGGAGAGGAGGGATCGCATCTGATGGTCCTAGCAAAGCGGCACAACAGGAGGTGCTGTGCTGCAAAACAATAACTGCCTTAAGAAGTGATTTAATCTTGTTTTGATGCTCAAAAGCCTTATATCTCTTTCATGAAGGAAAGCATGGCAGTAAATGGAAATAAGTTCCCGCTTTTTCCAAGAAAACTATTATTTTTAAAGGAAAGTGCCATGTACTTAAGTTCTGGAAAATGTAATGGTGTGTGGTATAAAAAAATATGTTACTTCACCTGCAGTGGACAGAGATAGGTCCATCCTGTCCAAATTGCTCCTTGGTTTTATGCACCTGGCCAATAAAATCAATGAATCCCTCCCCAGATTTTGGCACGCCTTGCTCTGGCCAATCAGTAAACTGGAACTGCCTCACTGTCCTGGACTGGCCGTCCTATAAATACAGAGAAAAGAAAGTGAGAACAGAACACGGATATTTTTTATTATGCAAACAAACAAACTCTCAGCAGAGAGAGATACAGACTGGTCTCTCATCTCTGTGTTTTCCTCCAGAGTTTTTCCACTCAAGATAAGCAGTTCCTAGTTAAAGCTAATCAATAGTGTATATGGCATAACAAGCGTGTTCCCCCAGATAAACACGTTGTATCAGATAATACTGCATTCTGATCGTTGGAGTCAAGAACAGGGGTCTAATGGAGCAGGGGTTAAGACAAGATCACGAAAATTAAAAATAAAAACAGACACATTAGCAAGTCTCCCAGGTGAAATTTCAATCTGTTTTAATCACATTTTTTTGCCGCATTTCTTCCCATGGCAAAAGCACAATTTGTTAAACAAACAAGTGTTTTCTTGATGTTTGGTGCTGCTGAATTACAAATAAATGGAATGTTCCATTACTAGTATATAAAATAAAGCAGCTAAAATATCTTTATTTTGAGCGGAACAGGAGTTCACTGTTAACCTTCATCTGATTTTGAAGCCTTGTTGCATCACCCATTAGGGGAAAAAATGTTCCACTGACGTGGAGAAACAAGTTAGAAACGAAAGAGCGGAAACCAAAATGAGATTGGATGAGAAATTGCTTGGGGAAAGGGGATGGGGGGGTTAATACGACTTGTCAAATCTTCAATTCCTTCCTTCATTCCTTGACAACACTGTCATTTGCTTTTTGATGCTTTGATTGATTGGTCGCCCCCAATGTAATAGTCCAGTTTGTAAAATTTTTGATATTATGGAGGCCACTTTGAGGACTGTGTGAGCATTTTGAGAGGGTTAAGATTGGATCTGTTCACCAATTTATCACCTAGTATTTTAGGACCAAACAGGGGAACGGATCAGGGTCTCAGACCAGATGTATTTAAAACTGGCCTTGGACAGAGTCTCTCTCCCTCTCACACACACACGCACACACACACACACACACACACACACACACACACACACACACACACACACACACACACACACACACACACACACACACAAACACACACACACACACACACACACACATACAGGTAACTCAATTTTTGAGGCCTTCATAAGTGAACATGCTCACACATACTGTAGGACAAAGTATGAGGGATTCCCTGTACTTTCATTTCCATAGGATCTCCATTATTAATTGATGACTTAGAAATCCAAATATTTGATTTAATAATTCTTTTAATGTGTTAATTAACAAGCTGTATGTCTGACTTAATTTGGGGAGCTGGACGAAATTTTCCCAGAATTCACAGTCAGTAATTTGTTTTTAACTGTAATGTAAGTGATATCAGCCAAGTTGAAGTACGTAGCTAGCTGAAAGTTGATGCTCTCAGACAAACACAGCAAAATTAAACTTCATTGTTACATCATGAAAAAAAAAACACCGGAGTTCTCCTTCAGTGATCAGTTTGTAAAGCCAGCTGATTGTATTCACGAGACAATTCTCTGGATGATTTTATTACAACACTATTGAAGCAATGGACCGTTTTATTAAAGACAAGCTGAGATAGGCTCTAGCTCTCCACGACCTTCGTAAGTTGATGAAGAGAAAATTGGTTGAGAAAATAAATGAATGAATGAACCCAGAAAACCTCTAAAAAAACCCCAAACTACCCCATGTTTATCAGAACATTTTAGGATAATGTAAGAATCTTTCACTTTGAGATACATGAAGATGTTTTAGTAAATATAACAGTAATACTTTCTCTATGATCAAGCTTATTCAGGTAAGCTTGCCTTTCAGTCATACCATCCAACTCCGTTTCGCCCATGTTCTCATTTTCTTCCAGTCTTCATGACCTGACAGCCTCAGTTAACGGGACTAAAGATAAGGTTTCTTATATTGTGAAGGTAGAATATCTTCAAAGCAAACATCTCATCAGCTATTTGTTCTGTAAACAGGTATTGTTATTTTGTCATGAGCTTTATTTCCTTTTATATTTTGCCCTTCCAGAATGATGAACTATTTTTTTCCATTGTTTCCACGAAGCAGGCTTTTGAGCTTCTGGAGGGACATGCTGCGCCATGCTGCGGCATGGAGCTCTCCCCGACCAAAGAGAAGAGCCTGTATATTATGGTATTGGCCTCCTCTTGAACCTCTGAGGGGTAATTTAAAGAATGCGTTTCCCTTTACCAGACAACCAGTGGTACTGTCTTGGCTGTTTACGAGGCCAAGAAGGAGCCCACGATGAGCACAAACAGCAGTTTATTGTCAAGATGCTACAAATTGGATCTTAAATATACCGTCATTCAACTACATGGAGCGTTAACATTCTGAGCCTCTTTTTTTCAAGTGGAGATCATTTGGAGTTCTTTTCTTATTGCGAAGAAGTTCCAGAGGAACATCATTGGACAATAAGGATCAACCATCCACAAGGTATTATGTCTTTACAAACAAAATTATCTAATTCAAGGATTTGTTCAAGTTGTATCGATTTGATTTCACTGTTTGTGTCTTTCTTTTGGTTCGCAGATCCAAGAATAAACAGCAACAAAAAATTCTTTGCCTACCCAGAACACTATGTGATATTGACCGACACTTAACCTGATGCAGGGCAAACAAAATTTCCTTAGCAGCTTCCATGCAACTGCGAAAGTTGTAAAATCACAGTAGAGAGAACAAAAAATCTTGTTTATGACACTACAAAATTATACGACTATTAGATTTGATCCTAAGTATAGATGAGTAGCAAGGACAAATTTTCCAAAACTCTAATGATGATGTCTGTACAGTAAAGTCGATGACATTTCTCTATCTCTGGCCTAGTCTGATCATGTACTGTAGATGGACACACAGAAAAAGGAATATACAGTACTTGCATAATTGTTTTATGCATTTTGCAAAAACAAAAAAAAGGTTGGGTCACTGTACATCAGTCAGAACGGAGCAGCAGGATTTGACACATTCTTTTTGGAGATAATAAAAAAGGAGAACAATAATAAATATGAAAAAGAACACTAGATTAGCTTTTGTTTTCTCAAGTATGTACAAGTATGCTTGCAAATGGCAAGCAGGGTGCTCTTGTATTGTAATTAATCACAAAACCGTTAATTACAGAATGCTAATATTTTTTATTCTCTTTGGCTTCAAGGTATCCTCCAGCTATCAGGATACCATATTCAGTGAAAGTTGTCTAATAATTTCATGTGGCAGTATCCAAAATGCTGCAATAGTTAAAATGCCTTACAAAAGTAAAACCAAACAAATCAAAATCTCCCCCTGTTCATCTATTGTTCTATGTTAAAAATAACACACATGGTGTGGAGTTGGCAGAAAATTTCTTGCTGTAAACAACTACCTTTGGCTTTTATGTTGTACTGACGTTTAATTCTTTTGATTTTTGCCACAGCCTAACAATCCTCTTTACAGATAACATACACAAACTGAACTGAATGACTGAATGCACAACATATGTTGATTTTTTACTGTCAGGATATACATAATCTTTCTACAGCATGCTCATGCACTGAATGTGAAGTCCTGCTGTCCCATTTGCCAGTAAGCAAACATGTTGCCATCTTAGCTGTAGATGTCGTCGCATCAATGCTGCCAAGAAGCATTCAGGCACTATTGTATTTGACAAATACACTGATTTGGATTTTAATAAGTTAAGCTTCATGTCTCATCTCTCCTTGTGCAACATTTCATATCTGTTTCCCTGTTTTATGTCGCATTGCATGTTTTCTTTTCTTTGTTGCCTTTGTTTTTCATCTCAAAAAGGTTTTTTTTTTATCGGAAGGGGGATTAAAAGTGAAAGAGGGGCAAAGACAACAACAAAATAAACTGAGTATGCATAAGAAAGGAGGGGGGGGCAAATTTAACACACAACCTGAGGGCCCACGCGCCGTGTCAAATTGTGTGATTAAATACGTGACTGGTTCCCTAGATGTGAGTGTTCAGGCGTGGAGTCTCTGTTATTACTGTGCAGACGCATGCAACAGACACACACACACACACACACACACACACACACACACACACACACACACACACACACACACACACACACACACACACACACACACACACACACACACACACACACACACACACAAATATACATGCATGTACATCTGTGTAATCTATGGTATTTGGGTTAAAACACATAAACACATTCACATACTTGTATCACTCAATGGGGATAAAAATCATCACAGCTACGCCCAGACCTAACCTCATCTTTAACACCTCCACAAACCATATCCATTCCATCCCCCTGTCTCTCTCTGCTTCCTGAACTCTGATGAGGAGCTTTGATGCTTTGCTCCCATGTAATAATTTCTCTGGCAGTGTCCAGTAAAAATGCAAGCCTGTGTGTTCATGAGAGTAAGAAAACACAACAAAACAAAACAAAACAGAAAATTTGTAAAAGGTGCTTGTATGTTTGTGTATAATTATGAATAACGTCCATACACATTTTTGTGCAATAAATAACACAGAGATGAAACGTGAGGCTGGGCACATATTTGCATCTGTGTGTATTTGTGTTTGTCCATGTGAGATAGGAAAGAGAAGCTTTTTGCAAGCTGCATAAGTACAAAGGAACAGATGTTTCTTTTTCTTTATTAGGGACAATTGTATGAGCTACAACAGCATTTGTGTCTGATTTAGCCAATCTATTGGAATTTGTTTGACCCATTTTAACAACTTTTTAGGAGAGAAAATATGATCTAATTTTGATGTTTCTGTGTTTATTTGACCTACTTTTCCTTACCCTGCGTTTTCTACTATATTTCACACGTACCAGTGAAGGGTGGGGTATCAGTGCAATTGTGGAAATTACACTATAATTTGGTTCTGCACTTCCCGAGTCCATATTCAAAGTTGAATATTTTCTACATTTGCGATTTGCAATGAAAAAGCAAATGACCACAAACTGCGATGGTAAATACGTTAATGTGAAGGAGTCAAGGGTTAGTAAAGTGTAATAACAATAATCATGACAAAATGGATTCTGGGTTGAATCTTAGTCTGATGTGCTCAACCCACATCCCATATCCATAAGTGTGTCTTACCCTAGCATCTGTGACCTTGAACTCTCGGAGAATGTACTGAGGCATGTTGTACTCCGCCATGGGATCCACCACAAAGTACTGGTACCTGGCAGAGCGCTCTGCTGGCCAGTACTGGTGACATTTTTCCTGTTAGAGCAAAAGAATACATAAAACGTCTTTATGGAATGACACTTTGTCCTTTTTTATTTCTCTCTTTGAAACACTATCAATTCAAGTTAAGAAATAACAAAGCTCAAATATATGTCATGTGTGTTTATGACCTACCCGTCCCATCTCTCTCAGTTTGGTCAACATGACTACAATGGTGGAGTTATTCTCCCAGAGCATTCTCCAGAAGTCTTCTGTAGTTTCTGCCAGAGGGCCCTGTGTTGCGATGTAGGCCTTCTGTTGCCTGTATACACATACAACATTGAAAATGTTTCTTTGGCTTCCAATATCTCATTACATTATCACTGCTGTAAGGATGGTTAGTTTACTTTGGGGACCAAAAAAACATGTGTATAAATGTGCGGTTTGAATTTAGTGTCTTCCTTCTTTTGTCTAAATCATATGCCCATTTCCCGTAACTACTCTATTATTTTGAAATTGTCATCCCTTCATGTTTAAGTTCTCAAAAAGATAATGTTATTTGCATTTGCGTGAAATATTTCCAGTGTCACAGTTGTGGGCTTTACATACGATTTATGTCAAAATGTTTTGGTTTATTTTTTGTCTACATGCAAATTCAAAGTCAGTAGCGAATTCCGTTTTTGTTTTTTTCCTTGATGTAACATTAATCCAATTTTTTTTTCTTTTTTTTTGTAGGGCTATGCAATCACAAAACTCCCACATCAGATTTGAATCTCTTTCAAACAATGAGGTCCATGTTTGGATACTTAGAAAGCAAAATGTATAGTAGGTCACTGATAATTGTGAATATGAACCAAGAATCCGACCAAAAAAAAGAAAAAAATTGAACAATAAGACTCGTAATCTGAACATAGCCTTTATTTTTTGGTTTGACCACTTACATCAGGCCTGTTCTTCTCTGGACTAATAATCCTAGAAATCCAACTGTTGTTATTTCTTATGTTGCTCTCCTGTTACTGCTCTAGCTATGTTTAATGAAGTAATTGTTGTTCATCTAACTTTCTTGTCATTTATTTAAAATGACTGTTACATCATACCTGTATCCATCAATGAAGCTGGCGTTTATATAGTCAGATCCTTCCAGGCCTCTGATTGGCTGCAGACAAACACGCGTCGTCTCATAGGGCATGATGTTCACCAACCTATTCTTGAACTTGTTGCATGGGAGGTTGGCACTGATGAAGCGTGATGTGTGAGCTTTGGAGTTGGCCAAACGCTGAAAAAATTGGAGGAAAGACAGTAAAAAAAAACAAGTTTTGCAAGTTATGGTGTCAAGCAGACCCATGTGCAACAAGAAAAATATGCAACACACCCAGACTAACAAGCCTTTGGATTTAGTCTGAGAGAAACAGAAAACTTGTCTAGAAGTGGGTCAGCAGTGCTTTTGATAGTGTGGTGCCAGTGTGGTGTGTGTGTACATAAGACAGACATAGACATCATGAAAAGATGTTATGAAAGAAAAACACACACGCACAAGCACACACACACACACACACACACACACACTGCGGTAATCAAAATGAAAAGCTGTATTGCTACATCATCATTGTCATTGGGACCTCAGAAATAGTTTGTGGGTCACCAAATCTTATTATCGCTTCCTTTTGGCTTTGGTGTCTCAAAAAATTTGTGTGTGTCTGTGTGTATCTCTCTGTGTGTGTGTGTGCTTCCTCCTTAGCATTTGTCTGCAACTTGCAGACAAATGCTAACAAGGAATCAGCTCTCTCTCTTTCTGTCTTACACGCAAACACACACACACACACACACACACACACACACACAGACACACACACACACACACACACACACACACACACACACACACACACACACACACACACACACACACTAATATGTGCTGATTTGGCATCTTAACAAGTCCCTCTCACTCTCTCTCGACCAAACTCCTGTGACCACAGTCACAGCTTGCCTCTGCACGACACAGCTGCCTACTAGTGAACGAGAGCATCCTCCCTCCTGTCCCTATAGGGCAACGTTTTGTAGAATCACTTCCTTAGTGCCAAGTTAGCATACAGCCATCCCTTTGTTCATTAGCCAAATGCTCTTCCATCCCCTTGCCCTGCCATCTACCTCCATTTGTCATCATCAAGTATTAATTACTCAGCTCCCACGCCCCTCTCCACATGCACACCTCTCCCTTCTATCCTGACTATAGCGTGGATGTTATTAATCCCTATTTGACTCCTGAAGCCAGCTCAGCATTATCCTTGTTAGCAATGGCAATGGCGATTCCATCACCGTTGTGCTTCAATGAGCGAATAAAAAGGTGAAAACACACCGGCAGCGGTGATGCTGATGTGAAGATGATAAGTAATTTTAGCAAACACTTGCGAAGTTCAAGGTCAGCAGAAGCTGACATGAGCAGCCAAAGCTCAGGTGACTTTCTAAATTGAGATTTTTTAAGAGATCTGTGTAAACACTTTGAATGGCTGTTTATCCTCATCTACTGCTTTGTCATGATTTTCAAAAAAAGGGCACACACTCTTCCTTTGAACCTAAACCCAAATACACAAGGCATTCAGCCAACATCATCTGTCTTGTGCCTTGCTAGATTAAACCCAATTTCTTTGCTTAAGCATATTTTTCTAAATCCATCAAAATGAACAAAGCAGCTAAAAAGAAAGGGTTTCAATACTTCAGTTTTCTAGCTTTGCATCAAACACAATAATAATGAACACAGCAAGATTTAATTGAAGGGCTTTCAGCTGCTTAAGACGAGGGTAGAAAACTCACTAAGAATAGCATTTATGCTGCCATTGTTTAATTACGATTAAATTCAAAGAGACACCATGGTCACCTGGGAAATATCTTTAATTTGACAATCTAGTTAATCTGAGACTGTTGCATACTTGTACAATAAATGGTCATAGTTAATACTTAAACAAATGAGAGGAACTCCACAATTTCAGGGATATTTTTATGATCAAGTAAATGTTTTCATATGTTGCACCTTGAACTCTAGCTCCATGCCAGTGACATGCTCGCCACTCTCCACCTGGGCCAGCTTCTGAATATAGGAATAGAGGCTTCGGGCAGCTACTTCGGTGTTGCCACAGGCCACCGCCTCCAGCAGTGCATCATGAATGAAGCTGTATTGGTCCTCTGTCTGCACCATGTAGTTCCTTTGTGAGCGCATCAGCGTCACATGGCCGTAAATGTCGACCGTCTTCTCGTGCTTGATACGCTCAAGCATGGCGTCGATGACGATGAAGCAACCTGTTCGGCCCACGCCCGCGCTGAGGAAGCAGAAACAAGAAAGGAGAGGCCATTAACAAAATTCCATCCCTCTTTTTATTTCATTTCTAGGGTCTCATCTTCGCAGGATGCTGTGGCATTGAATATTCACTGTTGTGTCTTTATAGCGCTACTTATGGTTCTGTTGGTGTTACATTTTAAATAATTGAGTAGGAGAGGAAAACAAAGAGATATGGTGATAGCCAGAGAGGGAATAGAGAAACAAGTAAATATGATAGAACAACAAAGAGAGGACACTGATGGAGAATGAGTGCAGCAAGCTGTAAAGTTTCTTTTTTATTGTGCAGTGCTTTGGACTCACTGAAGTCTTTATATCTTGACAAAAAGCAAGGTTTCAATTTGAATAAGCCATCTGAGAAATATCAATTGTAAAAGGAAGAAGGGTAAGGAGCAAAAAGGGAGAAGCAAGAAAGATGGGAAGGGATTACTGTGAGGCTCTTCACTGCGAGGGGGAAAAAACGAAGACAGAGGAGGAGGGAATAAATGCAAAGAAAAAGCTTTAAAAAGAAAGATGATGTGACCAATGAAGCAAAGAAAGATGGAGGTCTTGAAAGAGAGCGACAGCATGTGTTTGTATAATGTGCGTTATGTAATGTATAATAGCAGTTACAAAAGAGCTCTGCTATTCTGTTTACTCACAGACACACACATACACACAAATGAAAAAAGAATACCTCTTTCATACGTAGGATTAGGGTTCATTTTAACTGCACAGTTGCACTAGGGTGGGATCTGGCTAACCAAAAGAACACAAAAACTGCCCCACTTTGGCTGAGATGCACCAATTTTGTAAAGTTTTAAAAACACAGCACTTTAGATCGCAGAGCTATAGAAAGAACACACAATCAACAAAATGTCACCCCTGACCTGCAGTGGGCGATGATGGGTCCGGCGTCAGGTGGATTGCAGGTCTTCACCCTACGAAGGAAGGCCAGGAACGGGGTTGGGTACTCAGGTACACCATGGTCGGGCCATGCTGTGAACTGGAACTGACGAACCTCCCGCTTCTCACTAGAGCCATTCTGGATAGAACAGAGGGATGTGGGTTCATGTGGGGGTGGTTTGTTGTTCTGTCAGTGACTGACCAACTGGTTTAGCTCATGGCCAAAAACAGATTAAAACAAAGCTGGGTTTCTGTGGCAATCCCCCAAGTGGCTGGTGTAGACATGGGACACAGTTCACTAAATTAAAGGTTACTGCATGAGTGTTTTAGTCAACAGTTAACCACTTCAATATAAAATATCTACTGGAATTTGATTGCCAGAACATGTTGTGATAATTAGTCTAAACTCATAAAATCCAAAAAGTCTTGATGGAATCAACAGTCAAGACTTAAGCTGACAACTCTCAAGAGAGAAAAAAAAACATTTTAAAGGGGTAAAAGTTTCAAGTTTTTGCTTTTGATATAAAGTACCTTCTACCTGGTCCTACATTTTTCTCAACTCCATTTGCAATTCAAACAAGGCTGGGTGCATATTCTGCAAAGCATACATTAATGACCGTGATATTCAAACAGCCAGATTTTGTGGCCTTTATTATTGACAGGTGCAGATGTTCTTGGCTTTGATAGCTAATAATAGGATAACAAGAGGTATGTGTCATTATGAAGACAACCCTCCAGTAGTTTGATGTGTCCCCACTATGATGTCAAGCTGGCCTGAGACGGTACCATCATGTACTGAAAATAATCCTCTGGAAATGTACCTTACGCCAAAGTTGAGACAAGTCAAGCCAAGCTGGTGTCACATAAGAGAAAGGTGGCTTAATTTTTCTTTACACACACACACACACACACACACACACACACACACACACACACACACACACACACACACACACACACACACACACACACACACACACACACACACACACACACACACACACACACACACACATAAACCGGTTTAGATACTCATCATAATACTATACCTACAACTATTATATCTTCATCTGCTCAAACACACACATTCACACATGTGCAACCAACACCTAAATCACACAGCTGTCAGCTCATGTCTTAACTCACTTCTAGACACATTAAGGAAACTAGCTGGGATCCATGAGAAGATTTTTTAAGAAGGATAAGACAGAACAAAAATCCCACTTGCATTCATTGTCCTTCTCTTCTCTCTTTCCTCTCAGAAGATCCTCTAATGGAGGTACAGTTTGCATTTCAATACAGTGTTTCTATTTCCCTGACAGAGGGATTTTTTCCCTTGCTGAATAAATGAATAAACCAGTGTGGTAATTAAAAGCAAACTGACCTAAATCTTATTTTCCATTTTTGGACATCTCTTTATTTTGCAGATGAAGTAAGCTGTATGGATGTGATTAGTGCTTGGCTGCTGTCTTTCTTAACGTTTTTTTTTTTTTTAATTTTTGCTAAGGATTTATTAGCAGGCATGCAGGAAAAATTCCAATACCTCCTCACCGGTGTTCTTGGCTTCTTGCGAACATATGGTTAGAGCGTCTTTTGTTTTTTTTTCTCTTGTACACATGCAAATGATTGTATTTAAAAACACATCAGTACGTTATTAATACTGCAGGGGATAACTGGCATCATGTTCCCAGGTATGCAAATATACGTATTTGGGTTTTGTGTGTGTGTTTGTGCATGACCTTCAGTCCAGTGCATGTGTGAGATTGAATATCAGAATGCCTCATTTTATGAATATTTTCATTTGAGAGGAGATTCTGCATCTGCTTGTATGTTTCAGTCTTGCACACAAAAAGAAAAATGAGAGCTGTCTGCTTTTAATGTATATTGAGGTTCTCTTTTGCTCACTTTATTTAAGTGCCTCTATTTGGTAGATTCACATAAAGAGATGATGTACTGAGAGCAGAAAAAAGGAGCAGAACAATGTGGAATGGAGGGGACAATATCCTTATTATATGTACATATTGATCCCTTGTGGATTGTATGTGTAAACACTTTCACTTCAAATAAACAACACATAATTGAAGCCAACATTTTTGACACCTATTTAAAATTTGTACCTGTGTGTTTTTATGTTTGTCTCGCAATTGGTTATACAATATTCATTATTTATAAAGAGAGGATGTTGAGAGTGGCAGCATCCATACTTTAAGTGTGTGCTTTTATGCTAAAATCCCCCTACCTTGTGCAAGGAAAAAGTGCGGACACAAAAAGTGGCCAATTCTATGGTGTCCAACAGGGTAACCTGGGTCATGCCATACGTTTCTGTACCTCGACTGGGCCAGTATTGGTCACACTTAATCTGAAACAGACGCAGAGACAAAAATTATTAGAATAAAATACATGATTTTTCTAAATGCCCCAGTAAGAAAAAAATATTGGAGTTAACAAACAAGCAAAAACAAAAGGCTTGATCTACTTTTTACATTGTTTTTGCAGAAAATCTTAAAACACAACCTCTGCATCCCCTGCTCCCCAGGCCCCCCACCACCACCCCACTTAATAAAGATTCATTCAATATGGGGTGTGATACACCAGTGGACATCAGATGAGATGTGACAGTTAGTGAGGGAGATGTAACGCTTTCCAGCTCTCTCTCCCATTTCGTGCTCAAGCTGCCAGTCAAGCTCCACTGCCGGCTAATCATGATCACGTTTGACAGGAGTGGAACGCACATGTCGGTATGGAGGATAGGTAAACAATTGGAGGAAAATAAAAAGAGGGAAAATGAGTGGAGACACCTGGGTCAAGTGAGCCTGATGTTGACACAAGTTTGAGCTGACAGGAAGAAACATCAGTTGACTTTTTGACATAAAGACAAGCCTAGTCCTTGATCGCATGAAACACAAACTTTATCTATATCCACTCTAAAAAGATTCACCATTTTTATCGTCATAGTGCACACCTCCATTTTCAATTCATATGTATGTGTCATATGACGAGAACATAATATGTATCCAATTGTCAAATACTTACAGACTCCCTTAATGGGGACATTATTTTTCTCTAGCTTTTTTAATCTGATATTTGAGGGTTTTATTCCTGTTGCTCAAACCTTTGCTCTTCTTCGACAAAAGAAAAAAAAAGTGAACATCATAGACACAACCCAAAATTGTTGGAAAGTTTCCAATATAACAACAACACCAACAACAACAAAACCAACAACAATAATTATAATAATAATAATAATAATAATAATTATAATCCTTTATTAATCCCCCATAGGGGAAATTATTATAGATATATACAGGCCTGAAACACACATGGGGCCAGCAGGCATGCATTGGATAGTGAGAGGTAGAGTGGCGGGTGTACCAAGATGATTAACTTGGAAGGGTACGGTGCCTTGCTCAAGGGCACCTTAGCCCATGAAAATTTAGTCTTTTCCTTCTCAAGTGTGTCCTTAGGTCACGAAGCTACTTTGTATGCACACAAACATACTGTATTAAAACAGTGATCCCCAACCCCTGGGCCGCGGACCGGTACCAATCCGTGGGTCATTTGGTACCGGGCTGCACAGAAAGAATAAATAATTTACATTACCTCCGTTTTATTTATTTGGGACTCTGAAAGATGTTTTATTTTGAAAAAAATGACCAGATTCTCTGTTAACCCTGTCTACGTCAGTGGTTCCCAACCAGCATATTAAACCATTGTATTAAAGGAAGACAGTGAATACAAGTACATCAAATACATATGGACCTGTGTGATTCCATCCCGTTTCATTCCTTTCACACTGGAACTCCTCAATCACATTTTCCTCTAACTTTCATTATCAACAGATGATTGTGGGAGGTTTATTTCTGGAAACAAATATGGCAAAACCGGAAAGCACTGTCACATCAAATGTAATTTTAGCTTCTTGTACTGTGCTTTCTTAGTACTGAAATTTAGTAAGCTCTTAGTGCTGTTGGAACCATGGAAAAGAAGATGAAACAGAGCCAGGTTGGTGATACTCCCAGTGGACGCACAGCCTGACTTATCAGATGTTCACAGGTACACTGCCTTTGAGTTAACTATTTTGTCATCCTGCACTGCTGCTTTTAGCAAACCATTCATAATTCTATATTTCTAGAAGCAATCTATCTCATGAAATGAAATCTGATAAACTACCAATGAAGTTCAGGTGCACAACTGCTCTGTAGCTTTCTGCAGCTGGGTCTAATACCTACATTTTGTGAAACAGTGATTTGGTTTTGATATTAATTTAAAAAAAAAAATTTAGAAGTAGTAAACAATGGCTAGAAATCCTAGAAATGGCCGGAATGGACTCACCCTTGACTTTTCCTCTAGTCTGGTCATCATGACCACAGTGGCTGCTCTCTGTTCCCACACCATCCTCCAGAAGTCCCCGAACGTTTCTGGCAATGGACCCTGAGTGGCAATGTAGGCATTCTGCTTCCTGTAGCCATCAATGTAGTTGGCATTGATGTAGTCACTGCCTGTAATACCTGAACAAATAACACAGCAAAATAAACATATCAGTAAACATATCAGCTTTGGCAACTATTTTATCACCATACCTTTATCCTTATTTGCATCCTTTTGCTGTTGCTTTGCGCAGTCTGCCAGTTATCACACACACTACAACCTGTTTCCCAATTAATGAAGATGTAAAGATTCTTGTGTGGAAAATAAATAACATATCTAATGAGTTTATGATGATGAGCAATGAGCAAAAAATTGGTTCACATGTTGGAATTCTTCAAAGGGAAGTGGAAGAGTCTTCATATATGACTGATCATGTCTGCTTTTGGGGCTTAACATATTCTAGGTATTATTCATGCGCAATAGATCCTGGTGCTTGTTTTTAGAACAATTCTTTGGAACAAATACAAGATTATATGAGCTGTTAAAAGAATCTCACAGCATTCCTCTCCTTCGGCTGCAGCAGAGCTGGAGGAATCCTCAGTTGTTGTTCCATTTGAATGGATTAAAATGCAGAAACTGCCTCACTGTCACAACTTCCTGCACGGCTCTTTTATCATTTTCTTTGTCTACGTCTGGGTTCTGCCTTGGTATCTAAATATATGGAGCAGGAGCCTACATCTGATTTACCACCACCAAGGATGGAGTGTGGTTGAAAATGGAAAATAGGAGGAGTAAATCTGCCATTCAGACAACACAGCCAGGGGGTAGATACAGCTGCCATCCCTCTCAGACTGTTACCATGCTCTGCTGCACACCAGGCCCACTAAATCTTGCCATAAGGCACCCGTCCACACTGTTGGGTAGGCAAATGTGTACAGGCAACATTTAATGCAAGGATGGTGTGCTTAACTCTTGTAAGCTGTATCGCATAATCCTGCTTCTACTCACTACATGCAGCTATCAAAGCACGACACCCTTTAAAGTGTCTGCAGTAGAGAGACATCATTGAACAGCTGAAATATGTAGTTCACCTAAAAAGATTGCAAGTGAACAACCTATAAAATAATCCTTTTGTTTGTAGGTTGATGTAAAACCATCAACAAACTTGGATCCTGGGGTTGCTGGGGTTTGGTGGAGCCCAAGTGTCTTTGTGAATATTTCTAATTACTACAGGCTGAAAAAGTTGTTTGAGAAAAACATTACATATGAGATAATCTGCAATTTCATTTATAGCTGAAAGTGATCTTCTAGTGGTAATAAGAAAGAACTTCAGGGAGTTCATCTTCACAAATTCAACTTCTACAGTCCCGTCAGTAGAAAAGTGACTCCAGTAAGGCAGAAACTGTTTCCAAGGGTGAATTCTCTTTGACTGGCGTCTCCTCGCTCAAGCAAGGCAAACAAAGAAACACTTGGCTGCGCTAATTTTACAGGAGAGAGAAAGTGATGACAACAAATAGGATGGAGACGAGCAGCAATTTTTAAATTTGAAAAACAGGTAACGAGCGAAGGCAGAACAAAAGCGAGATGAAATACAAAGTGAATAGAAGAAAAAAGAGAAAAACGTCATTAAAACGGTCGCCGTGTTGCGCAATCTGATGGCGGTGCCTTGGTTTTAGTCATAGCTAAGTGAACACAGAATGGCAATGTGCCTGAATTGTTCTACTGCCCCGACTAATGGCAAAATCACTGCAGTGTAAAATAGAAATTTCAGACTTGATTAATTTATGTATTTATGGAAGAGGCCTTTTTTTTCCCTGGGATAATTTGTTATGCATGTTGTTGCACCGTCAAATTGGCCTGACTACAGCAAAATGTCGAAATCTGTGGAGTTGGGAGTTTGGCACAACTGTGAAGAGTTGTAGAGCACTTCTAGTGATGCAACACCAGAACAATGTCAGCTGTTAACAGTGACTACCTCTGACAATGTCTCTTGAGATTTTGGAGTCAGAGGGAGAGGCTTACTGGCTCAGAGATCCTCAGTACTAAGTTTCTGGGAAGTCATGAGTTCGAGGCAGATCGGATGAGACAAATGGAACGAGGAAAACACTGGTTGAATTCATGGGCATATCAGGCCCAGGGCTGAGTCCGAAAATGAGTTCAAACAAGTCTTTGTCCTGCCCCTCAAAAAAAATCTGATTTCATTAAGTGGATAGCTGTTTGGGACTGAGCTGAAACAAGTCCTCCTTTTAGTGTCTGACAAAATGTGGTTTGGTTCTATAAATTAATTGGTTGTTGCTGAACTAAATCTGAACTCCATATAGTATTAATTATTTCACTCATGTTTAATTCTATTTTCCCTCTTGCTCTTGTACTGACTCATACATAGTGATGTAAACCTGCCCAGTGTAGTGCATTTTTATTAATTCTTTTTTGTTCTGGAGGTTCAGAGTCTGCTAAAATTCCATCACATCTACAATTTCATGGACTTTGTTGTATTTAATGTTTTATTCTACATTCTGCATTTTCGGTCTTCACTATCTAGTCCCATTTGGTCTGGTATGTCTGGCCAGTACAAATTCCTAATTACTACAATTGACTCTGTAATTATGTGAATTTCCTCCTTAGAGCTCCTCTGTGGGGTTGTGTGTGTGTGTGTGTGTGTGTGTGTGTGTGTTTATGTGTGTGTGAGGATTTTTGAGCCTTACCCTCGATGGGAGCCAGGATGACACGAGAGTGGTCGTAGGCAATGACATTGGCATAACGATTTTTGGGCTTGTTCACCTCCAGATTGGAGTGTTCCCAGGTGAACTGCTGGCCTGGATCAATAGACTGATGGCAGAACAAAAAAGCCAGGACATGCACACACAAAAAGAAATAAGAAGAGCTAAGTGATAAGAATACAATAATGCTGTTATCAAAAGAGGATGAAGGGTCAAAAAGAGGATGGCGTTGTCAAAATCAGTTCACGGCCTTTGTTAAACGCTCTAAACAATCAGTCATAGTACTTCATCAAGAACATTTATGCATTATTTTAATGAATTGCTAGTAGCTCAATCACAATTTGTACCATTCCTGATAAATATTCCGTTCTCTGTTGGTTTGTTTAGAAGCCGTTGGTGTGGGGTAGAACGCTTGATGAATATTTCAAGTTCGGAATTCAGCTTGAAGGGTGGGAGGCTTGAGAGACCAAAGACAGACAGAATGAAGTCCAACTGGAAACCTGATCTAATCTCTTCCATGCAATCACTGCAGCAATCAGGATTTCCTTCTGTTTCCCTGTTTCCGCTCATGTTTCTTTCTTTGTTACTATTTTCCTTATCTGCAACCCTCCATCTTAAAAGTCTCCCACTTTTTTTTCCCACTTTTTTTTTTTTTGGGCTGTATTTCGTTGTCTCATTATCTCCTGCCTCTGCTCTGATGTTTACTCTTTCTCTCTCTGGCAGTCACGCTTCTGCTATTTTCTTTTTCTTTCAAGATTAGCTTAAAGCTGGTCATGTTTGTGTGTGTGTGTGTGTGTGTGTGTATAAGCATTAGGGTCGTCTCTGAAATAGGTCGATTCACAAAGTGAAATCCACCACTGTGATGTCCAATCTTCATTTAATTTGAAGGGATGTTTCCACAGATTCATTAAAAATGGACTCAGTGATTGTTAGAATTTGAAAAACTACAACAGCATTTCTTTCTGTTGCTGGTCTATCATGACCCATGATGACGACTATGAAGAAGAATGACAGCCTCTGTCAGAAGGAGTTTCTGCCTGACAGGAGACGGATTGTAAAGCCTATGGATTCAGTATCGTTAGGTAAAACCAGAGCTGCCTTTTCATAGGTGATTACATGTCAGATCATATCCTCTTCATCTCTGCTCTCCAGCTGAGGTACCCCGCTTTCCTCTTCCCCCTTCACTGAATCTCAATCATTAACCAAGCCTCAACACCTCATCTTTCTCCTTTCTCCCCCCTCTCCCCCTTCATTTTCCTCCTCCCTCACATCCTGCTTGGCAAAAAACCAATCAGTCAAAGCCCTGTAGAGCTTGCTTGGCAAGGCAGGGCACCCAGACAAGCAGTCATTCATCAAGAAAATAACAAAATTAAAATTACACTTCTCTATTTAATTTGTTCATTTATTTTTCCTGAGGGGAGGGGTTGCAGAGAGAGAGAGAGAAAGAGAGGTCGGTAAAAGATGGGGAAGGAGAAGAGACGAGCAAGTGGTTTAATGCTCTCTCCAAGCCAAGTAATTAGAAGTTGTTGCAGCGTCAACTTAGGCGTCACATCTCCCGTCTCTCTTCCCTGCGAATGGAACAGACGTCCATTTGGTACACAGCCTGTGTGTGGATTTATGAATAATAGATACCAAAGAAATACTGGATCACTATGAGAAGTCATTATCCACCAACATTCACCGGCAGGCATGATGACAACAATCTATGCTGGTGTACCTGCTTCCTGCGTCCTACTGGTGTTCTGCGAGGGGACAGGCGTAGTGATTTAGGGATTGCGAGTGGGGGGATATTGCTTGTATGCAAACGAGAGCTGATTCAGCATTCTTGATTTCTAATCAACACTGGTGTCATTTATAACCGCCACGGACTCAGAGCTCAGACAGCTCGGTTACAGCCCCTACACACACACACACACACACACACACACACACACACACACACACACACACACACACACGCACACACATACACACTATGATAAAGCTAGTGTGCTTGTCCACAGAAAAGGTTTAATGGAGTTCTGCTCACAACAGACTATATGAACACTGTGGAAGACAGAGCATCTTATTCTAAGTTAATTGGCGTGTGTGAAGATTTTTAAAACACCTATTTTTTCCCTTAATGACGCATTACATTCACTGTGATCTGTTTTCTTGGAAATGTAAAAGCCTTGGTCTGTAATTTGTAATCCTTTGCTACTTCCAAATAAGGACATGAAGTCTGTTTTCCATCAGAAATATTCTTGTTTTGACTCTTGTTCCCTGAAGTACAACTGGACGCAGTATACCGGAATGGTTATTTCACTCAGCCAATAAGTTGAAGAAATTGTATTTGAAGTAAAAGTATTAGAACAACAAGCCAAGAGAAATTATACGTAATTAAAAATGACAACTGTCTTGCGACTGATAACATATTTGGGGAAGTTGTTGTGAGTAGCTGATATTTCGTAACTGCATCAGATACAGCATTTTCAACAAGCTGGAAGACAAGACTTGGATGAAGAAAAAGAACCACCTCCCTGGGGCGACATAGGGACTTGTGTGCCTTTCCAATGAAAACACAATCAGACAGAAATCAATAGCAAGAAAACACTCTGACCTTTGGCCCACTCACCTCATATTCCTGGGAGAGTTTAAGATTATCATTGGCCTTGAGGAGCTCTGTGTGTTCTGCCAGCTCTGAGATAGGGATGGGAGGATGATTCACCATACCTGCTCGCCAGAAAAATTGTGATAGAAATTTGACACGAGAAGAGAGGAAAGAAAGTTCATTAGTGCCGTACATTAGACAAGTTCAATACTTTAAGAGCAGCTCTTATGGGTAACAGTTTTTTTTTGCCTACATAACAATGAAGTTTGGGATTGTAGCAGTGAGGAAGCTTGTGCAAAACATGGTGAATATCACAAAAACCAAAAAATGTATTGTGATGTTATTGGCACTTGATTGTACCAGGCCAGAGCTCAAAAACAGATTTGTCGAATTACTTGCCAAAGAGACTGGTAGCAAACACCCACAGACCAAACTGTATCAATTCTCACAGTGGTCATGGTGCTGACAGATGGAAGGACCAATAAGAAAAGTGAGGCTGAATATAAGCGAGGAATAAGACATTCAGAGGCGTAGTTAACTTTAATAGCTACACTCAAGATGAAGAAAGTAACATTTTGATGGTGAAATCACAAAAAAGAAACATAACACACTTTCTGAATCAACCAATTGTTTGTGCTCATAAAAATCTCTGAGGAGAATTCTATACTGAGTCATTGGTGGGAAAAAAATCTTTTTTTTTTTCATGCAGATAAATCTATAAAGATGGTTTCTTTGATTTCAAACAAATCAAATTTTAAATACTGTACATTTAGACTATAAACACTATTTTTAAGACAAAGACTTCATCAATTTCTGCAAGAAAAATGAGAATAAAGCTACTCTATCAGTTGTGACATATTCGCCTCTACCACATCCTCAAAGCTTGTTATGCTGTTTTTTTTGTTTTTTTTTGGCACAGTGTCAATTTTTACTGTTTCAACCTCTATAAAAAGGTACATATTCAAGAATGGAGCCCTGACCTGGGGCTTGTGGGGTAGGGAGGGGTGGGGGGATAAGGGGCTTAGGAGTGTGAGTGATGCTGAGTGACACAGTGAGCTGCTCCATTCCAGTCAGTTGAAAGCAAGCAAGGCACTGTTTTTCTACCTGTTCCTTCAGTCGGTTTCCCTAACTTGGTGAACACTTGCTGTCAGACGGACACTCCTGACCATCCAAAACTACACATATGATCTGATCTCATTCCCAGAAAGATTTTTTTGGGGGGAGGCCTGCATCAATATAAACTAAATATTATGTTGCTGCTTCTACAACATTACCAGCACTGCTATGCACTTCAGTCACTAATCTATTTAAGAACATGATGTTGAGGCCCTGTGATGGTGGATGAAGCAGCCATAGAGCGCAGCCCTGTCCCTGCATGCAGACCGGAGATGCTTAACCCTTCAGCATCTGTAGGAAGAGATCTCTTTCTCTCTGAGGGACAACGTCAAGCATCACCATAATGTTGTGATGTCTTTAAAAAAAAATGCCACCAAAGCACCACTCGGCATGCGTCATCACATCAACCATCCTAAAGTTTGCATTCTCACAATGATTAACATCCGTTCAATGTCGGTGAGGGGGGCATTGGTGTTTTTACTGCTTTCTGCTGAGATTACCAGAGGGATCCCAACTCTTGGTGCCGACAGTCTTCATTAGAAACGGTAATTTACGTTACACTGACAGTACAATGGAAGAACACCAATTACATGAAGATTAACAAAGATTACAATGCACATATGAGACAAATGAGGAGATGACACTGGGTGCCGTGACATCCTCTGGAAAATGAATGGACACGCTACATTAACAGCCTACTTGACAGGAGGCATGCAACAAACAGCCATGCCCTTATTACATTGAATCTTTTTTCTTTCAAATATGATAATATAAACTCAAAACTGGGCAGCAGGAGAATTCTAATTATATTTGTGAAATAGGACAAAGCTGTGTGTTTGTTCATATTTTGCTTGAGTTATTAATTATTTTTAGAGGGGGATTTGAGATGATCATCACAGGAAAAAAGAAATGCTGCAAATTAAATTTGCCAGTTTGCTTCCTTCATATTCAAAATGAAAAGGCATCAGAAGCAAAGAGCGCAATAAGTAAATCTGTATGTACTGTAAATGAGGGGACCTCACTTCTCCTTGAGAGGAAGATCAAAGACTGTTTGTGATGTGCGATTGTGAAGTTGTGTATTTTATTGTGCCCACATCACTGTCTGCATGTAGAAGCATCTGCTACAGTTAGAGAGAAATATACCAGGACAAACTATATACTTTAACTGAAGATGGAAGTAAAGTGTGATGTATTGTTTTCAGGTTAAGCTTAAGGTTATATATGTGTGCTATTTTTTTAAATTTTATATTCCACTAATCCCCGAAGGAAAATTAGTTTTGATCTCATGTTTGGAAAAGAATGAAAATATCTCACTGTTTAAAACAGGAAATCCATCATTACAGATTAGTCAAACGCCCTACGCTGCCAATAAAACTAAAGCTATAAGATGCCATGTTTATTATCACCTATCCCCATTCCAAAACTCTAATTTTTCTTTTCAACACATCATGATATTTTCTACACGTATACATACTCCTTTTTTATTGCGGCAATCAACAACATGATCAATGAGCACAGAAAATCCAGCAAGCATCTAATTACACATCTCCGATCTCCCATCCGCAGTAGATGAGCCTGAGAAATATAATGATTCCTTTTGATCAACCAAAGCAGTCTCTCCAAAAGCTTATTTATGATGCTGCATATATTTATATGAAAGGGAAGAAATCTGTTGTGGATAAGCAAAGAAAACCCTAACCCCATCCTAACTTCACACATGGTGGGAAATTAAAAAAAAATAGGGAGGGGGACTGGAAACTCTGCTTTTTCTCTCAGATGATCTTTTCGCAGTGAGAAGAGACATGCATTGATCAAATGTCGACCCATTGTTTGCCACTGCTTTAATTAATACTGCTCGTTATCTCTGAGCACAGAAAAAAACCCTGTTACTTCAGAATGGAAATGGAGCAGTGGTGATGAAGGAGGAGGGAGAAGACGGGAAAACAACAAGGAGGTGAGGAAGAGAAAGAGATTGCAGAGATTATTCCTGTAAAAGAAACACCCTTCAACCATCTTTACATCATCAGAAATGATTGTGACAGGTTATTTATGCATGGTGGATTAATGCACAGCCAGCAGCCCAAGTAAATACAGTGACGGACATCCAATTTAGGAAATAAAAAAACAAAACAGATTGTTATGCCAAAAAGAACCAATACCAAATTAATTGGTGACACTTTTTCTGCATCGTGTGAAAAAAACAAACAAATGCAAATTATGTATTTGTAAGAGGAGCCAAGCGGTGCTAGAAAAAAAAGGAACAAGAAAGCTTGTATGCTAATGCTAAAAGCACAGAGACTAACTTTCATAGTCAAAATCTGCTTCACTCTGAGGACTGCTTAGCCCAGAATCTGTAAAGAACAGCAAACAAAAGGGAAATAGTTTCAAAAGGCTGTGATGCAACAGAAAATGCAAAAAGAAAGGATAAAAATGTATAAAATGACAAAAGGCCAAGGACAACCCCCCCCCCCACACACAAAGTCAGTTGTACATTATTTCAACCTTTCTTTTGTGGCTGAAAGGACAGACATCAAGCAGTCTGCCACATATACGTGAAAGAAGGACACGTATAATCAAATCAAAGCAGCTATAGTTGTCCTTATGAGCCACAAACTTCAGCCTCCGATAACCCTGCTGAGAAAATCCATCTGCCGAGCATTGTGTGAAGAGCCATTGAGATCAAGGATAACAAAATTGATTTTCTATCTCTTTTTATAAGCACTAGTTAAAAAAAGGCCCATTGACAGGAATGATAAAGGAAAAACTTTGTTCGTGTTTCCGGGTGTAAACCAACTCTGAAAATTCTCTTTGTGTGCAGCTTGGTGCTGAAGCATTGGGAGTGAAAAGTGTGGAAAAGTGTCCACATTCTTTGCTGACAGCTGTGGAGCCGGAGCTGATGGCAGTTGAGGCTCAGAGGAGTGTGCTGATGGTTCAAAGTATTATCTGCCCCAGAAGAGAAGTCTGCTGAGAATGCAGCCAGCAACGTTACGTCTGGGTAGAATCAGGTCTCATTGACTTCTAAAGCAGAAAGGAGCCATATGTGACAGCACTAACTGGACATGTGGCTAAAGAGATGCACTCTGATGGGACGCTGTTATTCTGCCAATCAAGTCAAGGGAAACAAATTTGGCTGGGGCTGAAAGCCGAAATCAAATCACTAGTGACCCTTGGGGACAACGATGAATCATATCATCCAAAGATGGTAACTTTGAAAACAGATCATTTGTTCCAGACCATGTATGGGAAACCAGAAATGGAAGGCAAAGAAATCGAACCTGCAAATAAAACTGAAATTCTTTCAGTCCTTTTACCAAAAAGGCTGGTCCCAAAAACACAAAACACTTTCTTTTGGTGTAGTAAGGAGGAGCCAAAAGGAGATGCATTATTTGGTTCCTCAAAAAGAAAATAAACCTGACATGATTTATTGGCCTAACACTACGAATGAGCTCAATTGCATCAAATAAAAGTGGCTAAACTGAGTTTTTTCTGGGTTTACCTGCACCATCTTTGAGAGAGGACTTCAGGGTTGAGACACCAAATGAGCATAGAGAGACCAAGACATCGAACATCCTTCTCACTAATTGATTTGTGACAATGACTAATCAAACCAAGGCGGAGAGTGCTCTGTTCCACTGTCTCTAAGTATCATTCATCACAGTGGGAGGGAGGCATGTCTTATTATGTTAAAGTGTAAGTGTGTGGGCTGTGCATCTGTGTTTTGCTGGAGCTGTCGTTGTGTAACAGGGCACCGCTGCTGCAATTGCTGTAATTTGTTAAGAAAAACAAGTAGGCTGCTGGTGATTGGTTGGTGTCCGTGGGTTTTGCAAGTATGTGATGTCAAAAATAAAGGGTTATATTTTTTAATGTGTAAGTCTCACCTTCTAATAGGGGGTGTGAGGTGCTATATGTGATGCTGTATTGAAATGGATATGCTCCATGTTTCTCTTCTCTTTATCTCAAGCAATAGGAAATATATCAAAGGTGCAAAGAGGAGTCAACACAGATTGAAACTATTTTTATATTTGTAAATTTATATCACTTTGCATGATGTGAAATGCCAGACTAATTATGTGCTATATATTTTCAGATATATAGCATAGTTAAAGCTCTAATGTAGTGTACAAACATTATCAATGCAATATTTAATGGAGGACAATAAGAGATTAAAAAGAAGGGAGAAGTGAGCGAGTGAAAGAAATGAGAGGAGGAAAAGATTGCACACAGGATCTGTACAGAACATATCAAATGAGATGTGTTGCTTCATTACTTTGGCTCCATTTGCCCATTAAACCTAAGGCAATAATAACGATAATGACAAAACAAGCCACTCTCTACCTCTAGGAGTTATGGGATGTCACTTTCAAGTTGTGAGGCTTAAGGCACAAACACAGAATGTACATACTCAAAAGCACTGCCCAAGCTTAGCGTATGGGAAAATCAAATTACATCATATATTCCCTCCCCCCCAGTAGGAGGGGGTCACTGAGCACACATTCCCGATGTGACATATGGTCTGCTGGATTGGAGGGGCCTTGGATATGTGTGCTGGGAGTATGCTCGTTTGAACAATGGCTGCTATTAGGTGATGTGGATGTTCACAAATGCTCACCGACCCACTTAATTGGGGTAAAATGTCCAATCAAATTAAATTCCCCGGGTGTGGATATAACAACTTCACCCAGTCCTGCAGAACAACAGCAGGGCTGTGGAATGATAATGACTGTCATATATAAAGAGAGGTCTCAGCATGTATTGCTGAATGTCATGTAAATGAGAACAAGAGATTATAATAAGGTTTCTATTATTTAAGAAAGGGAGGGTTGAGAGTTGAGGGCAGAATGGAAAGCGCTTGAAATCAGAGACAAATAGCCGGAATGGCCATTATAACCTTGTCATTACATAATGACTGATGCGGATTTGAATGCCAAACAAGATAAGGACGGATGAGGGCAGTAAAGTGAACTCCCACATTTGGGACAACTCTCTTTTCATCCTTCTATCTCTCCTGTCTGATATGAAGACCCCCTCCCCCCCCCCCTTTTTTTTTTAATCGAAGTTGCAAAATCAGGTGGCATATCTGGGCTCCCAGAGAAACTGGAGAGAAGCACTCCATTTAGAATTCCAAGCCTTTTGATGGCGCAGAGACTGGCTGTCGATGACAGATGGATGGCTCACAGACAACTAGGTTAGGAGATGGAAAGTCAGAACGCCAAAATGAAGAGAGTGAAGAAAAGAGAATGCACAGAAAAAAAAGGTAGATGTGTTTTTTTTTTTTGCCTCTGGAGGATTTCCTCCTTTTCTGTCATTTGCTTCAGCAGGTGAAAACAATGCATTTAAAATAGAGAGAAAGTTCCTCAAAATGCATTTCTCAGTGCACTGTCAAATAAACTGCTGAAAGAAAAACACAATAAAACCATCTAGTGTAAAATTAAAGATAATGCTTAGTTACAGGTACCTACCGGGGTGGCATAATTTTATTTAATGTTTTTACATCACAATGTCAAATACAGCAGGATGAAAGGTCTCCAAAATAACCAGCACACTGTGTGCCTTTTGATAAATTGTGGTTTCCTTCTGTGAACTTAACTGAACCAAATGCAACAACAACAAAAACAACAAAACCATGATTCAGATCAGTAACTGCAGTTGCAAGTTCCACCCTAGAATAAATTACAAGAAGAAGATAGGCCGGTAGATTGTGTTTAAAACACAGACCAGGAGAAAATGCAGGAGCTCTAGAGAATAAGTGTGGGATCATCTGTACTCATTTGTTCACAACAGGCCTTGACTCGGGTGAACTAAAGGAAGTAAACTGATTAAAATCTCTGGGACCTTCATCACAGGTTTTCTTTTTTTTACAACATAAAAATATAAGTCCAATATATAAGTCCATGTGACATTATTTTTAAAATTCTTGTTAAACTTGTATAACGAATAATTCTATTCGGATATGGCAAATATCCACACAAATAACATTAGCATGTCACACAGGTGGTGATGAAAGCAACAGAATAATGAGGGAGAATGTCATGGACATCATTTATGGTGCAGCATCAATTCAAAGTAAGCTGCATTATTTGTGAATAGTTAGTGTGTGTGTGTGTGTGTGTGTGTGTGTGTGTGTGTGTGTGTGTGAATTAAATCCTTCCAGCCTTCCTGTACCTGGAGTTTGGAAGTTGATGCGTCTCATCTCCACGGGGTCTGTCGGATGGTGGGGTGTAATGTCTGCGTTGTTCAGCAGGCATTTTGTGCGTGGCTCTGACTCTTTTCTTTTGCGACTGGAGAGTGAGACAAGTGACATGTAGAGAGAGGGGTAGACACACAAACAACAAAGAAACAGAAAATATTTTAGAAAGCAAAAACCGGAGAGCTGGGAACTTGTAACAAGAGTGAAAAATTTTCCATGACTGTTAAAATGCATCTCTTGTTTTTGCTGAGACAAACAACTTTCTCTTTCCCAGCACATGCAATTAAGTATAGCTATACCTTACCTGTCGGGTTTGCTGTTTCCAGAGAAAGCAAAAAGAGTCAAATAAATACATAAAGATGGCGAAAACATAACACAAGGAGAAAGGGAGAAGGGGGAGAGGCAAGAAGAGAGATAAATCAATAGAGAGCAGTTTAAAATTCAAATGGGGGGGGGGGGGTCACTGCTGGCCTCACAAAATGCGAGCTAAAGCTCACCAGCATTTGGGGGGAGGTGTGTGCATTGATTTGCATGAATGTATGTGTGTAAGTGAGTGAGTATTCAATGAAATGCACAAGTAAGCGCATATTCAGATGTGTGTCAGTGTACATGAGTGTTCATGTGTGTGCATAAGGGTGCAGAGTAAGATGGGGAAGGGCAATGTCAGGGCCAAGGGCAGACACGGAAAACACTATTCACCAGGGAGAGATGGACGGGGGAGGTGGGAGAGCGAGGGAGTGAGACAGAGAAGAGAGAAAAAAGAGAGATCCAAGGAGAGATGTTACTCTCCCTAACCACCAAGATGGAGATAAAGCAAGGTCAGACAGTCAGGGGTCATCTGACAGTAGCAAGCTGTACTTGTGCTGTTCACACCAGCCTTGGTCCTCGTGAAAAAATTCAACAATGTTCAGTTGGGACTGAACAGACTCAAAGTACAACAAGGGAGGATTATGAAGTGTATCCATATGATCAAAACCTCCAGCACCCTGAGGACTAGTGAACTCAGACTCTATCGAAAAAGGGTGAATTTTTTTTTTTTAAAAAACATTTTATGTCCACCATCAAGAAAAATGGGATTGTTCATCATGAAATACTAATTATTACCAAAAATTGCAAACTATAATAGTACACTATAAAAGTCAAAGCTGCAGGAGGTACTTTTTTTATAAAAAACAAACATTTTCACTGTGTCCTCACAGTAACACATGGAATTAGTTTAGAAACTGGACCTCTGTAGGCCCCTCTAATGCTGGCAACAATCCAGCATGCCTGAGTCTGAAATACCAACCAGAGCCAGGAGAAGAGTGTCAATCAATCTCATGGCAGCCTGTCTCTTTCTGGTCAGGCTCTATTTTGGTTTTGTGCAGTAGCTTCCTTTGTGGGGAGGGGCCATGATGGCTTCATACTCCTGATTGGGGGTTCAAATTTGGGTGTAGAAGATTCTTTGAAATATGATAAGAAGGGCTTTTTTTTTCTCCACAGATGATATGCCTCACGTCCTTCCATTAGGACATAGTAACGGCTTTAGATAACATGACAGGATGATTTTTTAATGAAAGTCTCTCGCTGCAGCTTTGAAAAAAATAGTGACTAATGTGGGCAATAATGAAAAAAGAAACTTTCATATTTCTAGTCTTATTACAGTAGATGCCTATTTAAATAACTCTGTGACATCTCCTGGTTGGCAGACTACTGCATCGTTTCTATTCTATTGAGTACCATCTCAAAGAATCTTCTCTTTTCTCCTTTCTTCAAACACTCCCTTCCCACAATCATCTTTTACACAAGAAAGATGTCTTTCATCGTTACATGCAACAATAATTTTGAGTCTTTCGATAGCGTGCTGCAGTGAATATAAAACAGGCCCCCCATGCTCCCTAACATGCAATTATATCCCTATAGCCCATTTTCCCAGAAACACTGCAAATAACTGGCTCAACATCAAATGAAAAGAAAATATTCATTCTGTGTTGCTGGTGGAAAACACCGTGAAATTTACAGCATATTTTTATGCCTATTTAGTAAAATGTGGATCAAATTCTGTAAGTTGTATTGTTCATGTAGACAGTGGGTGAAACAAGGCACCAACCATAGATAAATGACATTTTCATTGCCAATTCAAATAACTAGAGGATGGTTAATGGTATACGGAAGCCAAAATGAGGTGATTAAGTTACTTCTCAAAGCATTTTATTATCAGTCCGCTCAGAATAAAATGTTTTCTATCATTTGAAGTTGAACAATGTTATTTTTAAGTCCAAATTGAGATAGGACTGCATAAATAAAAACAATCTAAAAAACAACTCACTTTTTATACAGGAGAATGGCAATGACGATGCAGATGATGAAGACCACAGCCAGGACAGGCCCCACCACCCATATGAGCCCGTCCCCAGTCTCCACTGGCAAGGGATCCACCACCAGTTCAGGGATTATCACTGTGTCAGTATAAGGGCTGGTGGCAAACATTTTCTAAACAGACAAAACAAGCTCATGATACACAACCAAGGTCACAGCATGGTGTAAGTAAGAGATTGAAGTTCTCCAAATTAAAGTGAACTTCACTGGCATAAATGAGACAAAAACTTAAATATTGAACTGGACTGTACAAAACCAAAGCAAATACATCTAGAAAGATTTATGTGGATGAAGATCAAAGTGAAGCAACTTAATGAACAGAACTGAATTATTAAACTACATCTACCGACAAGGCTTTGACTAGAAGTAATTTCAATCAGCAGTCATGAAGTTGGCTGAACTCATAACTCACCCCAGCAGTTGCATTGAGTTCAGCCAGCAGGAAGAAGACATATTCATGGCCAGGTTCAAGAGGCTTGTTCTCGCAGAAGCTGTGGCGATGGTCAGATCCCACCGTAAAGCTGGAAGGCAGCTGCTTGAAGCACGCTGTGATGTAGGGTTTCCTTTGGTCCAGCTGAGCCAGCTGACGGCGTGAACGACGCTTTAAGGTCACATCCCGCAACAGCTGATTGATGTAAAATGGCACTAGGTCACTTTTTATTTTTATATTTTTTACAAACACTCCTTTTTCATCCTCATGCTCCGACATTTAGTTGGCAATAATTTTCAAGAACCGCAACTCCAAAAGAGGTCTGATCTAACAGTTGCTGTTGAAAGTTTCTTCGTAACCTACACATTGAAAAGGTATATGTATGGTATATAAAATGAAGGAACCAACATAACCCTACTCACAAATTAACTTGTCAGGACTACAAGTTATTACAATTTTTCAATATATGTATTACTTGCTGAATTAAGTGACTGCCCTGTACAAGAATGAATCCTTTGCAGTGAGTTGATGGAGACCAAGGTATATTGTAACTGCAGGTTCAAAAACGTGAGACATTCTGTATTACCAGGCTTCAGCTCCTCTCTCATTTATTTCAAACTGCAGACAGAGGCATGAAGTAACTGGAGGAAATATGTGTAATCCCAAATCTAATAGGGAAGGTTGCTCTTGATCTGGCTCTGAAGGTGACCCTGGGCTATTGGAAAAGAGGGAGAAAACTGCAATTTTCTCTTCCGCTCACTGGGGGTTATAAATTAGCATTTCTGAGATGTACTTATGTGTGAGTTCATGTCTGGTACATGGTGAGTACAATAACAGTTTGATTGGTTGTGTCCCTCCCTTAATATTTTTGTGACAGAAAAAAGGTCAGTTTAGTTAAAAGGCTTGTATAACTGTTTTGGAGTTACTTCGTTCCACATGTGGTTTATTCTCAGTCTAGAGTGCCAAATTAATTTTATTAATTTCTGGTGTACAACCCTACATCTTTAACATAACCTACCTCTTCCATGTCCATGTCATCAGGGTTTTTCAGGTTTTTGACACTTCCTGATGTCCGCTTAACTGGCACCACGACTACATAGAAGTTCCTGCAATACAGTAGCAAAGTATATTACCAAACTAGAAAAAACATATTACCGTTGCAAGCCTTTATTATTTACATTTTTTTTTTTAAAGAACTTGTCCAGATGCTACTTTTAAAGGGGATTACATACGATAAGTGCAGACCTAGAAAATCCAATTGTGAAATATTGTTGCTGGTCTCATGGCTGGAAATTTTTTTTTTTTTTCCACAAAATTATGATGTTATAGGGAACTTAACTGTTTTTGGATCTCATGCATACATTTTCCTATTAAACATTGTGAAATTGTGTCATGATTAGCACATTAATCACTTGGCAATGGCTATACACAGTGACCTCTACTTTTGATCATAAAATTGTCACCAGTCCATCCTCAAATAACAAGTAATTCAAGTAATTCCTTCAAGGCATTCCTGAGATATTACAATCACAAGACTGGGGCAGACAGACAACTTGAATACGTAATGCTTGAGGTCATTTTTTACTGACACTGCAGAACTGTAATAGGCAACTAGAGAACCATGGACTCCAACAGGCCAATCTAGACTCCAAACTCTCACTCAAAGCTTGCTAATCAGCCTGCAAAATATTGATGAATTCAGAAAATGTGCACATATAACCACCCAGTTCCTTGGCTGGCCATCACCTGAGTTTTACAGCAGCTCACAGACTGACTACCCAGAAGCTGTACTGAGAATTAGTAAACTTGTCTATCAAAAGTAGAGGTGTTACTTGAATTTTTTATTTGTGTTGTGGAGGTTTAGCTATTGTTTTTCATGTTTTTTATGAGTCTGTTCATACTGAGAAAGCTGAGTAATAATGACACCAATTGTGGAATTTGATACAATAGTTCGAAATTTCCAAAAGATCTAGCAATTATGAGCATACCAGAATGCCTAAGTGCTAAACCTTAACTTTAACACATCTCAGACTTCTTAATCCTTACTAGAGCTCAAGCCTTCAAAACAATGTATACCTAAATCTCTCAGTAATTCAAGATAATTCAGACAGAGCTCACAGTGCTTCTCCGTCAACCAGTCATACTCACTTGACTTCCTTGTTATTGACTGGTGGAAAGGACATGGTGTGCATGTTGTCAGACTCAGAGTAGATGTCCAGTTTGGGTCCCTTGACTAGTATGAGTGGTGCGGTCTTGGCCATCACACGGTGTCGTGGCCCACCATCCATACTTTCTTGGCAAGTCACTCTGAACTCGTAAGAAGTGTTGTGTTTTAGGCCAGTGATGAGTGCTCTCATCTGCTTTGCATCCACATCCATTTTCTGACGGTTGTACTCAATCTAGATTTCAAAAAGCAGTTCAGAATTACATCTCTAATTTGAACCACAGACATGTGGATGCCAGAAAATTTTGACATGTCAACAATTGGGAAATGGATGCACAGTTAATGTGTACATTTACATAAGAACAGATACAGGAAATTGATGTCTAAATACGAAATAAGGGAATAGTTAAATTTGTATAAGGTGATATATGGCACTGACACAACCTAATCCATTACAAACAGCAATGATGTAAAAGATATTTGATTTCATCAAATTAAATGAGTTCTAAAAATCAAAGATGTGTTTATATAAGGATACAGTTTTACAATGAACAGTAATTCAGGTGAGAAGTTAAAGTGCATTTGGCAATACAGTAGACTCACTGTGCATTTGTAAGGAGACCTGCTTTCAGAAAACTTCCAAGCTAGGAAAACTGTGGTCTTGGTGGCCCACCTGACAGTAAAGTTCTTTGGGACGTCTGTTCAGTGGACAGATGAAAGGAAAGAAAGAAAAAAGAAGACCATCAACAGTGTGTTAGTGAATCGAACATGTTGAGAGTCCACAGAAAGTGAATCATGAAGAAATAAAACTGTTCCCCTGCAACGTTCCTCTGGGTTGGAGAGTGAGTGAAACAGTGAGCTGTGACTGGGCTGTGAGAAGGTTAACGCTATTGGTTAAGACAGACAGCACGTAAGACTCATGGACAACAAACCCATAGAGCACAAGGTGCATCCACTGACCAACCCTTGTGGAATGCCAACCAGTCTCATCATGGCCTTGACACAAAATTACCACTTGAGCCATAACAACTGGCCCATGTGCTCACTCTTGGTGCCAACTATTGCCAAGGCTCAACAGTCTGGGTTGGCACTGCCAACGGGGTGCCAGGTGGGCATAAAAACAGACCCAAAACATAGCATGCCAACAGTCTGCAGCAGTGCATCTGGGGGATGCTATGCTACAAGCTGTCCTGTTAAGGGATGGGGTGGGGTGTGGGAATTGGGAAAGAGAGGGGGTTAAGAAAGGAGGAATAGCTTAAAATGAATCCAAAACCAAAGATAAAGTAAAAAAAAATAAAACAAAATCAGCTTTCCTGTCATCTTAGTCTCAACATACTCTTGGAGTGACCAGGTTTGACTGAGGTCCTACCTTGTTTGAAAACTGGGAATGTGAGAATGCATTGCATTGGCTACGTGGGTGTGCTTGGCAAAGAGAGTTGGAAAGATGTCGGACACAGGTGACCAAACAGTACTTACCTTGAAAGTCTAGCTGCTCCCCTCCTCAAAATGACTGACTATAACTTACTGACTTGATTATTTACCTTGTTTTCTTTAGGGAGTATCCCATGGCAAAACAACAATTAACAGGACTCTTTTTTCTTTCTTGAAGAGTGAAGAAGAAACTTGAAGAAAGAGTGGAGGACTTTTCATTTTTGTGTTGTATTGTTTTTAGCCAATTTCCAATCCCCTGCCAACCTGTCTGGGAAAGAAACAGGCAAACCCTACCTGTTGGATCCAAGGCCACTGTCCGATACTGGATAGGTGGACTGTAGGGCCCTGGGCCTACACTGGTGTGTGCACGGATTTTCACATCATATGCTGAGTTCGGTTTAAGACTGTTGAGTACATAGCTGGACAGACTGGGGGGCAAGTGGAGCTCCCGTGGTGCTCCTCCTGTACCAGCCTCCTTGTAGGCCAAAGTGTACTCTGTGATAACCCCATTTCTTTCAGCCAGCACTGGTGGAGACCAGGACAGCTGCACTGAGCAGCATGTCACATTGGAGCCCTCATCAATTTGAGGATATCCCCCTGGAGTTTTCTCAGGGACACCGAGTTCCACCACAGCCTCTTCCCCGAAGCCTCCCCTGCTCTTGGCTGAGATTTTAAAGAGATATGTAGCCCCTCGGTGAATATTGACCACAGAGTACTGTCGTTCTTGTGGGGCAAATTCCAATATGGCCAAAGGAGAGACATCTTTCCGGCCAAACTGAAGCCGGTAACCCTGCAGGTCCATGCCATTTGTGAGGTCTGGAGGATCCCAGCGAACAACAGCTGATGAGTCTGAGTTCTGTGTCACTGACAGATAGGGTGGACCAGGCACTGCAAAGACAAGTAGGAAAAATCGCATCATATACAGTTTGTATTTTGCAGCATTATGAAAATGATATAGATTTTAAAGGTGACAGGCTTCAAAACACAATATGTAGATGTGACATATTTATGTATTCATTGAGAAAGCTATAGTTTAGCTACCATCAACCACCTGACAGCAGAAATTACATTTATATTATTCAGCAAAATTTATGTGCATTCCATTATTAGAGGAATGGGCATGGTCTACCAAAAAATAAGAGTTAACAGGTTTCAGTGACTATTGTAAAAATAAACAGACCATAGAATCCACACATACTGTAATGATGAATTCCGGCCATCTATCATGTTGCACCTTTTCAAATTACTTCACGTTGCGTTGAACGGGAATGCAGAAGACTCTAACAGCCTCTAAATTCTTAATTAGTTACCCATTACTATTTCATGACGGATGCAACAGCCCTTCAAATTAATTTCCATACTGCAAACCATCACTATAACTATCATCAAGCCAGTGTCATGTAAGAGTCAACTCAGTGTAAAGTGTAGTCCATGCTTGGGAGTTTAGATGCCAATCTTTAGAATGGCCCTGTTTCTTGCTCTTAAAAGGCGGGGGGATTATACACTACTTATATCAATTCTACTTTTAAGGCCCCATCTGTTTGATAGAGAAACAGCAGTTATGGGAAGCCTTCAGCTCTCAAGATGCTGTCAAGGCGCTTTGAGAGATGAGTGTGGATGATTTTCAGTTGAGCCCCATCTCTCTGTAAATAGATTGCATCTTGACTCATCCATGTACCATCCTTCCCCAACACTACCTGCCATCTCTTATCTTCCTTTCTTACAAATACTACATACTGGCAAGTACAAATGAGGCTTAAATTGCAGTCAGACATTGTCAGTGACATACATTATTGCAAATACTTGATAAAAATAATAACATAATTCATTTTCTTCTCATAATGTTTGGAGTGAAAAACCAGTGTGTATAACCAAAATAAAAGAAATGGAAGACTGTCAGTTTATTTACTTTTTAAATGAGTTTTGTGTACATGAGATTTTGAGACAATTGATAAAACAACTGCTAGTTTCTACAGATTTCTGATTCAAAAAGCTTACCAACTTGCCCGGCAAGTCCCCAACATTTGATGGAAGTCCCAACATTTTCAGGAAAAAATAAAAAAAGCCGATTAAGCTGAATAAAAATGATAAATTCTAGTTCAATGTGCGACATACATTTCATCATTATCTTAAGCAGCCAGAATTCTGCCAGCATCTTTTCTAAATTGTTCCCAATATGGAGGAGACAGTGTATGCTCTTGTGTATGCCTAAAGAAAAACTGCTGCACCCAGCATATTTTCCAAGACTGCTCTGCCTTTTTTATATTGCCTTATAAAGCACTTTGATTTAAAAAAAAAAGTTTTCAGAATGACGCTTCAGACATCACTGTCGCTCTCTCTCTCTCAGGCAGCCATTATAAACTACTGTAGATGACATTGAACTCATCACCTGACATCCTGGAAAGCAAAAGAATTGAGGAGATGCTTGTGTTGGTCCTGGATTACAACAGCCACAAAAAACATTTGTGGGAGAAGGTCAGCAAGATGCTGAATATTGCAGACGAATGACTTTTATTACTGTATCTAGAGGTAAGATCGGGGCTAAAAAATCCAGCCCAACCCGAACCGAGCCCGACGGTATTAAAGCCCAACTTGGCCCGAGGGTATTGAAGTCCGACCCGAACGTAATTATTGACATTTTGAGCCCAAACCGGCCCGAATTTCGGGCTTGGATTCGCGCTTAAGATCTTACCTCTACTTTCAGTGCGTATACGATCGGAAAGGTAAAGTGACAGGAGAAAATACAGCTGACGCACGGAGGGAACTGAGCAGGTTTTGTAGATGAATGTTTCTCATACAGCACCTTCTATGTTTTACCTAAATTATTTATTTTATAAGGGTATTCCTTAGTTTAATACCCATAGATTGTTTGAGATACATAATATATAAATATGTATTTATTTCAAAAGTTCGGGCCGGATCTTGAGCCCGAACCCGAGTCCAGAAAAAATCGAGGGTCGGGTCGGGCCCGAACTCGGGTTCGGGAACAAGATCTTACCTCTACTGTATACCACAAATTTGTTATTCTGTGTAGTCAAGCCTAATGACAATAGATTTAAGTTTTAATTTTAAGATTTAAGACAGGTATACATTATCAAAGTCAAACCTCCAAGGTCAAAACCCTCAGGAAGATTTATACTTTCACATAAGAAAAAGAACAATTATAGTGATAGATTTGTTGTTTAAGTCTGCTGGTTTTATTTTGTACTGCTGTTTTACATCACCTTCGATGAAAAATAGCATTTTTTTCCCTCAGAAAGTTGTTCTTGAGTCTCTTATAACAAAATGTATGCCTGATGTGTCTCCATCTGCTTCCATACACATTTCAACACAGTGGGCTGTGTATGCATATGCATGCGTTTGTATCTGTCATGTTAAAAGCCATGATTTGAAACCAGCTTCAGATCTTCCTCCATCATCATTCCACCTGCACACAGAGCTATTTGGCTTGTTGCCCATTATAGACTTAAAGTAATTTGGAGAAACTACCATTAGTCTGAGGCAAAAGTACTCTCCCTCAGTGGAATAGGATTATTGTGTGTTTGTGTGTGTCTGTGTGTATGCGGATATATATGGTATACAGTATATATTTCTGATCAGTCCTAAAGTACACATACAGAAAAACACACACACAAAGTAATCTACTCTGTGCAGTCTCCCTCCGCTCGTATTAGTCCTTTCCGTTTGCTAATGGTCTCCATTCTGAGGGCTGTTGCTACAGGAAGGCGGCGATTGGTGAGTGGATGGTGGCTAGTCAGCTGAGCCTTTTGCCGGTAATGGAAAAGCGGGGGCACGGAGTGCTGGATGAGACAAATGCTCCTAATACTAACTCCTCGGACACATACCATATCTCAGCTTGGTGTCATTTAAAAGCACACAACGACCTGATGTTTACTGCAAATCAAGGTAGTAAAATGTGAGATTTCTGTGATTCATTTCTTACCACCAAATGTATCCACTAAAGCCTTTGTGGTACTGATGCTGTTTCATTACTTGTACATTTAAACGGTGGCCTATTGCACACAGGGGAGAAGGATCACAGGCCAGCAGATTGGTGTCTGGTATGTGGAGTATTGTGCTTGTGTGTGAGAGCTTTTGAATGTGTGTGTGTGTGTGTGTGTGTGTGGGTTTGTGCATGAGAGATAGTGTGTATTTGTGTGTAGTGCTGGCGATGCTGGTGTGAGAGAACAAGGGCATAGTGAGGGGGTAAAAAATGAGTGAATGAGGGACGATGAAGGTGACTAGGGACAAGGAGCAATCTACTGCAAAGATGGTCCAACAGGGATATGGGGGGAGGGGGGGGGGATTGTGTGTTAGTGTGTGTGTGTGTACATGAGTTATTCTGGAGGTTCTTGGATAACTTGATTGTTTCTCTCTTTCTCTCCATCCCCTCAACAATCTATGCCCCCCCCCCATCTCTACTTCTACATGTACACACTGCCTAAACCACCCTTTCATTTCAAAACCTTCTTCACATCTCTCAACTCCACTGCCCCCGTCCTCCACCCCACTGCTGTCTCTATGTCCAATTCAGGGTCAACTCTTGTACAATCCCTTGTCATTGGTCTTCCGGCACGTTTCCCATCATGCCACAGTATTAACATCCAGTTGTTGACACTCACTCAGCCTGATTGAGAAATGGCTGATTAGGTTTCCTTCTCGTTTCCTCTTCTCTCATACACAAATAATGCATCTTACACACACACACACACACACACACACACACACACACACACACACACACACACACACACACACACACACACACACACACACACACACACACACACACACACACACACACACAATGTCAATTCTTCTGCCCTGTGCTGGGTTGCATAATAATAGAATTTTTTTTTTCGAATGATTCTGACTGATTAACCTTTGGCTACTGCCTGCCTACAGGGACTTGACAAGAAGAACATGTGGGGGGTAGGACACTTTTTTTTACAATCTTAAAGGTTATGAAAAATCCATCATTCTCTTGTCGTTGGTTCCCTCTCCTTTTGTCTGCTTAATGAAGGAATGAAAAAACGTAGGATGTATGTAGAGTGGGGGTGGTAATTGGCTTAAGTAAATGCCAACTAACTTCACAAGGGTCTTTTCAAGAAGCAAAAACCAGAACAAGAAAAGAAAAGGACTTGAAGTAATACTTCTGTAACTGTACATTACACCAGATAGATTGATTTTTGTAAATATTTGCTTAATCTGTGAAATTTATGCTAATGAACATGCACATCTGAAAAAAAAGTGTCGAACCAGTGGTAACAAAAGACTAGGAATGGTGTGTCATACTAAAAACACCTGACTGGATCATTCCATAGGTGAAGAAGAAGCTTTTATTGTCAGATACCAATACATCGTAAAATGTTGTGAAATTTGGTCTCTCATTCAAAAAATTTAAACCTGTCCTGAGAAGCATGACTCATGAAATTAAATATTTCATCCAGCATCTAAAGAATGTTCCTGTCATGGCAGAATGCTGTTTATCTAAAACTGACAAAAATGTCAGTTTTAGTGTGTAGAAAACTACACACATTAAAAATGTGTGTAGTTTTCTTGTTTTCCTGTCCTACAAATCTTGAAAAAGATTCTGTTTCTACCAGACTGGACAACCAGAGGGGCTTTACATTATATGAATCAATTTTTTAAGTCACAAAAACAGTATTTTCATGCTCCATTTTATGTTGTTATCATGCATGCGTTTCCAAAAAAAGACCAAGATCAGACATCATTGTTTCTGATGTTAAGATGTGGATGTTTAGGGTAGAGAGAGAGAGGAGAGTGAGATGTCTTGTGAGGTAGCCTCTGCCACCACTGTATGAATGCTTGCGTTCATAAGTGAATTTTGGCTTGTGTTGAAAAGAACTCTGAGTATTCAGACTACATATGCTATGTTGCTATGTAAGTACAGGTAGTCCTCAACATAAGAATACAATTTGTTCCGAGAGGTTGTTCATAAGGTGAATTGTTTTCAAGTCATTATTTTTTAGATTTTATTCTATAATCTTCTTTTAAGGACATTTAAATGGCATTACTATCCTAAATATGGAAGTACTATTCCCTAAGACTTAGAAGAAACAAATACAGGATATAAAAATACCACATAATGAAATACAATACAGGTACAAGTTGTTTCGAGTTAAGTTGTTGTCATTGGTTTCCAAAAAACCCCCCAAAAAAACTACACTTAACAATAAAAATACGGGATTTCACTCAAATTCATGTCTGTCTGCCAAAAATATTGGACTCTTCAAATCACCACAAAACTGTTAAAAGCCCATAATACCATGTTACTGTACAATAAATATGAATTCAAATGTATATTGTCTCAAAATACAAAAATATTGTGATCCACACGATTGCTGAGTTCAGATTAGTTTACAGTAAACTTTTCCTCCTCATAATTTAATCCTTGAGAAGAAGAAGAAAACTCTTCATGTAACTCATAACCAGTTTTTAAACACATCCAACAACAGCCAGAGTCAGTTTATGTTGAGGATTTTATGTATGGTACTGTAGCATGTGATTGAGAGCAAAGGAAAAGGATGGGGAATTACTGTCGGTGAAAGGCAGTGTTACCAGAGAGATCTTCACCACTCTCACTCTTCACACTAGCCTTTGCTTAATCATCCATGATAAAGTATCCAAGGTTCAAAGCCTGACGCTCTGAGATGCTCACAGATACAACAACAAACAACAAGGAGGGGGAGATGGGTATCGTAGATGCTCGAACGCAGCTGTGCTGCTCAGCAGGGGCGGGGGCAGTAAGGGGAACTTCAGGATAATAGTCGCATTAGTTCGAATTTCCGAATGTTCTTAAGTTGAATGTTCATAAGATGAGGACAACGTGTATAGGCTAGTTATCTTTTTCCCCTGTACATTTATCATACAGTTGTGTACATATCTATCTCTGACACTGATTGGTGCAAATGTTTGCACAAAGGGACATTCATTTTTGGAATATCTTAGTTCAGGGTATCACAGAGCCGCAATGATTTCCATTCTCTAAAATAAGTGTACCACACTCACATCCAATGTAACAGGTTTAGATTGTGCTCATGTTCACATCCAAACAAGCTCAAGCAGCCTAGTCAAACTTATGTGCGTACCGGTGGTAACAAGGCACTAAATTGAAGAAGACAAGACTTTGTAGTGTGCAGGCGTTAGCCTGTGGTATTTTATCCTTAAAGCTCAAACCAAAGAGCCAGCAGGGGTTTTCAAGCTGTCAAATCTCTGTCAAAAATCTTCAAACACCTCACATGACCTCTAAAAATCTGTGGATAATCTTCTGAACATGATCCAAATAATAAATACTGCTCTAAGAGAAGCAACCATCAACTCAAATAACGTTACTGTTCAGAGATCCAGATAAGGCTTGAAAATTATTCCATCAGCTAAATACTCTGGATAAAATTCAGCAGTTAAAAATGTAAAAAGTTGAAGGAAACTTTAAACATGACCTAATGCATCTAACTGAATGTGAAAATTTCTTGAATAGCACATGTCTGCTTATACTGATCCTCTAGAAAGGCAAGGTTTCAAAGCAATGCAGTGTGTTGTGATTTGAGTGTCTGACAATAGATGAGGAGGTAGACTCGCAACAGCAGCTTCATGAGAATTATAAGGAAACCTTGAGCAAAGTATCATTCAGTCATGAGCTTATAGAGAACTGGCTATCGTTACATGAATAAAGACAATGCAAATAAAAGCTACTAATAAATGATTCATCCATGTACCAACCTGCCCCTTTGGTCACCACCAGTTTAGGTTTACTTCGGGCACCATCCCCCTTGGTGGTGTATGCAGCCACCGTGATGGAGTAAGTGGTGTCTGGCTTGAGTCCTCCAATGATCATTTCCTAAAGGAGACAGAGAGAAAACATGAAAAAGGACATTTTATTCTTGAATTTTTGATGATGTGACCCCCTCCCATGCAGCTCAAACCGCGCTTGAATGTTAATCTTAGTGAATCGTCTCCTGGTCATCTTTATGGGGTTTCATAAGGCATGCATCAAATGTAACATCCCCCCCCCACCCGTGTAATGGAAGACCATTCTATTAAGTATATCCTGAGAGTTGCCAAGATTGAGGGGGGACATTACGCATGTAAATGGAAAATAGCCTCTCTTATTCCTTTAGCAGGATTACAATCAACAACTTAACTTGATGATAAATGCATGCTGAATACATCCTGCCCACTCACTGGCATTTTTTTACCATGGCTATTTAGTTTCCTTGAGTCCTCTTCAAAGAGAGGCTTCCGATCAATTCTAATGAATCTTTCAGAGGAGCAGGTTTGAACGAATTCAGAATGAGGTTTTTAACAGGCTGGTTGGCAGAGGGATGGGAGAGGTCAATAAAGGTAAATGAGCTATAAGCACTATCTTGCACTTGAGATGGTGTTCACGTAATGCAGATGGACTGGGGTTTCAACTGTGGCTTCAAATGAGGGAAGAATTTGTTCTATTTATTGGAGAAAAAAAAATCTGTAGTTGAATGGCCATCAAAGATGTGATGAAGATATTATTTAAAAAAAAAACAACCCTGCAAATACAGTGATTTTAAAGACACAGACAGAAAATCGATATGATTTAAAAAACATGCATATAATTAAGAAAAAACACACAGCAAAAGAACAACACAAAAAAATATTTTTTTAAACACGGCACGAGACAAGCAGCTTTAGCATTCCAGGCATGAGCTACAATGGATATTGCATCAGTCACCATTTTGTGGAAGTTACCAGGAAATAGACATTTAGCATTTTTTTTCTTAGTTGCATACAGATGTGCTCTTGAAGCTGCCTGGTTGGCGGCTAAGGTGAAACCATCTGAGCCATTTTGATATTTAAACATACTGACAAATATTGTAGGAGTTGCATAAAACCTTGAGTCCACACAGGTTGGTGCAATACCCGCTGTTTACACTGTTTCAGATACACAAGCACTCAAGCAGAATTTCATACTCACATATTCAGCTGTATCGTCCGTTTCCCACTAACCCCCCCCGCCAAAGACGAGAGTGCAGGAGAAAAAGTAACATTTTACAAAAGAAGAGAAAGAAAAAGGAAGGGAAGAAATAGGGTTGTGAGAGATAAAGGCATTAGAGGTGCAGGAGTAGAGAGTCAGAAATAGGTCACTGGTTTTGTGAGGTCAGTGGAGACAGAAGCTGTTTGAAGTCTGGCCTCGGAGCAACTGAAACCAGGCTGGCCTCGAGCTCTTTAAACAATGTAACCACACCTAACAGCAACCTACATCACTGCTAAATCATGCCGAATTGTGGATGATGATATGTAGCTTTATAAGGTTAAAATTTGAATAAAATACATATTTTAGGCTGGCATTCCTTGCTGACTAGTGGTTGCACACTTTTCTTGGACTGGATAACTGGATTTGTGGGTCAGTTTAATTCGAAAAATGCTAATAGGATGCTCATGACATTTTGCCTGAAAGGACCCTTCATTTACATGGGAAGAAAAAAAAAAGTATTTGATTCATTTCATCCCAAAATTTAGAATTGCAAACAGCTATTCTTTTCTGTGTTGTTTACCCCATTGCTTCAAGGGTATAATTTCCATTTGGATGATTGCTACTGTGTACAAAAGTCTTGTTTTGGCAGGATTCCTCGAATATTGTGTTGACAACAGTTTTGTAAAAGCAAAAAGAGAAAAAAGGCCATTATACAAGACTCCTTTACAATTCAAGCTGTCAGTATAGGCTGATTTTTGGGAAAATGTTTTCACGCCAATCTTACTTTTTCCCCTTCAGGCACAGAATAGTATAATCAGCATTTTCTTTCAGTCTTCACATTTGATAGAAGCACACATTCACACATTTCATGGCAGATGTTGCCATAAAGAAGCGGTCTAGACATTCCTAATAAAAGCCATGGAGGCAGAGGAGGGAGGACAAGATGACTGAAGCTTTGATTACAGTTTATCTTTAGGGAAAAAGAAAATTACAGCAATATGAAAAAAAAATACAAGACAAAAATGCACCCACATCGCCTCCCGTACGCAGTGAGTGCAAAGTAAACAAGCTGTGAGAAATAAAAGGGTTCACTGAAGTTTTAATCATTGCACCAGTGCAACTACGTTACTCAACTGTTGAAGTGTCTTTGTAACACATCAAACACTAAATAAGATAAGATATACTTTATTGATGCCAAAGTGGAAAATTTAAAATACATAAATAAAGAGCAGACCTGGAGTGTACTTGGTGGAAAAAACCCTACCCAACCCAACCCAAAGTAAACTATGAGAGGTTCCTACCTGGGCATCGGCCAACATGACATCCTTGATCAGGGGCAAACCCCTTGACTCGCCATTTTCCACACGCACATAGTGAACCTGGTAGCCACGGATCTGACCATTTTGCCTGCCTGGAATGAGTGAGCGCCACATCACCTTTAGTGCTGTGGAGTTAAGCACTTCCACCTCCACTCGCCTTGGAGGAGCCCCGGGAACTGCGGACAATGATATGACAACTGAAATCAGAAATGTTTCTGTATGTCTATTGTTAAAAACCTGTGAATGAGATACCAATATTTTTAAAATATCAGTGGGAAAGTGAAAGTGGTTCTTATTCTGAAAGCACAATAGGCATTATCTCAAACAAATTGCACCGTATTCTTCATGCCATTTAAAGCATCAATTCTGGATAATAGATACATAAACTGTGTCATGATTTATGATAATCCTAACTCACAATGAAGATATTTAAAAACTACAAATGTTTGCAGTGCCTTATTCTCTAAAATGAACAGTCATGTACATTTGTCAATAATAGCTGCCATTACTGGGGAGCTTTCACTTATCCTGACAGACCTTTATGAATGGCCTCGCCTCCAGGCCTCTAGGTACTATGCTGCTGGCCCTTTCTTAGATAGCTGTGCCATTAATGGAACTACTTCGCATAAACTGCTTCCGTTTGCTATTCTACAAACCCTTCAAGTACCCCTTTTACACGCTATTATATATCAAAATCCCATTCCCCCTATCTTCTCCAACATCCTGATCTTCTTCTAAAGGTATGTTAAAAAAATGTAAGCTTGCAGTTATTGTACATCAGTATCAGGAAAATGTTTCAAATATTGTGGTAATGAATGTGAAAAGGAAGAAGCCAATGTGAGGCATCCATCACCGATTCAGATATGCTGTGAAAGAGAAACAACTCTACTAGCTCTACATTAGTTTGTGTGTTTTGTTGTAACTGGATTTGGTGTCATTTATTTTCTGCAGCAGAAACTTGCTGTGTTGTGATTGTTTTGTTCTTGACAGGATGGGAGGTTTCTTTTTGCATCTGAGCTTTTCTTTATATTTCAAATACAATGTAGTAATGTGTAGTTATGTACAGTTTGGAATATCTGTTCATGTATCTACCACAATCATTTATCTGCATCCAGAGAAAAGTCAATTGGACACTCAGTCTGGTTCAATAATAATTGTTCGAACATGACACACACTCATTTCAAGTGTGCTTAGAGTATTTTTTTGTTTTAACTGAGGTTTAGGTTCATGCGCCATGTTCCCCAGCACCAGAGGGTAAATACTGAAGACGTGGAAGATGTTAATTATTTTTCCTCAACAAGATTCAAATAGGGGGACTGACTGCTGCCACTACAGATACTGGAAACACAGCGCCTTGTGGAGTACGGCACTTTGAATGCTAATAGATTTCTGCTGAGCAACGGAATACTGTTAAAAGGCAGCAGGCAGAGGTGGTACATGGGATGTGGTTGCTATTGTAAATGACATTTTGTTAGTACAATTTCAAACTACAAATACGTTTTCCATGTGTCCCTTTTACATGGCTGACACAACAACATGTAGTTTGAGAAGTTGGTGTGATTCTTATTAAAACATGATTTTCCAATATTTTAAAAATGAGGTTGTGACCTTAAAAACAATAAGAACACAAAAAGACATGTATAAATATTTCCACTTCTATGGGATGCACCAAACCCCCCCAAAAAGGTAATTGTTCATATATTTTGTTTTGCTTCTAAGAATTCATTTACCGTCTTCATCGGTGCGACATGTCAGGGGCTCGCTCTCGGGGCCTGACCCAATTACAGTGTAGGCAGACACGGTGACGCGGTACTGGGTCCACTTCTCCAAGCGCTGGAGCACCGTTTGCTCCTCAGGTGCAGGAATTTTGGGCATCTCCATGGGATCGTCATCATCATTGGCCCCTTCTAACTGGCCTACCACATGGTAGTGCACCCTATACCCCACCAGGACACCATTCTGACTCTCCAAAGGTGGGGGGTGCCAACTTACCAGCAGGGTAGTGGAGCTGGTGCTGCTGCACTTAATGTCTTGAGGGGGGGCTGAGGGCTCTAGTAAGTTGGAAAGGACAGGAAGGAAGGAGGTCGAAGATGAGGAGGATGGGGAAGGGGGGAGGAAGGGGTGAAAAACAAAAAAAATAAAAAAGATGGGAGAGATAAAAAATGATAAAAGGACAAAAAACTAACAATAATTCAAATGAAAATTGCAAAACAAAGATGGAGACAAAATACGCTTGAAACAAAAATAAAACCATCAAGCTAATGTCAACACAGGAGGTATAAATGGATAGTGGCAAATGTTTATGTAATAATGAATCAAGATGGTTTTCCTTGTGAAATATCTAGCCACAAGAGTTGGACATGGAGACTGGGGGAAGAGTTTCATTATTTAGAGGAATCAACCACCCTTAGCTGTTTAACTTTTACATCAGTGTAGTTTGACTGTAGTTTGATCAAAGTAAAGAATCTGTTATATATCTGGCGACTGCTTTCATATATCAACTTTCTAACATCCAAAAAAACATGATTAAGCCATCTATTCAAATGCTTTTTAAAAGCCAAAGCCACATAGGCTAAGCAATTTTTTCCCTTTGATATACAGTATATGCTAACAGGAGGGAGTGTAATCTGTTGGTTTTTTTAATTTGTAAGAGTTTAAGGTTTTTTTAACATGGTTATTTGTCTCTTTACTGTTATTCCAAAAACATTTAAATCTTAGATACCTGCGAACTTTTGAAATTAATCTCAGTGCCTCTTGCTTCCAATCCGAGCCAAGCCATAATAGCTTGCACTCGTCTCAAGAGTGTGCTGCTCAAGGGCTAATAAAATGTTTTACTTCCCATATACAGTTTGGTATTATATGGATTAAAGTACATGCATGGATATATTTCTATCCTCCAAAAGGGTTTTGTAATAAAATATATTCCTTCCATGTTAAGGTGAAAAATCTAGTTCATTATTACATTATTGCCTGTTATGCAATTAAAGAACAGCACAGTAATCAAAAACAAATTGAAATACCGCCAAAAAGAGCATTCGTGCACAGCAACTTAGGAAAATGACAAACCATTAAATAAGAAAGCAGGATGATCTTATTCCAAACCAAGGCATAATGAATAAATTATGAACTGAACAAGGGTATTGGTAAATTAATTTCCAGGTGTACCACAATAACAATAATGTTCAAAATGACATGGAAAAACATGGAAAAAAAACTTACAGAAAATAAAAACATGTATTTTTGAAGAAAACAAAAGCATGTCAACTAAAATAAATCACAACCATTGTTTGCATCATACGTACCTGACTCCCATAATTACTAAATCTTAAAGACTTTCTTACCACCAGCACCTGACTGTAGAGGGTTTACTCTATAGTCAGTGAACTACAACACTTCCCCTCCAAGAGAATGTGACAGAAAAACACCTATCCCTGCAATATAAATAGTCAATGAAACCTTTTGGACCATTTGGACTTAATGATATTTGGCTTGGGACATATTTTGGATTTATTGGGAGGGGGAGAGTTGGTTCTGTGCTGTAATCATGTCTGTTCAGTACTCATGTATCTTTAGGCCAGAGGGTCCACAAGACTGTGAGAGGAGAAGCCATGGGGGAAACATTCAATCTCAAGATATTCTGTTCTTCTGCTCTTCTACACAAACATCCATCTTGTTAACAATTAATATAAATCCCATTTCATAGCCAAGTGACTAACTACCTTTGTGAAACTGAGATTTCATTTTGAGAATGTAAAGACACAAAAACAGAAGATGAAAAGCTTGCATTGCTGAATTTATAAAAGTTTAACAGTGTTATGACTGCAGTGTCATTTTGGGCAGAAGAGCTTAAAAAAAATAAAATAAAAAATGGGTTTTAATTATCAGAAAGACCTTCTCCCAGTAAGGACTGAATGTTCCAGCACACACACATAGGACAGGACCTCAGCCACAATTCCCAAACCCTTCTCTGTGTCCAATGGGCTTATTTACTTACGGTCTTACTGGATTTTGAGCCTTTCAGCTTCTTTTCTCCGTTCATATTGTGTTTGCAAACTCTCCACGTCAGGAGTGATTGCTCAGTTTTCAATCTTTGTGGTGTGGAAAAGGCTGTGAATCTGACAGAGCCAGGCTATCACAGTGCACAGGCAACCCCAAGCCTGATAAAGGATTAAGAGTGGCTGAGGCACAGCTTTAATAAAGTGCATATCCCATGAAGGCCACTGGTAGCATTATAGATAGTAGAATTACACAAACACAAAAGAAGAAACTCAGTTCATGCTTTACTTGAGGCCCTTTTGAAGTTTCCTTGAAAGAGTTTCCTAAATGCTATTTGACAAATAATTAGTCATGTCAGCATTCAGATACTTCTTGTTGACTCATAATTCTGTTGTGATATGATGAAAAGCTTTATGTATTAAGTCTGCAATGGCAAGTAGTGTTGGTAGACTTAATCATTATGACAACCTTCATATTGAATTTGTTTTAAGTGCAACATTTTCAGTATAAATAAATTCTGCACATTGATGTGAACAGTTCACATAGGCCGTTACTAGTTGTTTGGTGTCAACTCTTCACATGTCACAGATTGCCAATGCCTTTGCTATCAGAGTAAAAGCACATGTCTGCTCTTGAACTGTATTTTCATCACAAGCCTCAGATGACAGGATTTTCATATTTGTAGATCATTATGAAATTAATCTCCCAATGCCAAATGGCCCTGCTCACACAAATATTCCAATATATCTAAAAAGCTCCCGCAATTACACTAAGTGTGGGGGCTAAACTGCTTGTTTGGCTAAATACAGAGGATTTAGAATCTGCCACTTTAATTTGAGAGATAGCACTTGAGTGGCTACTGGCAGGTTTGAGGTATAATCTAAATGTGTAACAAAGCCTGACAATCCAGGGGCCTGGCTTATAGCTCATCGCAAAGCATGAAATTAATTCTGACGCTATGAAATGGGATTCTTATCTGCTACTCTGGGACCCTGCAGTCCCCTCACACCCACTCCCAGGGTCCGTCTTAGGCCTTGTCAGGATGCCTGCAAATTGGAAACAGCTAGAGAAATGCTGGGAGATTCCTCCACTCTCAGGTTGTGAACACTCGTTGGCTATTTCTGAAGAGTCTCACAGAAATGGACTTTCAACTTGGTCTGACTCTGGCAACATACACCAAGAGGCCTTGCTTCTGAATGGGGACTACTGTTTTCAGTAATATCTCATATATTTATTTCTATTAATAAAGATGTGCCAATGATTCATTCTGTTGAAAAACAAAGACTGTGATCCAAGAATTTTCTTTTTTTTGTACACAAGTTTTTCTACAGTAGTCGCCATGACAAAACCTCTGGTAACGCTGCTTGAACTGACCCCAAAGTTCAACAATCTGCAAAACATTTTTTTAACCACGGGTAATGGACAACAAAGCAAACAAGAAAATCATGTTGTCTCTCTTCGTATTTAGTGGATAAGGGTTTCAGTTTGCCAGACAATGATCTGGGTTCAATATAAAAAGAAGATCTGACTGAGAAGTCTGACAAAAAATGAGATTGTTGTTGTTGGCTGTCTTGTCCAGATGAAACTGAATACAAAAATGCAAAGGGAATTGTTCCAAAAGTTGTGACATTTTATTGCTAGTCTAAATTTTGTGTTCTTCTAGAAGGTTGACAATTTTTATTATCAATGTTAAACTGCACTCTGAAAGTACTTAATACTGGTGATGAACGCCAGATCATTCACGCTGCAGACACAACAGAGAAACACTTTACTGTGTCATGCATAAAGAGAATTTATTCTCTTTCCATCAAAAATATTATGTGAACTCATGGCAGACTGAATCCTGAAACCACTCATGCACTTACCTTTAATAATCCAAACGTCAAGTTATTAATTATGTTGTGTTGCAGGAGTGTTTTGCTTCGTTTGACTTTGTATTTTTTCTGCATTGAGCAATGAGAGACCAATGGGTGTACCTCACACTTGCTCGAGGATCAATGATAAATGTATAAAAAAATGCACTTGCTACCCACAGTTGGTATCAACGAGGCCTGAGGTATAATCATAGAGAAAGGGTAGATAAGTTTAAGACTGATAACTAAAACTGTGTTTGACAGTTGTGGAATATGGGAAAGACTATTTATAATGTTGACTAGTGCTTCAAACACAACTTGGCACTTATTTCCAGCACAGAGATATCATAGCTCTGTAGAGGGGGAGATATTAACAACTAACACTTATACTTTCTATCCACTGTAATTTTATAGATGAGGCACTTGAAAGGAAGAGTCCCTTGTCTCAAGCAGAAACTTGAGTAAAGCCATCAGCTAGACTTACCCTGTGTTTAGACAGCATCCGTCAGCATCACGCTCTTGTGATGACAGTGTTCACTCGACACTGACGCATCTGTCAATACTGGTTTTGCATTGTCCACAAATTTCAAAGCATCAGCAGCAAAGGAGAAGCTAAGCTGTCTGTGAAGTGTGCAGTTTTCCCTCGACATGTCTAAGTGTTCTTGGTCTACCTTCCATCAGTACCTATGCCTATGACTAAATTAATGTGTAATCACTAGGATGACATAAGCCTGCATGGACCTGGTGCTGACAGGTTCATAGATTAAAATCAGAGCAAATTATTTAGACACAGGTTATTCTCAACCATATTTGCTTGATAGGCATGGGTATTATGACACTGATGTTTGTATGTACTGCTCTGTCCTAGGCTGCCTGTGACTGTGGTAGAACTCAACAGAAAAAAAAAAAAAAGAAAATAGCAGCAAGCTACTGTTTGAAGTCATGTCAAACCAATGTTCTTTTGGATAATTAGAAAGTAATAGAACTTATTAAATAAAAAAAGAGAACTCTAATCTTTAAAAAAAACACTTCACAGAAAAGAAAGTGCACACAAAGTGAACAAGGAGATGTTAAGCCATTCCAGAAGGAGCTTTTGTTCCACCACAAAGGGGAACAAGTGGCAAAGAGAAAAACACAGCTGGAATAACGTGACAAAAGAGGAGTGTATTCAATCGCTTTAGCAGTGTATTAGACAAGAAGAAATGCAAACACGGAGTTAAGGAAATATCAAACACATAGACAGGTGAAAATGTGCACAGAAACATGACAGACACCAAGACTGAAATGGGGTTGTATGAACATTGAGCATTTCCATGCCTGGACTGATTAAAGATCAACAATGCAGTGATAAATTCTCAGCAGCACCCCTGGTGGATAGGAGTGAATGTTGCATGCAACTGGTGCTCTCCTCAGTGACTGCAGTGTCCGTGCAGCTCTGTCTGCTGCCAAGCAGTAACAAAAACAACTGTGAAGTAGTTGTTCCAAAACCCCCACAGTCCAGATGTGGGGGTACAGCCAGCACATTGCACTGGTAGAAACAGAAAATGTGTTAAAAGTCTACTCCTACTGCCATGGCTCTCGTATGTCCCAGTAAAAGTCATCTGGATTCATTCTCACAGAATCTTAGAAAGCAGAGACAGTTTTTTTTAAATTTTTTTTAATGAATTAAACATGGCCATTGTGATTTCCATGATCCTCCTGAGGTCAGATACACTTTCCAGTTTCATAATATCATCACTATTAATCTCGTATTTTGTACCTGTTTTTGATTCTTGCATGGATTATATATAATTTTACAACTCACACTACTGAGGACTATCATATCCCTCCTGTTATTTTTAGCTGGTTTGTATAAAAAAGTCTGTTCCTGCCATATGAGTTTTATCATTGGGTAACTGATATACCAGAATAAATTCAGGAGGGAGCACTTTTCATGACTACTGAGAGGGATTTTCTTTGATGACTTGACTCAAAACTAAACAAATACAGTTCATATGAGAGCCTTGGTGGTCAGAGAGGGGAACTGACATTTTTTGTGTCTCTGTCAGATGGAAGAAAATGCACTTGCTGTCAAACAAGGGAAAATAAATATGGACAAATAAAAAGAAATAAAGTAATAAGCTATATACGTGAGCTAGAAGTATTTCAGTGTTGGTACACTTATACATATTTGGCACCAGAGTCACATTATAAAAAAATTAAGTTAAATATAGTTCATTTTAACAAAATTACTTAATATTAATTCTCCATTAAAACAAACTGTTAATACACATACCCCTTTACAGAAAGTAATACACAACAACTTATGCTGAGGTTGATTAAATCAAGATGAAAAAAAAAAAAGAACCATGCCAAATTTTTGAAAGAACTCAGCAATACACCACACAAGTCAGTTTTTTCTGTTTTGTTTTTTTTGTAATACTTAATTCTTCATTCTGAATCAGTTTTGATGGTTGATTAAGAAGATTAACAGAGACACAGATGACAGAGAAAAGTTCTGAAATTCCAGTTAGGAAAAGTAAGTTATTTAATAATGAAAATCCGTTTGTCAGTTACTTCATGAACGTAACGGGAGACTAAATTATGTGCTACTTACTGGCTTGCAAGGTCTTCTGTGATATATCATTGGTGAAGGCTCCAATGCCTTTGATGGAGACTGCTGCGAGGGAAAAGTGGTACTCAGTGTTTGGTCGGAGACCTTCCACAACATAGGTAGACGTGGGCCCAAATGTCTTCTTCATCTATCAACAATGAGCAGTTATTAACCAGCCTGATAAAACACAGTGGTGTAGGAATCTAATGTGAATGTGAATAATAATATTTGCTTCTTGGTGCAAAAAGGACCAATATTTGAAATGAAATGATGACATTCTTGCCTGGGTGCCCAAACTGCGATCCATGTAACGGAGTTCATAATTTATGATTCCTTCTTTCTCATAGGCAGGTTCCCATATCAGTTCAACGCTGGTGTCAGACACAGTTCCAACCTGAAATTTGGATGGCTGACCTGGAACTGAAGAATGTAACACAAAATTTTTTTGTAGAATAATCCAAGAATAACAATAAAGATATAAAACAAAATATTTGTTACAAACCCACTAATGTGATGAGAATAATGAGATATCACATTAAAAGGAATTAAATGGAGATGAATAAATGACAGAGATATAAAAGTTTGTGCTCCATTTTATTGTGGAGTCTCAAGTTGGCTGTTCCTCTCTGCCCTAGCATGGATTGAATGACTTCACTTAGGGCTGAAGTTCTCAGATGTTCAGAGGCTCATTCTCAAACTAAACTTTTTTTTTTTCAGATTTCAACGATCAAACATACTTTTGTCTTCATTTTCAGCGACTACCAATATCTGAATGAACCTTGAGCAGCACAAAAGAAAATGTATGACAGATATTTGGACTGCTGATGCATTAAACCCGCTGAAGATGTGCTTCAGTGGTTGTCTGTCTTTTTCTTATGATTAAAGAATAAATTTGATGTTTCTATCCCATTTGCATATCACACAGGAACCTCTTGTATACAAATTTGGTAGGCATGTAACTAAATAAAAGTATTGGACATAAAGTAATATTTAAATCTTTAACTAGGCATATCCTTACCTCCTTGCAGTACTTTGACATGGACTGGTTCTGAGAAGGGTCCGTCTCCTACAGAAGTGAATGCTAGGACTTTGATAGTATAAGTCTCTTGAGGGACGAGACTCTGGATGGTTGTAATGACACTGTCTTGGACATTATGAATCTGCCAGAGGCTCATGGGCTGGGAATCATCCATGGTATAATAAACGCGGTATCCCTTGATTTGCCCATTAGGCTCCTCGGGCTCTTCCCAACGTACCATCATGGTGTTTTGAGATATGATCTGGGCCTGGATATTTCGTGGTGGACTGGCAGGGGCTTGTTCACCAGTCCGGGTTTCTACTGGCTCACTGGGAGGACCCTGGCCAATGGTGTTAACAGCTGAGACGCGGATTTCATACTCTGTGTTGGGGTAGAGGCCGCCAATGCTGTAACGTGTAGTGGTGATGTCATCTACAGTCTCGTATTTGCTGTCTGGGGACTTCGCCCTATACTGGATGATATAGTAAGTCACTGGATCTGGGTTGCCTGAGTCCCAGGTGATGGTGACACTGGTGGCAGTGGTTTCAGTAACCACAGGGGTACCTGGAGGCTTAGGAAGAGCTGTTAGGGTGAGAAAACAGGAAGGACAGACACGGGAGTCATTTGGATTTACAATGATGAAATGAACTTTGTCGGACCAAAGGAACATTTGGAAATTCCTTCAGTACTTCCAAAGATAATCTTTCATAATTACCCTCCTTCACAAGCAAGTCATCTCTTACATTTGACAGTGATCTGTGCCACAGCTTCAATGATGCCAAGGCTGCTCATAGCCACACAGGTGTAGTTGGCTGACTCACGAACGCTGCTTAGTTCGAGAACATTCCTGCCCACTGGCATTTCATCTTCTGGTGTTAAGTCTTCTGCGTTCAGCATCCACTTGACATAAGGCATGGGTGACCCCACTGCCACACAGGTTATGTTCACACTGCCACCGGGCATAATTTCTTGACTCGTCGGTGGAATGGAGAAACGAGGAGGCACCCGCCGGACTGGGAAAAGGCATGAGGGAGGGGAGAAGATGACAAAAGAGGGCAAGGGAGTCAGAAAAGAGAAAAAAAAAAGAGGCAACAAGAGAGGCCGATGTAAAGTGATCCTTCTCAAGGAAAAAATTAACATAAAGGGTTTAATATGATAATGTAAACTCAAAGACAATATAAAATAAGCAAACTTTTTAAACGTAAAAATATACAAATAATGAGAAGGAACTAAACTAACAGAACTGCTTCAACAACAATGTAGATTAACAATAAAGCAACGATTCATAGCAACAAGGTTCCATTGACCAATATTTGACCCATCACAGCACAGTTAAAGACACAAAAATCTATTACGAGTTTCTCATCTTTAGAACTGAACTCCTTATGTATAGGCAACCTACAATAACCTGATCACCAAGTATGTAGTACAGCCCATGTGATTATGCTATCACATAAGGCCAACACGGCAACCTGGAACTTCCCGCCCTCTCAGGCACTTGTGCCTAACAGGAAGTGGGCCGGTACAGGCCTCTCCCACAGCACAGGAAGTGTAGGGTTACTGGGTTATTGACCATCTATGCTAGGTCTCTAAACACATTCTTGCGAATGTTTTCAACTGTCTCTTCTACCTAGATATCTTAAAGATGAGAAACTTTAATCAGATTTTTGTGGTTTAGGGTAGATCCACTGGACAAAGCCTTATTAAGATCTGACACGGTTCCATTGATAGATGCAGCTATCAGTTTCACAGACAGCATGCATAAATAGACCGAGATAAACTAAGGAGTAAATGATAACAAAATCAGATATAAGAATTGAGATAAAATGCATAGAGGAATATAACTGAAGGTTTGCTAGCATGCCCAGACAAAAGACGATTGGAGAGGAAAGAAGAAATAAAAGATAGAGGATAAAGCATCTGAGGAGAGAATAGAAAAAAAAGGGAACAGAGGAACAAAGAGTGACAGAGGGAGAAAAAGAGAAGTGAAGGTCTGGAGGAGGGTGAAGGGGAGATAACCCACTTCAATGCAGTGTAAACTTGTTTTTGTTTTTTTTTTCTGAAGCAAATGTGACAAAATGTGATGGTGGCACATTGTCACATTGCAGTCCCAGGTAACACAAATAAGTATAGAGGAACAAAGTGTGTGCCTAGAAATACATAGAAAAAGAGCTAAAGTAGTTGTGACTAGAGAGTATACTGTACTATCATAGTGTGTTGGAGTCAAGAAACAGAACTGGATCAACAGGGAATAGAAATCCAGAGAAAAAGAAGAAAGGACAGACAGGAAGTTACAGAGCAGGGTAGATGAATAAGGCCAAAGTCACAAAGGGAGACAAGAAGAAGCTCAAATCTCATGAAGAGGAGGTGAAGAGATGGAGGGGGATGATAATGAGATGAAGAGGAAAGGCACAGAGGGTACTATGCACTTCCATCATTTGTGAATTTGTGTGTTTTTGTATATATCTGAAACATATATGTATGTGTGTCTGTGTACGTGTGTATAAACATGAAATTTCATTATATAAAGTGTGTGTGTGTGTGTGTGTGTGTGTGTGTGTGTGTGTGCATTATGTATGTCAATTGAACAGAGGTGATAAAGCATGAGTAAGCAAAAAATACAGTGTGAACTAGAGGCATCCCATCAACCACTTGACAGAATCATGCAAGACGTGGCCAAGTTCAAGAACATACAAAATAGAATAATGATGACTAATCCTCGTCTTATATAATGTAAGACCATAGCAACATTCAAATGAGCTTTGACCATGTAAGAGTTTAAGTTAGCTGCTTGCCAAATGATTTCATGCCAGACTTTCAGCATGAATAATCAGAGCCAGTAAACACTGTTGTCAAGCCCAATACAACGTACATGTGAAGGCAGTTTTGATTTATTTCGAAAAACAAAAAACATAAAATATAAGATTTAGCATAAAGACAAGTAATGGCTACACTAGAACTTTCATACGGCACTGTGTTTTCAGCTTAAAAGTAAACCAAAGTATCTAATTCAAAGTCAAAATGTTTGTTGGGATGCAAAGGTCAAAGAGAAAGAAGCAAGTAGTGTAGATATAGACATCAAAAATGATGAACAGAATAGCAGACTGAAAGACAGACAGATAGACAAGACAGGAAAGAAAGGGACAAGAGACAATATACAAGGCAAAACTAAACAGACTCAAGCAGCAAGACAGCAGACAAAAGACAGGAAGAGGAAGACAAGCAGTCAGTGACGGATGGGCAGACATACTGTATAGTACGCAAAGAGAAAAGGGGGTTGAGTTGTCGGAGAAAGGGAAGGAGGAGGAGGGCATAACGGAGTATAGAATAAGGAGATTGTGATTCTGAATAAAAATAATAAATAAATTAAAAAAATAAACACCATGGCTCAAAGTGGGTTTGGAGGTCTCACACACTGGGGCTTAAAATCAAGAATTAACTACACCTCCCCTCCACCCCGCCTTTAACATTGTAACTTAATGAGAACATAACTTGTAAAGTCTTGTAGTGGGCGGATGTGAGGTACGTGTTGGGGGTGGGTGGGGAATACGCAGAAAATTCAGGCTGGGGAGACTTAGACGGACGTCAGGGATAGGTAGCATTCCAAAGTTCACCGTGTCGATCCAAGTGGGATTCATATGATCATCGCATGGGACAGTTTGACTTTTTCCAACACACTAAGGGCACAAATACCACCTACACACACTGAGGGGATTTTCACCAGAGAACTGACATTCACTGACCTGAGCACAGAAATAACACAGAGGAAATCATTAAAATGTACATACTGTATATTCAAATGAAGATGGCAGGAAACCTTTGACTTGTCCTCAGAGTTACTACTATTACTACTTTATATGAATTCTCACAGTCCTTTCATTCATTGTCAATATCACTTACGCTACTACCAGACCAAGACACAGCCTTTCAAAAAAAAAGTTTTAAAAATAGCTTTACTTTTGCCGTTACCGTGGAAAAAATGCTCTTTTGTGGTCAGTTAAATCATACATTGATTTTGCAAAATATAGCAAGAAAAATAAGCAAATAAATACCAAATAGAATATTATGTCTGATAATATTGCTAATTTGTGTTACTTTAGAACCAGTAAAGTTCCTCAATAAGATGAAAATGACTTTTTTAGAAAACAAATGCTTCAAAAATATATTTAAGAATCATAAGCTGCTCCGCCCTGAGCATTTTATAAAAAAATAAAGAATGGATGCATGATCTTCTGGTTGAGATACCAAGTGTTATCGTGACTATTATTTGACAGTTAGAAATTCCAGATGGGAGATATTCTATATAAAAAAAAATGCTCAACTGGGGAAAAGGGCTAAAAACAGTAACCTTGTCTTGGGGGAAGAAAAAATATGTCTGCATTCTAATTTTTCCAAAAAATGCCTAATGAACAACAAAGGTGAAAGGGCAGCCCATTCCTCACATGGACATGCATGGGAGTGGCTATGGCATGAGTGACATAAACAGGTTCACCCACATCCACTTGGGCAGACACCAAGGAGCTAATACAATCCAAAAATGTCACCCAAGCCCATCCAAGCATGCCGTTCATTCCCAAATATAGCATTGTTCCAGACACACACGCACAAAATAAAAAATTAAATAAAAATAAAAACGAAACAGCTCAACAAATCCACAAAAAGAACAAAGTCCGAATAGCATAGACAGTACCAGAGTGCGGCTGTGTTCAACAAAGAGGTATGCATCAATACTATTAGATGTTTTTCAGCTGAATTTGTCTCTGCATAAATTTTGCCTCCAAAAGAGTGGCGAAAACAGACTAATGACAACAGGGTCACTTTTTCGAGGAAAAGTCCAATCAAAGTTTGTCTAATACGCTTCTCTCCCTGGGGCTCAGGCCAGCCAATGGACCGGGAGCTGCAGCGGCTGAGTGAATGAGGTTTCCCCACAGGAAGATATCTGTTATGCTTCGAGCACCTACACTCTTAGGGCAACTAAGACCGAACAAATGCTTATTGGGTTTGACTGTGGCTGCTCTGGGATTTTTGAAATGCAGTATAGAACTCACTTAACCAGTACTCAAAAACACTGGGACACTCTTTGATGAATGATAGGTGATCACACTTAACATGGCCGATGGACAGCCAGGAGAGAGCATACTTGCCAACAGCATGCTGACACGTGAATTAATTTGGTTTCAGGTTACAAGAAAATGTCTGGAGTTCAAGGTCAGATGCAATTAAAAAAAAATTAACCCTAGCATACACATGGAGGAACAACAGTCTGTCCAACTGTGAGTATCGCGTGCATGTGAGAACTAAACTACCATGAGCGAGACAAAGATCTGTGCTAAAACTCACACATGTGGTACCAATGCTATTCTAACTTTACATCATAGCCCTAGTGAAGCAAAGAAAATAAAGAATCCCAATTGCATGGACAGGCTCCTCATTCACAGAGACCAGGAGCCCAGCCGGCCCATTTGGAATTGAGATAAAATAAAACAAATATGTATACCTTTTGTTTGGACAACTAGTAACACAGACTACTGTTTCAAGCCCCAATGTGGAGAGAAAGACAAGAAGCCTTACAGTGGACGAGGTGAAAAGCAGTCGAGAGAGAACGCCAGAATACTGCATAACTCTAATAGTGGACGGTGTTGTGGAGGAATTTGTGCCAAAAAACAGAGGTCAGAAGGTGGACATTATCGGCCATTTTGGTGAGGCAGTTTTTGCTGCCCCAAAATGAAAGGGGAAGCCAAAATAATGTGCAGCCTTTAGTGTCACCTTGAAGCTGAGATTACACCCTCTTGCTGCCTGAGGACACAGGCGCAGTATGGAGATCCTTTAGTCACACCAGCTGGGTGAGGCCTACGGCATTTACATATAAGCCACAGGGGTCGGACTGTATTAACATACCTTGGCTGTGCCAATGCTAATCAGTCGCTATCAGTGGCTCATCCAAATGGAAATTATTACCTAAAGGAAACTGGGCGATATCATGGCAGGGATATCTAATAATAGAAATCAGTGGATTTAGGAGATTTCAAAGTGTATGTTTTTTTTTTCCATTGATTTACAGGTAGATGACAAGCAGCCAAATGACACTGCAAGTATCCCCTCATTGTAGTGTTGCTTCAGTCAATATTATCAGTCAGATTGAGGGAGACATATTCATATATTTGCATTAGAAATAATGTAAAGACAATTTGTTTAGAATGGAAAATAAATGCAACTTTAACAGCAACATGTATGTAGTTAATGGATGGCTGTTAACTTGAGACAAACATCTAATAGAGGTGGCAGGAATTTGCATTGGCCAGTGAGGACATAAGGTGTAATCTAGCTTTCTTCCCCAACGTTATACACAAATGCGTAGCAGGACATGCAAGCACATTCCGAATCAGGCAGGTACCTTTGTAGGAGGGCAAACATGCACATGCATGCGTCACAGTCACAGTCTTTCTGCATCACTGTTATTTTTAATACCTATAATCGGAAGCTTTATTGTTGACATTATCAGGTGCCATTTTCTTGTAGTGGAATACTTTGTGGACACTCTTATATGAAGGGCAGCAATAAGGACAGCTTTCACACACTCAACAGGTTTGCTGATGAAAAATGTTTTATATGCCAAATGATCAAGTAGATGTGTGGATTTTAATTCCTAGTTTCTGTTGGGATTAGCTGCTGGATTAAAAAGGGTGATTAAATGTATGTCTAGATTTGTCTTTAGCAAAGATTATGCAGTTTGGTTGAGGACTGTCACAATCTTTACTTTATATCACTAGATACTGATAGAAAATAAGAAATAAATGAAGTTGAAGTAAATCTTCATCTAATTCTGCCTCCTAACAGAAGACATGCAACAAGATGGATATTGTGACAGATGTTTCTGTGAACAAATTCCAGGGATAAATTTGGTGTTAAATAATAATAATAAAAAAACATACTCTTCATTAAGAACTAGGATTATCAAAGAATATAATTTAATTTATTTAAGGTAATTTGTCCCTTTCAACACAACTCTGAGTTTCTCCACATCAGTCAAGTGACTGAATAAGACAAAAAATTAATTCTACCTCAATGGATGAAATGCATGATCTGCTAATGTTTGTTGAGTAACATGTAATCCTCCCAGCCAAAAAAATATGCTTTATTTACCCAAAAATATGTACCTTGTGTATTCATCAGACTACTGGAGCTGTAAAAATGATAGCCAAGATACCTGTAACAGGTGACGTGAGCTTAAAAATTGGTCCAATTCATTTGGACACGTCTTGAAACATCTGGTGCACATGCTGATGCTATCATTTAGGTGAAACTTTTTAAAAGTGATGCACAGTTGGTACAAATCCAACTGCAATATAAACCGCCTCCATTTATCTGCCATTTATTAGCACTTTCATCTTATAATTGTCGGGCTCCTGTATGAATGCTTCAATTTCTGCATGCGTCGCTCAGTACAGCTTGAGAAACTTCATTACTTTAGTCACAGCAACCTGAAAATCAATTATTTTCTATGAATGTGTGTGTGTGTGTGTGTGTGTGTGTGTGTGTGTGTGTGTGTGTGTGTGTGTGTGTGTGTGTGTGTGTGTGTTGGCATGTTTTTTGTCTGTGCAAGGGATAGAAAGCCTTTGAATAATAAATTATAATCTGATTGAGTGTCATGACTCTGAGGGAACACAAACAGCAGTCACTCAACAAAACCAATCACATCTAGCTGCCGCCATTTGAAAATAAAAGTATCTTTAAGCACCCACTAAGCAACAGCAAATGTGATGTCCAAGTCATTATATTGTTATTGATCCACATGACACTGTAAATGGCATCCCTTAATGGCTGCCTGAAATTAACGTGGAACCCAATCAGGTCTAATTTTTTTCACTAATGGGTTGCTACAAACAAGATGACAGAAACACTGGCTGTATACAATCTGATTATTTCTTTCGGCATTTGCATTTGCACTCCAAGACTCAAGAAGCAGACAAGCATCACTTGGCAAAAGAACGCACATCCCACAAACAAATGAATCACAAAAAGACAAACAGTTTTTTTGTTTTGTTTTTTTGAAACGGAAAAGTAAGTTTAGGAACAGAACAGAAACAAAAGGAAAACACACACAAATAAAACACCGTAATCACAACATAAACATAAACAGAATGAAGGAAAGCCAAAAAGGGTTGTATCGGGGAAACATTTGTAGGAAAACCAAAGAAAGACAAGAAAATTGACCAAAACGCAACAAATGCAAAAAGAAAGAGACTAACACTGCCAAAAGAGATTCTGTGCAGGCATGCAAGCGCAGTTACATTCTCTCATCATGCAACAAGTCCTGTTATTTACACGTGCTGGTTTTCCATAACAACACGTGCAAGAAAGCCTTTAGGTGCAGAAGCAATACCAAAGGATGCAAAACGCGAAAAGGCCCCACAATGCAAACATAAAAGTAAATTAACAAGACCCGAGCTAATCGGGTTTGCTGTCATCATTTCTCCCTTGGAAATAAACATTTCTTTCATAATAATTTAGCATCTTGGATTAACTGATTAGTATTTATACAAATTAGTAATGAATAGAGCTCTGTAATAGACAAATACAGCTAAAATTTTTCAACATGTTGATTTTTTTTTTTTTCAAATGTGGGTTAAAAAAAGTAAAAAAGAAAAAACACACCAACCTTCTCGAAGCTCTGAGGGATGTAAAGGGGTTGATGCAGAACACAATGACATGAGGAGAAGAGAAAAATAGGGGAAACACAGAGAGAGTAAAAAAAGCCACCTCAAGGTGTTTAGCTGCAGCTACATTTCCCTTTATTTAATCCTTTTTTTTTCTCCCTTTCCCTTTGTCGCTGCTATCAGTGACACCCGTCTTGAATGTACACTTGCCTGCCCCCCCCTAAATAAACTTTGAACCAAAACAATCAGATTCACCCCAGTGGCCACACTGTCACTTGATAAGAAAAAAATAGTGAGTCTCCACTGGAGTAAAATCAAACGTACCATACTCATAATTCAAAATTTGACAAGCTCCTTAGCCACAAGGAGAGGCTCCTGTGGTGGCCATATTTGCTTTTGTTAAAGAAGGAAACCAAATATAGAGAAAATAAATAAAAACTAATGAGAGATAGAAAATAAAAGACAGTTTGAGCTGAAATTAGCAGCTGCAGTTCAAGACGGTCACAGAAAATAATGTTCAAAGCCAATCATTACAAACACAATTGTCATTTCTATTAGGGTAGTAGTCTGAATTTGTAATTTAGGGATAATTATTTATTTATTTAAATTTTATCCATACCACAGCTGCTAATCTCAAGTGCATTTCGCTTTGTGAACAAAACATAGTCAACAACAAGTATCAGAATTGATTGACAAAAGTTAAATAAAAACAGACAGAGGTTGACACCATCAAGGCATAACAAGTGTGTTACATAGTGTGAAGGTTCCTGAGCCATTATGACCCTTGTGTTATCTAAAGCATGCTGATGGAGCCAGTGTTCATGGAGATTGCATGAATTGTTGGAAATGATCAGGGTACAGCTGTGTGTTTTTGACACACAGCTACTGCAATTATTTAACAGTCTAGTGCTGTGTCAACAAAGCGTTCCCATTATTATTCTTATTTCATTAGTTCTGTTGGGTTCTGACGACAAACCTATTTGGGATAGGACAGAAAGGTAGCGCGTGCACACGCAGCGGCTCCTATCTCTTCCACTAGAGCGGCTCTTTTGTGTTTTTTTACATCCTGTGGGTCTGAGAGGACTAATTTCATCGGTGCTATATGTCGTGCATATACGGTACATTTGACAATAAAGTTGACTATGACTAGTTCTGTAGACCTCTTCAGTGTAATTTGCCATGAGCTTTTCATTTTATTGTGCTGGACATGAATGCAGTGTGTAGCTATTTGATGTTAAGTGTTACTGCATCACAGCTGAGACAGCAAGAGCCTCCAGGATGAATGCAGGAGAGGAGAGACACTAATCTTGATGAACCATTTTTTACCTTCTACTGTTGGATTTTTCTTCCCTTCACCGCGACTTCACGGTATGATGATAGCAATAATAATGAAAAAGCAGCTCCCTGACCCATTTTATAATGTCAGAGTAGTGAATTATTTATTGGGAACAAAGTTATTTGGTACACAGCAGAGGGGGAAAAAACTGAGCATCTTTATTTAATATGCACATTATAAATAATGCATGTTGAAAATGCATCTGCTTCAATTTATCAAAGCTCCCTCAACAGGGATTCATTGTCATTTAGCATTAGTGGTAAAGGGTAGGCTTTTGTCTTCATTGCCTCTTCCTATATGAAACTGAACATTCCCTGCAACTATTTGTTATTCATATCTTCACTTTGTTGAAACATGCAAGCCAAAATTACTACTGACTGTTAAAAGGCTTTTAAAAAAAATAATACCCCAAAGCAGAAACAAGGGAATACTATGGATTTATACTCTGGAACACCATTAAGAAAGTAGAAAAATGCATTTTTAAAAAATAATCTTTACGTAAAACAGGGTAGCTTACTGCGCTCAGTCCATTTCTATTTATTCACCAAAGAGACTATTTTTTTTACCCCAAAATTTGGAGAAGGCAGAGAGATAGAGATTTTGATTGGTGGGTATTAACACTTCGCCACTCAAATCAAAATCGAGACTTACCGTTGTGCTCCAGTACCTGAAAGGAAAACCTAATCAAGAAGACGTCTTTCCCGACTCTTTGGGTCTCATAACTTACGACGGAGGGGAAACAGTTTATCGGGCACACAATTACAGATAGCAGGCGTCTGAGAACTGATAAAGTGAAGACATACGGCTTGTTGTGCTACACATTTCCTTCCAAGTGAGTACGGGAGGGCATTCAAAGACAAAATGGAGCATAACATCATAACAGAGAACAACATTAGTCGGTCAATTATAATTTTGCATTTGGAAGTTTCAGCGCACATGAAATGACATTTGCGGGGAAGCAATATTATCAATAATAAAAGATTTATATTACTGCGTAATGTTATTTTGCAAAATACATTTTGTGCAAATACAGCTGGGCTACAATGAAAGCAATACCATTTATTAAGCTCAACATTAATGCCACTTTACGCTGAGCTGCAGTGTGCAAGCATTTTAGTTAGAATGAGTGGATTTTTTTTTTATTATTATTTTTTTTGACCTGGCTCTTTGGCCAGTTTGCTCCCTACCTCGCACATAAAGGTTAGCAGGGGACGAGTAGCGTACGCCTTCCACATTAGACGCCACGCACTCGTACTTCCCCTGGTCGGTTTCCTCACTGTTCTCGATCTGCAAGGCACCTGGGAAGGGACAAGATCAAACGAAGCCAAGAAGGGAAGGGGAAGACAGAGAAAAAAAGACAGCATGGAGGAAATGATTAATTGTTTTTTCAGTGACAGCACATGAAGGAGTCAAGACAATCTTCTAAATGGCAAGGTACCTTTGAGTTTCACAAAAACGATTTGGGAAGAACTGCTTCTCCCTGTTAAGCTAATGCAGATTACATTACAAACTGAGTTACTCCCTGGCTCTTGTGATCAATAGATAAAATAGATGTAAATAACTAAAATAGAAGGACTAAAGCAATGATGTAAGTGTGATGAGAGGTCATGGAAAACCGTGCTAAATTATTATTAATGGTCCCTAGATTAAGCAAGATTAACAAAAATTTCCTCTCTATTTTCCACTAAATTCATATAAATATCTACTTTTTATCATCACTTGTGTTTCCTTGTAATATTTTCTGGCAAACATTCTGATAATCCCTTGATGCTTGTAGGTTTCAAACAGACACAGTATTTCTTCATTTTGTTATGCTTTTACATTATGTATGTGAAAATAAACTCATTGTCAAGGCATGGCAACAACAGTAGATAAGGGGTATTGGGGGATGGAGGTGGGAGGTGAAACAGCGAGCGTCAGATCATTCCTCGTTAGAGCGCTGTTGATGGCACTTCCTGATGATATCATTAGGGCTTCTGGCTGGCTCAGCAGACAGATTGCAGCCCAGGCTTTCCCCGAAAAACACAGTACCATCACTCATTAGCATTTAGCCAGGAAGCATCAATACGGCAGCCGCTGCCCAGGATGCTTTGTACTATACCATAATCTACTCCATCACAACAGCAAGCTGAGAGAACACAGTGTTGTACCAAACTACCATTCTGGAACATTGGTCTAATAACACTTTTTCAGCTGAGCCACAAATGAGATAATCGATCGTGCTTAATTACAAAGATTAGTCACGCTTCCACCTTGGCCACAGTCTAACACTTGAAGAATCTTTTCCACCTTGCAGTCACTATATCAATATCTACTCATGTAAAAACCCACTGTACCTGCAGCTATAACAATCTATACGTTTCGCTTCAGCCTCAGATCATCCTCATCCCCAAGCATCCCCGGTACATACCTAATGAGCCAAATGGAAACATCTACCTGAGTAGTGCAGGTGGTGGAGTCATCACGTGACTGATTTGGATGCATTTGATGTGCGCTTGGAACAGCAAATGCCAACCTGGTGGCAGGTGGGTTGGAATGTGCTCAGAGACCTCTGGTGCCTCAACACCAGAGAGACCACAAGGTAAGGATGGTGTGAAGTTCAATTTCACGTGGACCATTACAAAGCTTTCTGCCAAGTCCTCCTTTGCTTTGGTCCTTTATGTCGAATAACAGCATTTTTGAATAACTGTTCAACTGAAAAACTGAATAAGTTTTTGGATTATCCTTAATGCTTTGTAAATAATACCCTTAAAGATTTCATTTTTGTTTAAATCAGAGGTTATATATTGTCTCTTACAGTTTTCCTACGTTTGCCGTCTGAAGATCTGAAAGCTTACAACAAATACAAATTAAAAAAAACTGATCAAACATCATCTAATCACTACTATGAAAGAGTGATTGACAACAAAACTAAATTATTTGAGAGTTATTTAAAACCAACACTAGCTGCTCTGAATTCTGTCTCCTGGCCCAAAAAAGTAAGAATGCTTAAACAAGAATAAAACATAATTGTTTGTTCCTTGCTGTCCGTCATGGTTGGGCGTGACTTTTTACTCTGTGATATTATTTATGGTTTCCATGCCCCAGCTGACTCCATTACATATTCTAGCTATTATTTATTAGAACTGATAAGACCACATAAATAGTCAGTATACCAATTCAACATAAAGAGGGCAAAAAATGAGTCCTAATAAAGAGATAACAGAAAGAGAAAATAAATCAAAAGCAATTTTTAGACTCATAATGAGCAAAAATATTGTATTAACCTTTGTGAAGATCTAGCTGAGGTAGGGTTTATCTTGAACTGGGTTCACAAATAAAAACAACTAAAACTGAAAAGATGATTCTACACACTGGATAAAATTAGAACGATCTGTGAATGTTTAAGAAGGTTTGAGTCTGGTGAGAGTGCTTGAGAAAGAGAGAAATCACAACTTCTGTTTCATGATACTGTATGTTCCTCTGATCTGTTAGATTCACACACAGTGGAAATGCAATATCCCGCTGGTGTTACATGGGTTCTGCCCCACTGTGCCAGTTCTGTTTTTTGTAATCTCCATTCTCCACATGACGTTTTCTTCTTGTTTCACCTTTTGCCTTTTGAACCTAATATGAACTGTAGACAACCAGCAGTCAGTTTAAAGTCTCAGAACATTAGCATTTTAATACATTCAAGCCCAAACAAATTTCTCAGATGCATTATCTCCAGTAAAAGTGCTAGCCGAACAAGCTCTACCATATGAAAATCAACCAGCTTCTTTCATTTTAATTTCCTTTTGTCACTCTTTACACTGCACATGCCGTGCTTGCTATAATTGCGCACTGTCTAACTTTGCAGTTTGGCTGATTCTCCAAAGGGCCATTGGCTGTTTTGTTTATGTTATCAGGGAGGTAGAAAACACAAGAAATATAATAATTTGCGTTCACTGATACTTGTTTGGTGACAAGCAGCAATTTAGGTGTGACTCACAAAATGATCATACTGTGATTATGAACTGAGTCCTTGCGACATGCCATCCCCATCTCCAGTTATGTCCTATCACAAACACACATACCAAAAAAACAAAAAAACAAAAACAAATGATAAAGGCCTGGTTGTTTGAATTGCAGTTATTTTTTATTCTAACAGGAAAAAGCTGATTGCTCTGTTTGCAAGGAGAATTGCATGTTTTACGTCATAAAATATGCAGGGGGAGGGTGGGGGGGGGGGCAGTGGCCCAGCCACCTTGGACTGTGAGCTGACAGTAGGAGGTGTCAGCTCACCTCCCAAGCACTGCCGAGGCGCCCTTGAGCAAGGCGCCGTCCCCTTTACAAGTTGCTCATTAGGGCACACCAAGCAGGAGCTGCCCTCCACTCGACCTCCCCCACACTGCATGCCTACAGGTGTGCGCTACGGGCCTGTACACACTATAAATTTGTATGACTAACAACAGTGTGAAAAAGTGAGCAAATAACTCATATCCCTTCTGGGATTAATGTATATTAAAAAAAGTTCTGTGCTTGTCAGCTGGCAGTAGGATGCTAGTAAATCCAAAAAGGACAAGTGCTGAAAGTCATGTAGAATCATAGACGTGTGCATACTACACCTACTTTTAATATCTTTAATATCTAGGATAAGGAAATGGTCCTCGTTAATTAATTGCATGCAATGACATTTCCACACGTCACATGAATGTTGAAGGACATTACACTTTGTGATCTGCTGAGGGGGAATGAACCTATGATTAAAGAAGAGACAGTGAAGTACTTTAATCCACTTACGTGCCACACTGAGTATCTATAAACCACAGGAAGTGCTGCCCCTGCTGGATAATATTTCACGTTTGTCTGGGTCAACGGAAAAAAAAAGAACAAAACCTTTTGTTCTTTTGTAAATCATGATGTATGCCGCACAATCCAAAAAGTCCAAAAAAGAAAGAAACAAAGCTACTATCAAGACAAATAAGGTTCTTGATAATTATGACATCACTGCCATGTGGAACAATTAGTCTCCATTTCAGTCAAAGTGACCCTTCCTTCCCACCAACACTCACAACCTCCATTCTCTACGACTAAGCACTCCTGTCTGGATGTTTACTGGCTTCATCCATTCGATAACGAAGACTATAATGGCCAGTGGGTGTGGAACATTTGTCCAAGCCATGACAGCTGCCCTGGTTAACAGCACTGCATGCTACAGGCTGATCTGATGAGGAGTGATGAGGTGCCAAGGTGTGATAACAAAGAAGACTAGCCTGGCCTGCCTGAGCAGAGTTCAGCAAATGCATGTATTGAAGGACATTTCAGACTCTGGAATACACATAACTGCAAGCAAAGCTGTTTATATACTGCAAAATTGGCCAGACTTTGCAAGTTAAAGAGACAGACAAGGACAGAAACAAACATAAGGACAAATGACAGGATAGAAGAAAAGTGAGGAGGAGCCAGCATGGATGATTCATTTCAGAAAGTGCCTTAAGCTGTGGTCGGCCCACCCCGTTGCTGCTTTGTAGAAGCTTTGCCATGTGTACCCCCCAGTCCCATTTGTGTAATTCAATTAGTGTGCTCCAGTGGGCCTTGATTGATTTGTTTAGGCGATCAGCAAAATGGCGAGCCAAGTCTCACTATTTCTTTCCCTCCCTCTTGCTCCTTCAGCAGCCCACTCATGCCAGCCGAGGCATGCCAGTGGCACACTGTTCTTTTCATCATTTTATCTCTCACTTTCTGTTCTTGCCTCTCATTAGTCCTTCCATTCTCATCCTCCCCTGTCGTTTCCTCACTATCCTCTCATCCCAACATTGCTCACGAAAGTTCCACTACTGTCTAATTAAAACCACAGTTTAGCACCTTACTATAGGACTGAATACAAAACCAAACTAAAAATCTTTCAGAGCCTGAATGGAACTACATGAAGGGCAGGAAAGAGTGCAAGGTATGATAAATTGAGTGTGCTTAATTATTCAAGAAGAATAATTATATTTATTAAAATATAAAATATTTGCACCTACTAGTACTGGTGATACTTTTGTAAAAATTCCAAGCGCACATCAAAAGTAATAATTACATCCCGCTTCAAAGCGGTGATGTATTGTAATTGTCAGCATTTGTGTGTTCGACCGTTAGTCCACCACATATCTTCACAACCGTTGCAGATAGAAAGACAAAACAAAAAGCACATTACTCGGGCAGCAAAGAGGATGAAAATGAGATGATGACCTTGACCTTGAGAAAACTAGATGAAAACTAGCTTTGATCTTTGACTTACACAAGTATGTCAGGGTAAAAATTTTAATTCAGGGGTGTTGCGGGATGTTGCATTCTGTGACTGCATTGGTTCTACTTGCTGCTGTTTTTAAAGAATACTTTTAGCTACAGGAACCTTTGACTATGTATTTCAGTTGTTAATCTTCAGTCATAATATAGAGAAAATGGGCAATGTTGGTCAAGAGTGGGAATGTCCTTTTAATTTCTATGCCACCACCCAAAGGTCATAATGCCGTGATTGTCCCAGCATGGGGCCCAATGTGTAATGCCATTGTTGTTAACTCTCTTCTGCTGCCTTCCAACGTTTGCATGGTATCACTAATGACGCAGGATAGGAGTTGAGCAACCTCTCTACTCATTGTTTACCTCTAGGACATGACATGAATGCCTATGTATCTCAATATTTTCTCCTGTGATCTCTGCAATCTAAGTTAAAAATAAGTCAGCAGGTTCTCGTTTTGTGCTATTTTCTTCTGGAGTAACCTCTCTACCGATGACAGACAATGCAGCTATCGTAAAAAAATACATAACTACAATCTCATCTTTTGATATATTGTCTAAAAGCTCCACTTTCTGAAACTTAAAAATCAACTTAAAGAACGTTCATGTTGGCATTAGTGTGGACATGCACCTTTGAAAACAAACAATCTGCGCCCCCATCAGACACCTTGATCTCAATTACATTTGCATCTCTCTCCAGAGCCACTGACATTCATTTCCTCTCTACAAAAGCACCACTCACTCCTGACAGTGATTTGGTGTCAGTATGTGGTAACATGGCTGGAAGAAATTGCCTTTTGTAGACTGTTTATCTCATTATGCAAATGCTAAGTTTATAAGTCAAATTTGTTTTTGTTCACCACAATATGATTTATGAGACCTTAGTCACACAAGGCGGTGCAAGAAGAGCTGGTTTTGACAATGTTCCTCATGAGTGATGGCTTTAAAATAGTAAAAAAAAAAAAAAATTTATTTGTCTGAAATCTCATTTGGTTCATAAATACATTAAAAACATGATACTTTAGAAATTTGTGTCATGTATGAAATGGTTAAGGATGTATGACATTTATCTAATTGTCTTAAATATTGTTAAATAAATCATCCCTTTTGTAAACATAAAATTTACAGTGTTGATCTTGTTTCTATGAATACAAGGGCAAACATGACAAACTCAGATATTCACTTACCTGCTAGCCCTGTGAAATAAAAACATTTGATAACATGCTGAAACATGACAATCAAGTGAGAGTGAACCCCTTAGTATCATAACTTGGTTCATTTTTAAATGTGAAAGGTTATTATTGAAATTAAAACTAGGGAGAAGAAAAAATATTTGACAAAACTGTTGTTTAGCAAACAGGAATCAATTGGTGACATTCCTTTCTTACTTTGATATCCTCCTGATATCCTACATTACAAGAATTGTTTTTGTGATGGTAAAACAGGTTACATGTTGCTGTTCCTGGAAAAAGGAAGAAATCACGTAGGTCTCCATCCAATCTCAGAACCAGCCAAAACATCCCTCTGCAACCGATTGCAGTACTGTTTATCAAATATCTTATGCCAAATTCTTTCAAATTTAATTTACAAGGGGGAATTTCTTAAACATACAAAGATTATTTTCATTTACTGCTCATGCAAGTATGGGCATTGCACTAGTTTGAGCTACACTCAACAAAAATATAAATGCAACACTTTTGTTATTGCTCTCATTTTTCATGAGATAGACTTAAAGATCTATAATTCATTCCAGATACACAATATTACAACATTTCTCTCAAAAATTGTTCACAAATCTGTCGAAATGTGTGATAGTGAGCACTTCTGCTTTGCTGAGATAATCCATCCCACCTCACAGGTGTGCCACATCATGATCTGACATGCTGATCTGACATCATGATTAGTGCACAGGTGTACCTTATACTGCCCACAATAAAAGGCCACCCTGAAATGTGCATTTTTTCTGCTTTATTGGGGCTCTGGGGACTCAGAAACAGTCTGTATCTGGTGTGACCACCATTTGCCTCATGCAGTGCAACACATCTTCTTCGCATAGAGTTTATCAGATTGTCAATTGTGGCCTGTGGAATGTTGGTCCACTCCTCTTCAATGGCTGTGCGAAGTTGCTGGATATTAGTGGGGACTGGTACACGCCGTCGTATACGCCGGTCAAGCACATCCCAAACATGCTCAATGGGTGAGCATGTTTGTTGTATGGCACAACAGTGGGCCTCAGGATCTCATCACGGTATCTCTATGTATTCAAAATGCTATCAATAAAATGCACCTGTGTTCTTTGTCCATAACAGATGCCTGCCCATACCATAACCCCACCACCACCATGGGCCACTCCATCCACAACATTGACATCAGCAAAGCGCTCACCCACACACGCTGTCTGCCATCTGCCCTGAACAATGTAAACCGAGTGTCATCCGTGAAGAGAACCCCTCTCCAACGTGCCAGACGCCATCGAATGTGAGCATTTGCCCACTCAAGTCTGTTACGGCGACGATCTGGAGTCAGGTTAAGACCCCGACAAGGACGACTAACATGCAGTTGAGCTTCCCTGAGATGGTTTCTGACAGTTTGTGCAGAAATTGTTTGGTTATGCAAACCAATTGTTCCAGCAGCTGTCTGAGTGGCTGGTCTGAGACGATCTTGGAGGTGAACCTGCAGGATGTGGAGGTCCTGGGCTGGTGTGGTTACACGTGGTCTGCGGTTGTGAGGCTGGTTGGATGTTCTGCCATATTCTCTGAAACGCCTTTGGAGACGGCTTATGGTGGAGAAATGAACATTCAATGCATGAGCAACAGATCTGGTTGACATTCCTGCTGTCAGCATGACAATTGCACGCTCCCTCAATGCTTGTGGCATTTTGCTGTGAGACAAAACTGCACATTTCAGAGTGGCCTTTTATTGTGGGCAGTATAAGGTACACTAATCATGATGTCAGATCAGCATCTTGATGTGGCACACCTGTGAGGTGTGCGTTTATATTTTTGTTGAGTGTATGTATCTGTTGCTGAAGGAGATCATCAAAGCAGTGAAAAAGTAGCTTATATTGCATAGAACAGTTTATTCAATTCCTTGGCCCCAGCAATTAAGATCACCATCCCCCATCTTATTATCACTGGCTGCCTATTCTTGTGTTCCATATTCACAACACACAACCATTTAAATTCCAGATGCATAAAGAAAAAAAAAACCTCCTTTGTAATCTTCACCCTCTACTTCAAACAACACAATCCTGCATTAAAAAAATTAATTAATTAAATTTCTCAGGATTTTATTGACACTTGATGATGTTGAGGATGTAAAAAAGATACCAGACACTGAACAATGACAGAGGTGGAAGAACTGCACATCAATAATGACATGGAGAACATATACAATTACACTCACAAACAGAACCCACAGAACCCAAACACAGATGATATATTAATGTTAGTGGACATAAAAAGTTATAATTTTAAAGAGAAAGAGCAGACGTGATATCCCCCATAATTCAGTTGGGTGGAGTTAGGTGCAGTTATGTTTGATTTAGTGTTAGTTAAAGCCTTTCTCTGCTTTTTGTTGTCATGTTGGTTAAACATCTTACCTCGAATCGGGGTACCCTCTGGAGGAGACACAAAAACGAAAACACAACACATCAGTTTAGTTCAATGTTAATGTTAGTATTATTTAGAAGAGTTATTTGTGTTGGAAGGTGGCTCACTGGAAGTAGATTATCAACCATTGGGTGTTCTCTTAAGAAACTTTTAAAGATTCTTTATTTGTGTGTTGCTGGTATTACAAAGGAATATGAGGGGTTAAATGATTTGCGTACTCCTTCGTCTTATCACTTTCTCTTTTGTCCCTTCTGCTGGCCTTGGACAAGTTAAAACAAAACACAACTGGTTCTAGGCATGTGTTAAATCATGGCTGAAGGTTAGGGTGATAAAGTAAAGAAAGAAAGGTGTGACCTTATATTGACATGTCTTGCAAAAAGTCTCTTAAAGACAAATGAACCTGAAGTGAAATTAATAAGGCCCAGTCCACACGATGATGGAACTTTTTGAAAATGCAACTTTTTTGTTTCGTTTACGCCTTCCGTCCACACGACAACGGAGATATCCGGAACGAAAACGCGACTTTTTGAAAACGCTGGCCAAGGTGGATTTTTTTGAAAACGCTGGGTCTGCGTTGTCGTGTGGACAGCGTATGCGCAACTTTTTTTATCCGGGGGGCGTGTTCCTGGGACCAAAACCGCTGTGACGTCATGCATGTGACCCGAATCTACATGTACAAACGGAGTTAAACCGGCCACCTCCTGATGTCTAACAGCTCCACGTCAAAGATGCGTTGATAAACATACTTTGCATTTTAATATTTGTTCGTCTGTTTCTTTATTTATGTGTCATAAAGTTTATATATGTATTTATTTATTCATTCATTCATTCATTCACGTTCCTCGCCAAAGACGCCGATGCCAGTTCTGGGTCAGACCGGGACGCGGTGTCTGCTGGTGGAGAACTCTGTGATGGAGGTCGTCCTCCAGGAGGAACACCGTGAATTTCCGCACGTCCCGGTCCTCTCTCCTGTCGTTCTTGGAGTCTGCTTATACACATGTTGTTAAACGCACTGATGCGTTAACGTGTGGACGGAGATTTTTTTTGAAAACGCTGTCGTGTGAACGCAAATCGTTTTTGATGTGTTTTCAAAAAGTTGCGTTTTCAAAAGATTCCGGCATCGTGTAGACGGGGCCTGAGGTTCCACAATCTGATGCTGGGTTCCTTTTATTATGGAAGAAACAAATGAACTCATTGAATAAAAAAATTAGGCTTTATCTTGAAGCGACCCCAAGTTAAATTAAACAGACTGAAGTTCTTCATCATCCAAAATGTCATAAGCCTGCTTAACTGTGAAAGACATTTAAGCCGCAAGCTTCAACTCTTCTCTCCAGTTATTCAATCTCCTGGGTTTTTTAACTTCTTCATTTGATTGAGAGTCATACATGTCTTTGTTCTTTGTTCTTTTATTGTGTTATGTTCCTGACTGCAAACCATTGTCCGATTAGGGACAACAAAATATTGAGTTGCTACTTTAAGTAAAATGCATTCCTTGTAGGCAGAGCTTTTAGTTTTCTGACAGAAGAAAGCTTAACTCCGGCTTAACTTTCTAGTTTTTCTGTTTTTCCATTCCTTTCTGTCTATCTTTAAAATAAAGATTACTTAACATGCCCTTGGCAGTAACATGAAAATCCCAGCAGGGCTGCTGCAAAGGTGCCTACTATAAATTAGCATAAATGGCCTCCAAGCACAGGAGTGGCGACCATTGCTCATTAAAATAACAGTAAAGGCATAGCCCCTTTATGTCCACACAATTTTTTGCAAGTTGAAAATTTTTCAGTTGATAGTAGGCTAAGCAGCATAATCCAAATGTTTCTAATTCCAGCAACATTTGATCACCTCCTGGCGTAGTCTCATGGCACTCCAAAAACAGATGACAATTGAACCTGGGTTTACCCTGGGAACTCTTCCCAGTTCGGCTTCTGTAAGAATGCCCCCAAGAGGTATCTTTCTTAGAAGCCCAAACCACATCCACTGGCTACTTTCTATTCTTTCTGCTTTCTAGCTAATCTTCTGCTTTACAGTGTTGGTCCAGTAGAAGAACGGAACAACCTGTTGAGCTCCCCAAACCATAGGCCTACCTCTTCTACTTAAAAAAAAAACAAAAAATCATAACCCAGTAATGCATGCCATGAATTTAGTTTGTGTTTCAAAACCTTCTGCTCAGATTGTCATTCAAACTCCATACAGAAGCAGCCTTTGTAATACCAGCAGATGGAAAGTTATATTTAAGTTTTACATTCTGCCTGGTTTGCAATGTATTTAATATGTTAACTTTCTTTCCTTAGAGTTTCTATACACTTAGAAATTCTAATCATATATTTTGAATCAAAGTTTATCTTGGAATATTGTTTAATTGATAGTGTTCATTTCTTACAGTAAAAAAATTGTACAGTATTTCAAAAAAGTTTTAATTTTTTGTTGTTTTTTAATTCTCACTTGCAGTGTTTATAATTATAAATCCAGACTTAATTGCCCATATACTGTGTGTTATATTCACAGAATTGCCACTGTGATAGTCTTGTGTTACTGACAAACCAGGCAAAACAACAATGGCAATTTAATCTTTCTGATGATTTTAGAAACCACATAATCATAATTATTCACAACACAAAGGGAAAAGGGGATCTGGGAAGGTTACATTGTTATAGAGTTAGAGTTTGATTAGAGGCTGCAGAAGCTGTTGGTGTATTTATGCTTTAGCTGTGATGAAATTTTAGTCAAAGGGTGAAGGGGTTACTAGTTAAAGGTTAGTTGAGGTTAAAGCTAGGATAGGGTTAACAAGGCAGGTTTGTTAAAGGGACGGCCGTTACACATGTACCTGTTCAACAACACAATAACAAAAGATGAACAGAAACAGAAGAAGGGTGACAGACATTGTTCAACTAATTGAAAAATGAATAGAGTGACATAGGTCATTGGAGCTTCTAATTTTGCAATAATAAAGCATGAAGAGAATAAAACTGAGCCAAGAATCTGATCACAGAGGTTAGGTCAAGAGGCTTGTGTTCAATTCCAATGCCAGATCCAACTGTAATAATGCCACATGACTTAATGTCCATAAGCCGTCGCTTTAAGCTTTGGTCGACCTGGGGTGGATCAGCTTATGATGACAATAACCTAAATATACCTAAACAGACTGCTGACCTCGCATTATCAAATGCTTAATTATTTGCTCGACAGAACACCACATCTGTTTTGTTAAACAACCGTCTGAATATATTAAAATATTATTGAAGGATTTAGTTTGGGAAGAGGCAATCTGGCCAGAGATGTTGCCCATCTGTGTGAATCGGATGGGGTTACGTGAGTGTCAAAGTCTAGCCACCCTCCACTGGGCATCTGCCTGACCTTATCAGACACTCATCTGGGATCCTGGTCGTGTCATAGCATGTCTCCAGGAAGAACCTGGCTGCTAGTTCCTCGTGTGCACACTGCTTCACACTGTCCCTGTTTTGTGGTGGTTCATCCACTGCGCCTCTCCTCATCCTTCTAATCAGAATATATCTTCAATTAATTTTCCGCCTTCTTGAGTTAGCTGCTAACTGCTACTAGCTGCTTTAAGAGCTATTCACTCATGGGTTGCACACATAATAAAAATGTCCCACCGTTGTCCTGCCTTCCTGGCTCGCATTTCTACAAATGCCCAATTTGGCACTGTTGATACCTCTACTGCAGTCTCTGAAGCGGAGCAACAAAGTCCTCCATTATGCCTTCAGTGCATTTATACAGAACTTTAGGGTAGGATAAATGTGCAGCAGGCCTTCCCTGATCAGGCTGGGTAAATGGGGGTACTGTCTCCTTGGTTTCTAAATAATCTGTTCTGGCTGACAAGGCAGCAAAAGCCTGGGGTCTGCAGCCGCAGGGAATTGGGGAGAAATGTCAAGCTACCTTCCACACCTCTAGAGGAGCTCCGCAGGGGACTGATGGAAATATCACTGCCCCGCCAGCACAGCATGGTCTGTCACATGAGGAACCAGCCAACCAGTCAGCTATCTTGCAAATAAGAACTGAAAGCTCTACCTTCCAGTGAAATGACTATAATTGTGTTTTAGGTGGGAACAACTCAAACCAGTATGTGTTTTTTATCATTACATGTTGTGAAAGCCATATGATTGAAGTTGGGAATTCATTTGCAGGAGCTTGGGGGTGATTGTGTTGCTGATCTCCAGTTGCCAATGTAACCCCTTCTTTCCTGCCTGTTCCAAGGTATTGGTGTTCAATCTTTAACCTCACACAGTAGAGTAACAGAGCCCAATCAACATCTCTGTGAAATAGAAGGGGCATGGGGTCACAAGACAAGCTGTGTACTGTACTGTGTTATACATCTAGCATCTTTTGCTAATACAGCATTTTCATTACAAGAGAGATTAAATGCTAAAATCTGGAGAGCGACAATGGTTATGTGGTAGTGCTGAGGACAAGAGAAGATGGTTGCCTCGGGGAGCTTGAGCATGCAGGCCTTTTTATCATCAGCATAAATCACGATTGGTTGCTAAATTAGCTTTCCAGAAAATGCTTCAGACAAAAGTTGAACCCCAAAGCTAGCATTACCTTATGAGAGCCTTGGTACTGAAATAAAGGAAAGCAATTTCCTTTTCTACCTTCTACATACACATAATTTAAACTATAAGTAAAGTACACCCAAGCTTTGGGTGGGTGGGCATGTTTTTACAAGAAGTTCAAAAAGTCATGAGTACAGTATGGGGCCAGATGTAAGTGTCACTTGAGCCTCTCCCTTTAGCATAAGCACTGGAGCCTTAGTTGGATCCATGTAAGTCACTCAGCATACCGGCCCGTTTTAATACTGGAAACTTACTGTATTTCCAGAGAAAATAGCGATGAAGACCAGGGGGGTGACACAGTCCCAATTTAGAGTTGCAAGGTTCAGCCATACGGATACTTGCAGTGACCTTCACCTGGTAAGACCTCAAGAATCTTTTGGTGTCTTTACAATTTTATTTTGGGACAGCAAAAATTGTTGTTGTCAAAGCCGAGGTCAGTGTATTTTCAACCAAGTATGAAAATCCAGCTAGTTAAGGACTGTATATTGCTGGAGTAAAATTCTTATTCTCCCTAAGAGAACATGCAACACTGTTGGCTATACACATACATATTTTTCTTGGAATCATTTTGTCAAAAAATTCAAACATAAAAAAAATTCTAAGGAAGTGAGGATGGGGCAAGGGGGGAGCAGGGAGACACATGCATGTTGGAAAGTAGTTTTTGCCATCTGCTTCAAAAAGAGTGGGTGGGCTTCATTGGGCTTTGCAAGACACTTACCAAAGTTTTCTGAAAATGACAAAGCAGGGAAAGTAAATAGAAAAAGGGGAAGAACAATGTAATTCAGTTTAATACGAGGTCGTCTACCATGCAAGAATTAAAGGAACTACCATTTAGTTGGTTCTTGTGTCATCTTTAATCACCATGAGATGGAAAGAGCAATGCACTTTCAAGTCTTAAATCTTGTTTAACATAAATTGTATTTACAAATTATTATTCTAATTAGAGGTATTTTATATATTAAATAATCTGTGTCCCCTATAAAATGTTGCAAAACTCTTATTTTCCAATCAAATTTTAATGGTTTGTTTATATTAACTTATTTTGGTGTTGTTTCTTTGTTTGTTTTTTTCTATTTTATCTTGTGTTATGGGTCACAGCCAAATGAAGGTTGTTGAAGTGAAGACTCCACAATGTGCACCAAGTCACATTTGAGTTTCCCATACAAATATAGACATTACACATAAAGACAGACATACAGCAAAAAAAGAAAAGAAATCTGTTTCAGTTAGCCAGGACATATGGAAACACTTGGAGAAATCATGAAACAGATTATGACAGATGATAAAGACGTGAGACAGAAACAAAGGTTAAAACACCAGCCATAATGAACAGACAGGCTTACCAGTTCTACCCAAAAAGCAACAAATGTACCTGAGAAACAAACAGAATCTCTAGCATTTTTTTTTCTCTCTCTCATTTTCTATAAAAATTCAATTTCTCTGAAAAGTCTCAAACTAGCAACTTTAAAATACTGTAACGAATAATAACAATAATAATAATAATAGTAATGGAAAAATGACCTTGATAACAGTTTATTGTTCATATGTGTTACTAATATATGCAATTATCATAACAGGACAAATTGCTGTCAGAAATGTTAAAATCCCTTTAATAAAACCCATATTTTACTTTGTATTCAGCTATCAACAGCTAGCTGGCCACATTTTGACAGAATTATCGTATGTATTTTATATTTTTAGATTTTCTGTGAAGTAAATGGATGTTGTTATTATTTGGTCAACATTTGGTAGCTGTTATTCACTCTGCATTGTGTCATAAGGTGCATGCATGCAATGTTGTAAAGTGCACTGTGCTAACTGAGAATGATAGAAAACTATCAATGACATAAGCATGTTGGTTAGGAATATATGTTTTTGGTGAGAAATTCTGAATGGAAATAAATTGAAATCATTCCTAGACAAATTTAGGGAATTAAGTAAAAGCCTGGCAAAACAAAAGGGCATATGTGAAAACACTGTTTCATCAACCCAGAGAGAGTCAAGCTTATTTAAACACAAAGTTTTGTTTTGCAATGCTAAAAGCCAAATATCTATGTAAATATTGGTGTGCAAGTTAACCACAAAACCACAAAAATTGAAGGCTAATGGGGCAACTGTTGCAAGACATAACTAGCAAGATGATAAATTATTTAGTGCAGCTCACTACAGCCATAACTGGAGCAGTACTTAATGGCACAAGAATGTATTTAGTAGTGTCTATGTTGATTTACTTTTGCGGAGACAAATCAAGTCAGAGTCATTGGATTTTTTTGTATGGTGACAAATCATCGACTCAAAATATCTACCCCTTTTTGCCGGAGGCCACCCCAGGCCCTTCACTTAATTAGCTATATAATTAGACTTTGCTTTACTGGGCCTCTCAGTGGGGTTTAATCAATGGAACAAGAAAACATATCCACCACTGACTTGTGCCAGTATAATGTGGGCCTTGCTGTCATTGTCCACTATAGCACACTTCTGGGATGTTGCGAATCATTTGACTTCACTAAATGATATTACAAGTTGTTATTTTCACCCAGTGATTTGAATGATGATTTACTATGAGTACAGCATTCTAGCAGCACTGTGGTTGCAATGTTTAAATTTAAAATATTTAAAATATTATTTTTCTTATGCCGTAATATAGTAATATTTACATGCACTATTTCAAGTTTAGTTGAATTCACAAACAGTTACTCTAGTTTCCAAGAAGGCATTGTGTTGTATGTGTACATTGTTCTGAGTTTCACATATTTAATATACATAAAAATAATCTCGCCTGCATGGGCCTAATTAAGGGTCTTTAACCTTGAACTTAATTTTAAAAATTATGCATCCACATCGAATAAGATCTCTTGTTCTTGTGCAAATGTATCTGCAGATGGTTTCATGTGTGAATTATTGGAGAAGCTATTTCGTAAGTAGAAGCATTCTCAAAACCCATTTTATTGTGACCGGGACAAAATGCCTGAAAAGATGGACTTGGTATGAATCAAATTGAATCCTGTACATTTAGTTTAATCTAACAACATTTTAAAATCCAAAGTTTCAATTGTCTCTGATGAGGCAGAAAATCTGATGACAATTGAAATCTGAAATTTCAGCAAATTAATTTATAAATAACATTCTGAAATCACGGGAATACATCTGCATGTCAGCAGGAGTACATCCCCAAATTTACAGACAAAACGTTGTTAAAACTTAAAGGGTTCGTGCTCATAAGATGTGTCTGAGGGTTACTGCACAGTAATAACCTCTGAGTGATTAACAGATGTCTTGCTTCCTTCTGGTCTCCAATTGTACTTGAAAATGAACAATCCTGCCACTGTTTATAATTAGATTTTTTTTCACGAGCTCTTTGTGATGCCAAAGAACATGTGCACATCTGATGCTTAATAGTGCAGCATAATATTTGTCAGACACATGGGTTTGACTGAATCCAGATCATCATAAGGGTTCAATCCAGGGCCCTGGTGATGATCTGAACTCAAAGTGTTACCTGTCAGTCTCTATAGCTTCATGTTTACCTCTCTTGATTTGAAGGAATGTGACCAGAACTTTTTTGTTGTGAAACAACTTCATTGAACTATAAGGAATAAACACCCTCAGATCACTTGGATCAATCCATGTTGCACTGTAAGCAACCTAAAACTAAAGCATGAATTTTCATTCATGAAGTTCAGGTTCCATCTGACAGTACTCCGCGGTAACTGATGTGTTCCTTCTATAACAATTATAAGTATTCCTAGTTGGAGCAGATGAATCTGCCAATAAACTAGCACTGTTGAATTTTCTTAAATTATCTAACAATTTAGAGGAAACCACTGTAGTCACATAGCTGGAAAGCACAAAAACTACATTGTTAATTACTGCCAAAATAGCACTTGTGTTGAGAAGAGACAAAAAGTCAAGAACTTGTTGACCTTGGACTCTCCTTACCTGAGCGTAGCTGCTTGATCCTCCCATTACTTGCACTGGGGTCAATAGGCAGGAAGTCTTTGTACCATGTGATTTCTGGGTCAGGGTTGCCACTGGCTGCACAGAGCATAGTGGCCGTTCGAGTGCGCTCCACCACTTTGAGTTGAGGGCCCATGTCAATGTTGGGGAATCCAGGTGGAAGTAGGTCCTCTGTGTAAAGAAAAGGGGGAAAACAGGCATAAGCCCTCTGACATACAGAGCTAACCTTTCCCATGGAGGAAGTCAATAAAGAAATACAAAAAAAAAATTTTTAATCTTTTTTTAGCTTATGCCTGCATTTTTAAAATTATTGTTTGCATCCTAATGCATATTATAATGTGTATTCACATGTACTTGCAACCCTTTTACATTGGACTGGTGTTACAATAAAACACAACAACATAAACCTTATTTGTGAACTCCGCAAACAAGTGGAAAATTAAACTGATCTCAGTCTACTTTGCATTTGTATTCAGAGGTTTGCTTTACCACGGAAGATTTGTTAATCCTTATTTACCTTTGACTTCAAAGGTGAACACTCTTTAGGAGGGAAATTATAACGAACAGCATACAGTAACCAGATAATAAACCAGATGAGGATACAAAACTTGAACCTGTAAACTGGTCATTTTCTGGGCTACATTGAATCACTGATAAAATGGATGAAAGACCAAGCTTTGTGCTGACTTCTTCGGTTTCAGAAACTAATTTAACATTGGATTAGTTAGCATAAGAATTTTGCATCCAGATAGCTACAGACCATTGAATAGCTTTCTTAGTAATATCATATATTGTACTGTAATCCAATTAAGGAGGACAATGATTCTCTTCACCTAACCTGGGTAAATACATGGCTTTAAATGCAAATGCAATACCATAGAGGGGGACAGTAGAGTAAAAAGTAATACCAGAAATACAGTTAATATTCATGGATGATAGAGCAATTACTTCACTTTACAAGATGACAGTGTAGTCTGAACCATGGTCATTGTTCTTCTAATGTGGACTCCCTGTTCACTTTCTCAATTAGTCCCATGGGTCAAACTGTTTGACCTCTACACAGTCTGGAGCCAGAAGAGTGACTCATTCTGAGATGATAAGCGCTGAGAATGAAGTACTCTGAGCTGTAATGTGTATCAGAATCACAAGCCCAACTCACAACTCTGAGGTGATTGACTGCTGGCTAGAGGTACACCAGAGGCCAATGTTCATCTGGAGAGCCAATGACCTCATGTTCACTTTGCAGACATCATGGTGATATTGTCAATACCTGGGGAGTGCTAAATTAAGGGAAATTAGAAGAATATCTTCAGGTTTAGAGCCACAGATTCCAAAATCAGGGTTGGTTTGTCTGCCTTCAAAAGACAGGCAGACCTATTCTGAAAATTACACCTACTCTCCTGCTCAGATGTTTAAATATAAATGTAAATGTAATCAACTATCTAAGCCATGTTGAGTTATTATTTCATATTAAAAGGAACAATAAGAAACATAGGAATTGGACAAAAATGTATCTTTTTTCCCTATTTGTATAAATTAGCAAAAGGAACCAAAACTTTGTATTACACCCCTATATCATGTATTCATGGTGAGATTATGAGCAGTGTACTAACAAATCATACCTGTTTGAAAGATACCATTTGCTTGGCCTGTGGTAATGTCGTTTGCAAGTCAGAAGTGAGTACAGTACGGCCATCAGGTGCTGCTGCATGCATGAAACCATGGATGTGCTGCCATGGATGTGATCTTGGCAATGCACACCTGCCGTTACTAATGACATCAGTTACGTACATACATTTAAAAACCTGAGTGTTGTTTTTCTGTTCATTTTAAATATTTAAATGCTTGGCATATTTCATACACAAATTGCATCAAATTCAAGACAGCATCTTAATGGGCTTCCTATAACAGAGGCCATCTCCACAGGTAGCTGGATCTTTTTGAAAACGCAACTTTTTTCATCCCGCATTGAAAAAATTTTTGCGTCCGCACGACAGAGTTTTCTAAAAAAAATCTCCATCCACACGTGACCACATAAGTGCGTTGATCAACACGTTCATAACAGAACAGCTCCGAGAACGACAGGAAAGAGGACTGACGTCACAGCGGATTTCATCACAATGGACAGGCCCCCTGGATAGAAAAAGTTGCGGGTACAGCGTCCACACGACAATGTTGACGTTTACAAAAAACTGGCCAGCGTTTTCAAAAAGTTGGGTTGTCATCCCGAATATGTGCATTGTTGTGTGGATGGAAGGCCTAACCGGGACAAAAAAGTTGCGTTTTCAGTAAGATCCAGCACCATGTGGACGGGGCCAGAGATACTGTGTTTGAAGAACATCAGATATACTTCTCTCAAGATCATATTACATCATTGAAACATGTGTGTTGGCAAAGATTCCTTGAAATACATTTGTGGTAGAATAGAAGAAATCACCGAAAGTCTGGACAGGTTATCTGTAATTACTGTGGACATCAGCAGAGCACAATGAATATTTCAATGTTATGTTCAAAGAAGTGCGGGTTTTTACACAGATTTAGGCTCCATGCTGTATCCTCTCAATTAATTATTCAGTACCACTCTTGTATAATCACTTCATAGCAGATTCCCTGAAGCTCAGAAAACCAAAGACAAACCCTACACTTCACTGTAAAAACATCTAAACAAGACATTAGCAATACAATAACAATATATCCTCAATATATGGCTCAGCATGGGTAACCTTCTAGCTGACTGTCTGTCTGACAAATATGTTTGCAAGAGGTAGGTCTGGCCTTCTTTCCGGGTTTTGTATCTGATGTAATTGATGTTGTGAGGCCAGTCTTTGACACCAACGATGAACAAATGCGTACCCAGACTGCAGCAATTAAACTTGATTCATACACAGAGTGGACTGGAGATTAACAAAGTTAAGGAAGTGATTTGCTCATTCTGCCTTAAGGAGCAAGAGCAGGCAGAAAAGAAAAGTGAACAAGTAAACAAGAAGCACATATAGTCGATACATGGAAATACTATACTATCATGACCTGACACTACACCAGCAGTTTTTCCCAAACAAATGGCATGCATGTTGACCACTCACATCCCCATGAATAGTTTGATGCCATCTTCCCCCCTGAAGCTTAAAGGCTCTGTCGATAAAGGTATTCATGCAAAAATAAATAGATCATTTAGTGAGGGAGTGTTACTTCAGGGTCAGCCAGCCTGACTGTGTGTGGGGGAAGCCAACCAATAACATGAGCTGATAGTAACCCAGAATTCCCAAAGAGCTAGTTCTCCATAATGGTGTAGCTATTGCATTTCTATGATATGTGCTGGGGGGTTTAATGTGATGACAAATCTTTCCAGGACAAATATAATTGTGCACACCACTGGTCAATCACAATGCTTGTGTTGATTTTGCCAGCAGCAGGCTTTAGGATTCAGGCCTACAGTCATCAAACTACACAGCATGAGATACATAGTGCTGCTGCAACATGCACTGTGGTGACAACCATTGCTCTGGTTTCGTCTCACAGAGCAAATGCAAGCATTCGTATTTTGGTACAAATACTGAAACCGAAGAAAAAAACTATGAAACCAAATCTGAAGATAATTGTCCTTGCTTGAAAGATTTCACAATCTCATCCATTAGTTAACAAGAGAAAATTGTGCTTGATTACTTCAAATAATGTACATATAGATGTGGTGAAAGACAAGATGGGAAATGCCAAGGAAGATTTAAAATCTCCTAAGTTGAGGCCACCTTGTTCAGCAGTTGTAGGCTTGATTGGCATTTGGGCAGCTCAGTGTGGTCTTCTCCACTGTTGTGATGTAGAGCATTTAGAAGCAATGACTAAGGACGTGAAAACCGACCACCCCGCAGAAAACAAGAACAAGAACCTTTTTTGCAAGAGACATTGTTGACAATGTTGACAATAAAAATAAAGAAATAAAGGGAAAAAGAAGGGGAAAAAAACATAGTCTGTAAACTATATGACATGATTTTGACACCTTCAAAAAAATCTGGTAACAGGAGGAAGACTTTCAACTCAGATGGATGGATGGATGGATGAATAGATACTTTATTAATCCCGAAAGAAATTCAGCAAAAGAGGAATTTAAAGAGGAAGCAAAAGAAATTTAAAAAAAAATCTGATGACAGCTGTGATGGTAAACTGCATGTAACCACTGCATGCAACAGCTGGTGTACGGAACATGAACCAAAAACTAAGCCTTTCACAAGCTCTGGTTCACCTCCTCCATAAGATTTTTGTCATTTCCTTCACCTTTTATGGATTTGGCTTCAGTGTCACCATTATCAACAATCATGTATATTGTATTTAACATGTTTTCAATTTAATTAATATTATTGCAGGAGTGCACTAATCATGGCGGCACGGTGGCGCAGTGGGTAGCGCTGCGCAGATCAGCAAGGCGGTTTCGGGTTGGCGTCCCGCTCTGTGCAGAGTTTGCATGTTCTCCCCGTGTATGCGTGGGTTCTCTCCGGGTTCTCGTGCTTCCTCCCACCTCCAAAAACATGCGCTTCAGGTTAATTGGCCCCCCCAAATTTCCAGTAGGTGTCAGTGTATGGGTGGTTGCCTACGATTCTGTGGCTCTGTGGCAGTGCACTGGTGTCACGCCCGGAGTTTCCCCCACCTCACGCCCTAAGCCAACTGGGATAGGCTCCAGCTCCCTGTGACCCGCGACGGCGGATAAAGCGGTGAATAATAATTTGCACAGGTGCAAAGCCTTCCACGAGCCTCTAATCAGCCTCTGGTATTGGTTATCAGCTGACTAATGCCAGCTGTTGCATTCTGCTTTCCATCATGCTAAGTGTAGCTCTCAAAAAAGATCTGTATTTCAAAGTATTTCACTCCCATCTAATCTCTTTTCCACTGTAACTGAACAATATGTTTGTTATAAGTCTGGTACAGTCATAAGTACCAGATTCCTACAATCAGAAAAAGAGAGATTTAAATGTGCCCTTGGGTTGGCACTAACACTTTTTTCACGGCAGCGAGGTACATTGTTCTTATGCATAAGTAGCCCTATTAAATCCTAAGGAAATCTGGAATATTCTTCTATGCAATATTCATAATTAGCTTCATAAAAAAATTATAATATATGCAATCTGTTGCACATACTGTACGATATAATATTGTTTTAGCTAACTACTTGGGGATTCCTGTCTTTTCATATCCAATGACCTATATGAGCAATAAACAAGACTTTCATCTGCTTATTTAATGCACATGTTTCACCAAATCTTCAATTCACCATTATAGGTGGTGTAAGACATCAGAGCTGCTTGGTCTGAGCCATCAACTATGGAAAGGAGAGAGAGCTTCAGGAACAGAAAGATGGACAGATGTAAAACTGTATGGGACTACAGCAAATATCATGGGGTGCTTCGAAAACCCCCACACCTATTACTCATATTGTTATTTTCACTTACTGAAATGATTTAATTTCATCAGTGGCATAATCAGGTTAACTGATTACCCAGCGCCACAGCATAAAGGCCCAGGCTTTAAGCAAGTCTGTGCATTAATATTACAGAGGGAGTGCTGGGAGACAGAGTGAAAGCAAAGGAAAGGAGGAGTGTGACAGACAGAGGATGCGAAGGGTTAAGATTAGAAGCTATAGAGTATGGGGATAAGCTGAGAGAGAAGTTACTACGAGTATGTGGAATAAATTTGATATTGATTTGATCTAGATGTTTAAAGTTTAGACAATGAAGGTTACTCTGTGTATAGTATGACAAAATTCTCTACGTCAAGTCCACGAACCAGAAAACAGCCTGTACTTTTGAGAAGTCTGTTTTAAATAATTCATGCATACACGGATTGTCTATGCATCCACATGCTGGCAAATGTTTTTGAATCATTAATTTAAATGACTGAAATCCAACCATGGACATGAAATAGCATTAAGGTGACTGAGCGCACTGATGTTTGGTCTACATGAAGGCTTTACAAATGTGGAGCACTTGTATGGCTCCAAAATGGTTCTGAATCCCCAGACCATACAAGTAAAATACAAGCAAACGTTTCCTTGATTACTTCCAACATTATAGATGTATTATTATATTGGTATTAATGCATTGTTTTCACTGAGACTATATTGACCCTTCATGTAAAACATGTAGGGGACCTGGTATTGAAGAGTGAATGAAATGTGATGGGTGGTTGAAAGACTTTGGTTATGATAGTGTGTGTGTGTGTGTGTGTGTGTGTGTGTGTGTGTGTGTGTGTGTGTGTGTGTGTGTGTGTGTGTGTGTGTGTGATAAGCTAGAGTGGATAATTAATTTCCCTAAAGAAAATGTGTCAAACTCAAGGCCCGGGGGCCAAATGTGGCCCGCCACATCATTTTATGTGTCCTGCTAGTGCATAAAAAATCCGAGTGCCTAAAAATAAATGGGCCACAAGTGTGCTTTGAGCAAAACTACATTCCCTCAATGAAGTAATTAAGCCCATTTTAACACTGACAAAAATGTTTTGAACAAAGTTAATGTCCTAACTTATGATTGATGTTATTTTTCTTTATTCACTTGGATCGTTTGATTCTTGATTGATGGAGTTCTGTGGGTATCATAACAAGACAAATTAAAATGATTTATGTTATAACAGCGAAACAAACATATTTTTTGTGCAACTGTAATGTTTGTAACTTGAATAAGCAATACATTCAGAGTTATTTAACATTAAGGAGTAGTTACATTTATATTACATTACACTGAGTTACATTTAGTTACATTTTTAAGTTACATCTGGCCCTTTGAGGACAGCCATTATGCTGATGTGGCCCTCGGTGAAAATGAGTTTGACACCCTTGCCCTAAAGGGATGAATAAAGAACACTTCATCTTCTTCTTCATATTGTTGGTCATTTTACTCTCATTTGCCTCAGCTGTATCTGGTCATTATCTGGAAAAAGAAAGCAAAAAAGTAAACAAAAAAAACAAAAAACAATTCAATTTTCTCAATTAAACGGTAATTCCTGTATAAAAAAGTAAAGGAAGATGGAAAAAATTGATGCACATGTATCCACAAAAGAGAAGAATAGCAGCACAAAGAAAATCTAATCACAGTGTCTCTGGTCCCAGTACTGATGGCCATCTCCAGATAGCCATCTCAACTGAATAATGTGTATTATACAGCTAACACTCAACCCCTAACCCTGCACTCTGGTACCTGACGTCCCATTGGTATTCTTTACACTTCCCACATTGAGCCACAAGGGTAACATTTACATAATAATCTCTAAAATACAACCTGAGAGAAAGAATAAAATAAGAATATAGAAGCTAAGTGACATAGCAGAAAAGAAAAAGTGAAACTTCAGCATAAGTTTAAGCATTTCTTACTGTATGAAATAATTTATTTGAACTGTTGAAAAAAAAATTAAAAATCAGTTTGGGACTATATTGGTATATTTTTTATGTTGTAGATGTAAGCTGCACAGTCTATGGAGATGGGTTAAATGTTGTCTAAAAGACTTGACAATTTATTTTAATTCTGCGTTTTAAGTGAGAAATAGGTGAAAACATGAATATGTGAGACTGACATTGACTTCAGTCTGACAAGCAAATAAATTGTTGTGACAATTATATTCTGCTTATTGAGCATGTCAAGTCACATTCAATTTTCGTTTATTTGTTCTTTTATAATGTAAAAGCCATCATCAGCCCTATAAGCAAAGAGGAGATGATTTTGGAGTAAAAATACAATTGAGAAAGACACAAATAATACAAGGAGGTGAAATAAGAAACGACCTGTTTCGAAATAGCAATACAGTAATTATAATCTTAGTTGTGAATAGCAATAGGGAATGTAGCCGCAAGAGGGCACAAGCCAGTGTCTTATTGTGCCGGTCCCAAGCCCGGATAAATACAGAGGGTTGCGTCAGGAAGGGCATCCGGCGTAAAACTTTTGCCAAATCAAAGATGCGAATCAAACATATGACTTCCATACCGGATCGGTCGAGGCCCGGGTTAACAACGACCGCCATCGGCGCTGTTGACCTACAGGGCGCCGGTGGAAATTGGATTACTGTTGGTCGAAGAAGGAGAGGAGGAAAGTGCGTTCGCACGAAGAAAGAGAAGAGGAGCGCCAAGAGTATAGGACTAAGAGTAGGGACGTTGAATGTTGGAACTATGACAGGAAAAGGTAGAGAGTTGGTCGACATGATGCAGAGGAGGAAGGTAGACATACTGTGTGTCCAGGAGACCAGGTGGAAAGGTAGCAAGGCTAGAAGTTTAGGAGCAGGGTTCAAGTTGTTCTATCATGGTGTAGATAGAAAGAGAAATGGAGTAGGAGTTATCTTGAAGGAGGAGTTTGTTAGGAATGTCCTGGAGGTAAAAAGAGTGTCGGATAGAGTGATGAGTCTGAAGCTAGAAATAGCAGGTGTGATGTTCAATGTTGTTAGTGGGTATGCTCCACAGGTAGGATGTGAGCTGGAGGAGAAGGAGAAATTCTGGTTGGACTTTGATGAAGTGATGCAGAGCATACCTAGAAGTGAGAGAGTTGTCATCGGTGCAGACTTCAATGGACATGTTGGTGCAGGTAACAGAGGTGATGAGGAAGTGATGGGCAGGTTTGGTATCCAGGAGAGGAATGCAGAAGGACAGATGGTAGTTGACTTTGCAAAAAGGATGGAAATGGCTGTAGTGAATACTTTCTTCCAGAAGAGGCAGGAACATAGGGTGACCTATAAGAGTGGTGGTAGGAGCACACAGGTAGACTACATCTTGTGTAGACGATGTAACCTGAAGGAGATCAGTGACTGCAAAGTAGTGGTAGGCGAGAGTGTAGCCAAACAGCATAGGATGGTGGTGTGTAGGATGACTCTGGTGGTGAGGAAGATGAAGAGGACAAAGACAGAGCAGAAGACGAAATGGTGGAAGCTAAAAAAGGAAGAGTGTTGCATGACCTTTAGGAAGGAGTTAAGACAGGCTCTGGGTGGTCAGGAGGTGCTTCCAGATGACTGGACAACTACAGCTAATGTGATCAGGGAGACAGGTAGGAGAGTATTTGGTGTGTCATCTGGAAGGAAAGTAGACAAGGAGACTTGGTGGTGGAATGAGGAGGTACAGGAGTGTATACAAAGAAAGAGGTTAGCTAAGAAGAAGTGGGACACTGAGAGGACTGAGGAGAGTAGACAGGAGTACAGGGAGATGCAGCGTAAGGTGAAGGTAGAGGTAGCAAAGGCCAAACAAGAAGCTTATGATGACTTGTATGCTAGGTTGGACAGTAAGGAGGGAGAGACTGATCTATACAGGCTGGCAAGACAGAGAGATAGAGATGGGAAGGACGTGCAGCAGGTTAGGGTGATTAAGGATAGGGATGGAAGTCTATTGACAGGTGCCAGCAGTGTGATGGGAAGATGGAAAGAGTACTTTGAAGAGTTGATGAACGTGGAAAATGAGAGAGAACAAAGACTAGAAGAGGTGACTGTTGTGGACCAGGATGTAGCAAAGATTAGCCAGGATGAAGTGAGGAGAGCACTGAAGAGGATGAAGAGTGGAAAGGCAGTCGGTCCTGATGATATACCTGTAGAGGTTTGGAAGTGTCTAGGAGAGGTGGCAGTAGAGTTTCTGACTGGGTTGTTCAACGGGATCTTAGATAGTGAGAAGATGCCTGAGGAGTGGAGGAGAAGTGTGCTGGTGCCCATTTTTAAGAACAAGGGAGATGTGCAGAGTTGTGGCAACTACAGAGGAATAAAGCTGATGAGCCATACAATGAAGTTATGGGAAAGAGTAGTGGAAGCTAGACTAAGGGCAGAAGTGAGCATTTGTGAGCAGCAGTATGGTTTCATGCCAAAAAAGAGTACTACAGATGCAGTATTTGCTTTGAGGATGTTGATAGAGAAGTACAGAGAAGGCCAGAGGGAGCTGCATTGTGTTTTTGTAGATCTGGAGAAAGCTTATGACAGGGTGCCCAGAGAGGAACTGTGGTATTGTATGAGGAAGTCTGGAGTGGCAGAGAAGTATGTTAGAGCGGTGCAGGACATGTATGAGGACTGTAAGACAGTGGTGAGGTGTGCTGTAGGTGTGACAGAGGAGTTCAAGGTGGAGGTGGGACTGCATCAGGGATCAGCTCTGAGCCCCTTCTTGTTCGCTATGGTGATGGACAGGCTGACAGACGAGGTTAGACAGGAATCTCCATGGACTATGATGTTTGCAGATGACATTGTGATCTGCAGTGAGAGTAGGGACGAGGTGGAGGAGAAGCTAGAGAGGTGGAGGTTTGCCTTGGAAAGGAGAGGGATGAAGGTTAGCCGCAGTAAGACAGAGTACATGTGTGTGAATGAGAGGGACCCAAGTGGAAGAGTGAGGTTACAGGGAGAAGAGATCAAGAAGGTGCAGGATTTTAAGTACTTGGGGTCAACAGTCCAGAGCAATGGAGAGTGGGGAAAAGAGGTGAAGAAGCGTGTCCAGGCAGGATGGAATGGGTGGAGAAAAGTGTCAGGTGTGATGTGTGATCGAAGAGTTTCAGCTAAAATGAAAGGAAAGGTGTACAAAACTGTGGTGAGACCAGCGATGTTGTTTGGTCTAGAGACAGTGTCACTGAGGAAAAGACAGGAGGCAGAGCTGGAGGTAGCAGAGATGAAGATGCTGAGGTTCTCTCTGGGAGTGACCAGGAAGGATAGGATCAGGAATGAGTACATCAGAGGGACAGCACATGTTAGAGGTTTTGGAGATAAAGTCAGAGAGGCCAGACTGAGATGGTTTGGACATGTCCAGAGGAGAGATAGTGAATATATTGGTAGAAGGATGCTGAGTTTTGAACTGCCAGGCAGGAGGCCTAGAGGAAGACCAAAGAGGAGGTTTATGGATGTAGTGAAAGAGGACATGAAGGTAGTTGGTGTGAGAGAAGAGGATGCAAAGGACAGGGTTAGATGGAGGCGGTTGATTCGCTGTGGCGACCCCTGAAGGGAAAAGCCAAAAAGGAAAAGAAGAAGAAGAAGAATAGCAATAGGGAATGATCTGTGTCCATTATAAGAAAGACTTGAAAAAAGGTTTCATGTAACTTCATAAATGACTTGGCCTACACATGGTAAAAAAAATTTTTTTTTGGTTTTAATTTTATATACTGTTGTGATCCCTGAAGGGAAATTAAGAATGCTCACTCTAGTATGTTAGTCATCAATCAATCACATGCATGCATGTTAGTGTGTACAGGCCCCTGTGTGTACAGGCCCTGTAATTACACAACCGGGCCTGTAAGCATGCAACGGGAGGTAGAGTGGCAGGCAGCTCCTTTGTGAAGCGCCCAAATGAGCAGCTTGTAAGGGTGACGGCGTCCTGGAACACTGGACGACCCGCTCTACCACCCGCACTACCACTGAGCCACTGCCGCCCCTAAAGATAAACACAAGTCTATTGCAGTATTACTGGCATGAAAGAAAAACAATGCATGCAAGTGCCTTTGACTGACTTATGACAGAACTGAAACAGATAGACGGCTTTCAAAGACAAACTGGAAGTGACAGATGTTTATTGAATCTGTAATCACGTGTCCTTTTGTGCTGCACTGCAGAAAGTGAAAGTTTCCTTTGCTTTCTGTTTCAATTTGAATTAAGCAACAACATTTGAAGAGTGAAAGAGTGTGCAACTAACTAATGACCCTTCGGGGATCAATATAGTATGAAATAAATAAATAAACATTTGTATCATATCAGGATTTTACTTTCACCAAAGCGATCGATGAATGTAAATCCGTTGCACAAGCTGTTGTGCTGATGTGATCTGCCATGATAGACACAGCAAAGACAAGATAGAGGAGTAATCGACAGCTCCAAAGATCGTCTGACTGTCAGGAGATAATGTGGAGGGAAAAAATCCAAATTACAAAAGGGAAAGAACATCCGTTTAACTTGTGGAAGTCTCTCTTTTTTGTTTTCTCTCTCTCCCCCTCTCTCTCTCTTTCTCCATCTTTATCCCTGCTTCCTCCTAAAGATTCTCGAGACATTTGTGGGAAAAAGGGCAATCTCTAGAGGAGACAAGACATGAGGCCAGGGCATTTAATTGAAGTGAAAAATTAACTACTCAGGCCTGATGAAGTGCTGAGGACTAGACAACCGTAATCGTCTCATCACCAGCCATCTTCATCTTATCGGCCCTGTGGGTTACGGGTTACGCTGGAGGCAGGGTACACTTCGGACCTGTCGCTAGTACATCACGGGGCCAAATAAAAGACAAAAAACCATTCTCACACACACACAGGGACAACATACAAACTCCACACAGAAAGGCTGTGAGGAAGCTGCGCTACTCACTATTCTGCCCTCTACGGTATTCTTTTGTAGAAAAAATGTTTGGTTTGGACAGGAAGTTGAAAGCGCGGTTCAGAGAATGGGGTCGGTGAGAGAGCTAATTATCCAGGTGTTTTGCGTTGTACTGATCGCTATCTCTCTCCCTTTTTTTCGCAGCTTGCTGGGCCTGGATGGGGGCCTTTGCAGGCCTGTGAGTCTGTGACACTGGAGACATGAGGCAACATGTCTGTGTTACAACTTGGGAAGCTTGCGTGCGTACTGATCTGCAAAGCTGCTGTTGAGGTTCAAGTTTGTGGTTCTACGTTGTAAATAAAGACTCCTACAGAACCCAGAGAGAGTTCATACTACAGACATACAAATATTTTCAATATATGTTTGTGAGGTGTGAGAAACATCAGGGCTATTTAAGAGCCATCCATTTATCCATCCATTTTCCACCACTTTATCTGCCATCGCGGGTCACGGGGAGCTGAAGCCTATCCCAGTTGGCTTGGGACGTGAGGGGGAGGGAATCTGGGTGCAACGCGGAGCCACACAGAGACACAGACAAACAGACTCACACCTAGGGGCAATTTGGGCTCGGCCAGTTAACCTGAACCACATGTTTTTTGGAGGTGGGAGGAAGCCGGAGAACCAGGAGAGAACCCACGCAGAAACTTAAAACTGGCATATTTCCATACGGGAAACCTAAATCCACTTGCAATATTGTTAGAGGATGAGCAAAATATGTGGAGAAAAGAATTCTCCAAGCAACTTTGGACCAAAAACACAAATTGTTTGAGAGAGCTGAGCTTCCAAATTGTACATTTCTTCTTCTGTGTCTTTCACACTAAAACAACAAATTTACCGCAAAAAACACACAAGCCTCCATACAAAGACAGACAGTAACAACAACCCATGCCATCACTGACTGCAACATCCCACGACACCCCTGAATTCAAAATGTTACCCTGACCTACTTGCATAGGTCAAAGATCAAAGGTAGTGCCCTGACCTACTGTCATTGATCAAAGCACTAGCTTTGATCTACGGTCTTACATTGATCTCCCTCGTCTTTCTATCTTATTCGGTTCCCGAGTGTACAAAAGTTCAAATCTGGCCTTGACCTAGTTTTCTCAAGGTCAAGGTCATCATCACATTTTCATCCCCTTTGCCTCCCCAGTCATGTGCTTTTTGTTTTATTTTTCTATCAGCAATGATTGCAAAGATATTTGGTGGACATACCGACGGACGGACGAACGGACGGACGAACGAACGAAAGAACACATGAACGAATGAACGAACACACAAACACTGAGAATTACAATACATCACCGCTTTGAAGCGAGCTGTAATTACCAAAGGATTTGAAGGGAGGTGGATGGCTGGCATGGGGACACAGGTCATTGACTTGGTAGACCATTAGCTGAGAGTAATTAAAACTGTAATAACATGTTTGAAGAAACCTTTGGTGAGTAGAGCAACAATTATGAATATGCAGCGGCTTGAAATCAAATGAAGGCCAGTCAGTCGGCTGCCTGGTAATTGCTTATGTCACTTTGAGACGTAGAAAAACCAAACAGACGTGGCAACGGGAGCCACACAGAATATGGGCTTTCACTGGGGGGGAACAGCTGGAGTGTTGAATAAATGTGTCACTTAAACAGAGATCAGGAATGAAAAAGGGAACAAGGATGTAGACTGAATGTGGATAATTTAGTTTACAAGTTAGGATTTAAAAGGGTCTGAAAATAAGAAAATCAAAGAAAAATATCGATACAGCAGAGAAATTAGTAAATGAAAAAAGGTAATCCAACTGAATAACATCCACATTCATTCAGAATGTGGATGTTATACTTGAACTAAACTGTCATACTTAAACTAAACTGTTTATATCAATGAGGATATGAAAAAAATGAGGATATTTGGGTTTGTGGGAAGAAAGAAAAGACAGCAGCCAGAGAGGCGCACGCTGGATGTCTCATCGGCCTTCAAGGGCCAGGGACCACAATGTTCTATGAGCAGCTGCTGTTAAATCCAGTAGGATGTGGGCTACACTCCAGAATACAAGCTTTGTCACCATGAAGTCCAGGATAGCGTTTTCCAACTGGCCTAATCCTGACTGTAATTTTATACACACACTTGTTCTCAATGTGTCCCTCTTATAGGTTCAATTAAATCACCAACTATACTCTCACTACACTTCTAAAAATTTAGGTGTAAGAGAATTTTTCTTTATTGTGTAACATATCCGAACTACACTAATAATACAAATAAATTTATTATCCTCACAAATATTATTTGAGTGCTATTCTCTCATCATCACGGAAATTATAAAAATTATGAATTTAATGTTATTATCCAACTTTCACCTGAGAAGCACAGGGATGACACTTGTCAGGGAGGACTTTCAGTTATGACCACTGTGCCCACCCTGCAGGGCCCACAGCACGACCACTGTGCTGCTTGACTTCAGTCACCAGGGCTGGTGCCTCATCTATATGCATAAAGCTGGTGGTCCTGGCCACATCCCCTTGCTGTTCTTTATGCATGAGTTGGGCCACTCCAAAGGTCGTCACTCACAACATTTAAACTGGAACCACCTATTTCTCCCACCTCACATTCGCTGATCACTAGCAAAGCAAAATGTGCTATCTTGCTTCAGTTGGGATTTTTAATCGGGACTCAGGCACATTTTTATTAACGAACTTTCCAATCTGTAATAAACAAATCGTTCAGACCTCAACTGCTCATGCTCTCCACCTCCTTCTTTTTCCTCCTTTAACTCTTCCCCCAGTTATTAAATTGGATCTTCTTGAATTATATGAAATGGATGGAAAAACTTTAGGAGCCTCGTTGGAGTGTCCTCCATTTACCCAATACCATCTCACCCTCCTTTCTCTCTTCCCTTTTTCACCACATCTCACTTTCTGTTTTCGTTCTTCATCGTCCAATCAAACACGATTACTGCATTGCAGGTCAGAGGATCAAAGGATTCAAAAGCAGTAAACTCTAACCTGAGTCGATTTCCTCTAGAAGGAACTATGGTAAAAGGCTTGGCACTGCTCTGCCAAACATTAAAACGCCAATATGGAGGTATTGGGGGTGGGGGGGTGGGGTTAAAGGTGGCAAGAAAGATATCCTCTGAGAGTGGAAAGGAAATGCCAGAGTCACTAAAGGACAGTAAAGTAAAGAGAATATTTCTGAGAAGAAAAACCACCAATGGGATATCAGGGCAGGATGACCATCCACATGGTGAACATCCACCTATTGATTTTTTGTTTGTGCCAAGCCTGCCTTCCATAGTCCGCAAATAACAGCAATAATGGGCTAAAGAATCTGAGCACAGCAATAGGAGGACCTCATAGCTACCATCAGAGAAGAAAATAAGAAATTTACACCCCTCCTAAAATGTCAGACTCAAACAACAACTGCAAAAAGAAAATCCTGGTTCTCATGGTGCTGCACAGACAGGGACAATATTTATTGTATACTATTCGCAAGAAAAAATGCTTGCACTTAGCTGATAACAGGTGCCTCATTCTGCAACAGGGCTCAGTGCTAGCAGGTACCCTCAACCATGGGTTGTAAATCTTAACAGTGTTAAACAAAGGTATTATATACTGATGGAGGTGGCAAGTGCTGCTTGGGAATGAGAATTGACTTGTTTGTCACATTGTCAACACTTTTATCCAAGTGGCACAAAAGTATAAACACGTCAATACAGAAAAAGTTCCAGTGAGCCCTCAAGAGACCTTAAATGTTTTATGCATTGAAGTTCACAGCCTGCATTGATTGACATCACTGTATCATTGGACTCTCTCTCTTGGGGCCTATGCCAGATGACTGGGGACCTGAGGCAGGGTACACTCCGGGTGCGATGCCAGTGCACCACGGAGATGTATATATGTATATGTGTGTGTGTGTGTATGTGTGTGTGTGTGTGTGTTTGTCTCCCCACCTATATATTTGAATAAGCTCACTTGAAAGCCTCATGCTGTCACGCTGTCAACAACTCCACCCACTACCTGTCAATCAAGCGCCCAACCAATCACGGCACCCAACCAATCACGGCGCATCTGCCAGAAGGAAACACGTGAACAACATGGTGTGACGCATCATGGTGTGACGCAACAATTTAATGTTTTCGAACAGAGGAAAACATGCAGGAACGAGACAGAAAGTATGACCGTATTTCACAATGTAGACACGGGTCACACACTGACGTCTCAGCGGTTTTCGTTGCAGGGAGACGCCGCCCGGATAGAATAAGTTTCGGTTAGAGCATCCACACGACAACGCAAACCCGGCGATTACAAAAAAATTCACTTTTGCCAGCCTTTTTGTCCCGCATATCTGTGTTGTCATGTGGAAGAAAGGTGTAACCGCAACAAAAAGCCTTGATGCCCAATGCCTTATGTCATATTGTTCACTTGATTCCTTCCGATTGACTTAAACAGCTTTGGATAACTGAGAACCTACACAGACATCATGACAATGTGAGGTTTTCAAGTGAGCTTATTCAAATATATAGGTGGGGATATATATATATATATATATATATATATATATATATATATATATATATATATTTATTTATATTTATATTTATATTTATATATACACACACACTCACACACACACACACACTTATACACATATACACATACATACATATATATGTATGTATGTGTATATATACAGTATATATGTATACTGTATATATATGTCACCCTGTTGATTTTTGACTACGTTGGGTGCGTTTGGTTTATAATACCAATACATTTGTTTTCATATGTTTGGTATGAAGTCTGATATTATTGTTTTATTGTGGATTTCCGTGACTTCCCGCTAGTACAGATATATAGATATAGATATAGATATAGTTTTTCATTTTTTTTGGGTGCGCTGCATATAGGAGTATGGGACAAGTGCAAGAAGGCAAAGGTCATTTCAGAAGAAGCCAGACAGGAAGAGGAAGAACAGCCGGATCTCTTGTTGATACTGCCAAGTTTATTCGTCACTGTCTCATTGTAGAGCGGCTGATGCTGGACTGCTGGTCCTATCTCTTTATCTCTCTCTCTCTCCTCTCTCTCGCTGACAGGCCCATAATCTCACTCATGTTTCACTGTGTGTCTTGTTAATTTTTCATCAAGTTTGTCTGATGCCCTGGGCTCACCTCTTCCTTAAAGATAAAGATAATAAAATACGAATTCAATAGCACAGCATTAACACAACAAAAAGAAAAAACAGACCAGAAAAAAAGACCAGAAAAAAAGACGTACAATAAAACAATGCAAAAAAACAACAACTAGTGATTGCAGTAGATTTAAGCAGAGTGTGTGGTTTTCTTTCTTTTTTTAACAACCAGATATTATACAGAAAATTTAAAAACCCAACTACAAAAACCCAAGGGATCCTGAATGAAACCATGGGGAGTATATCACAAACCTAAATGTGTATTTATGCTGGTGCTTGTCAGATTCGTACAGGGAATACTGATGAAATGAGTTGCAGGGGTTATGTTTCTTATTATGATACCTTTCTTTCACCTCCTCTCTGTCGAAGCCCGGGCCCAGGCACGCAAAACTTGAACCAATTTTGAAATGTGATTGCATCACACTAACACGGAGAACTCTCAAATTCTCTTAATGCCACAAACAAACATGCCGCAAACATATCATCGCAGAATCCTGTTAAGATCAGAGCAGATCTTAATTTAACGTGGCATAGTCAAACCTCATTATAACTGAGGTTGCACTGAAGCAGTTTTTTACGCATTTTTCTCAATATAACAAAATAATTTTTACACTTCAAATACATGCCACACAGTTTGTTTTCTCATAAAAAGACTGATTGCACTGCACCTAAAAGCAGTTGCACTGAAATAGTTTGACCCCAATAACTTGACTATTTGACCATGAATACAACATAGAATGAGAAGGTTAAACTTATTATAATTACTGTGTGACCATCCACTGAAGAATTTGATGATTTCATCCATGGCACATGCAAGATCCTTTCCCCAAGTTTCATTTTAATCTTTCAAGTAATTAAATGGGTAATCGAAAAAGATCCAGGCAGCACGGTGGCTCAGTGGCAGTGTTGTTGCCTCACAGCAAGAATGTTGAGGGTTTGATTCCTTTCTGTGCAGAGTTTGTCTATTTTGGCTTCTCTACTTACTCCCACCTCCAAAAACTAGATTTGATTGATTGAATGGTCACTCCAAATGGTCCATAGGTGTGAGTTTAAGCATGCGTGATTGTCTTTCGTGTGGTTCTGTGATGAGCTGGCGTCTCATCCATGGTATACCCCACCTGCCACTCATAGTCAGCTGAGATAGGAGAGACCCATGACTCGCGAGTCAGATAAGTGGCTATCGATGAACACTGCAATTGTCTTGTCTACAAGAAGATGAACGGATGAAAATGATCCTGTGTTGGAATGGTCAAAAAAGAAGCAAAGATTTGAGACTCTGTGTGGTTATTCAAATCCACCAAAATTAATCAGAAAATTTATAAGGTTCCTCCCTTTCATATGTTGAAATTTGTCATCTGAATTTGAAAGATGGGAATGGCAAAACATATGACAGTGTCCTAAAAGGGATATCAGGGCAACTCCTGTCAATCATAGTATTTATTCCCCAGGATTTCTCAAAGGAGACTGCCTTTGTAACACTTTTTCAAGTGGTAAGAGTTTGCATCAGTCTAAAATACTCTCCATGATCCCCTGACAACAGCATGAGCTGCCAGAATCCCAGTGGTAACATTACCTTCACTTTCACACTCTAAAAAAACTTGTCTGAAAATCACAGAAAATTTTTAAAACACTGAACAGCTGAAAGTTGTGTCAGAGTATGCTTCTCGTGCTTGTAAGTCCCACTCCAAGGACTGCAACCAGATGTCCCCTGTTCGTCTGTATTCAGCTGAGGCAGCACCACAGTCTAAGCTAAACCGACTATGCCATTGCCACAAACGCACACGCTCCGTCATGTATACACAAAGTCAAAAACAGAAGATGAGGTCAGGCTGAGTCATTATGCACAGGTATGTGTGTTATATGCGTTCTATTTCTACTGGAGTAGACAAGCATTGAAGCATGTATGTACAGTGTAGTGTAAGTGTATGCATGTGTGGGTATACTTCACTGTATGTATACACACCACATATTTACAAGTGTTTGCTTGATTGTCCTACTCAAGATCGTAACCATACATGCATTATATGTGATGTGTGAGCTACTTATATAATTGTGGGAGTGTGTGCATGAAATTATGTTCTCTTGCTCATGTGCACCATGACTTTATAGCCATGTCAACCATCCTGGTGACCCATTTTCAGCCTCTCCAGATCCTAGACAACAACCCCTGTGTCTACTGGATGTGTCCCTTGTGCCTTGTCCCATATCCCATAATCCTTTGCCCCTTTTCCAAGAGCTTATATTTGCCTATTGTCCTCCTTATCTGTTCGACACTGCCAATCATGCAACACCCCCTCCATCAACTCCCTTCATCTTCAGCCAACTTTACATTCTTCATTCTATTTTTGTGCTAAGGTCCATTTTGGCCTCCATCTCTCCACAACTGATTTTTCTCCATCCATTTCTACTTCACCCTGTGCACCTTTCTCTACTTTCACAGCTGTTTTTTTCTTTTTTTGTGACTCTTATCTTTCATTAGTTTTTCACCAATATCTTTTGTCCTTACACCGATGGGTTAATACAGGGTAACCTGACCTCAATTAAGATGGAAAACAGAGAGAACATACCGCTCTATTCCTCTACCACTCATACTGCCCCTTCAACCTCATCATCACACTCTCATCCTTTCTTGAGTTCTGGGTCTTCCCTCAGCAAAACTACTGCCTTCATTTGGCCTCCAGAGGAAACCACACAGAACGGAATTGCAATAACCTTTCATTTCCTCTCTACTCCTGTGAACCCTGTGCATCAAGTGCTATGTCACACAAGTGCACATACGGATGTGCACAAGCCTGGACTTGTGTAGTGTAGAATTTATTTAAATATTTTTTTTCATCAATTCAATTGTTTTTGGCTTTCTTGGCTTGACTTAACCAGAGCTCGATAAGAAATGTGGGGTCCAGACATGAATAACAGAGAAATGCTCTCAGAAAATGTAGCATTTTTGAGAGCAGTTAGGAGGATGCTTGCTATCAACTAATGCTACACTGGGTAAATGCTCCACAAAAGATCCTTCCAGACATGTTGGATTAAATTGTTCAAGGAAATGTAGATACCATTTTGAAAATACTTTGACCATCAGTGGCAGAGGACCAAACTGTGCAGTACATATTATTATCCTAGGCAAGGGCATCAGTAAAAATGTCCCAAATGTGAAGAGAAATCCAAACACAATCCATAAGTATCATATTTAGTCATTATTGTCAAGTCTTGAAAGGCACCTAAGGCACTCACGCTAAACTAGCCTCCAACTATATTCTTCCAGGTTGAGGGGTTGTTGCTAACAATAACTCACCCAGTATGCTGGGCCTGGCTTTCAATCCCTTTACCAAACAGCCCTCCCCCCGAGACACACATACCCACCACCCCTACCGACTGCCTGCAAATCTGACAGCCAGGAAGGCCTTGTTCGCATGCTGCCTGGAAACATGGCAGATGGTGGCAGGAGAGAACAGAAGAGAAGACAGTGTGCATGCGTGCGTGTGTGCTTGGCTAAAATAAACAAGTAATAAAGTGGGAGTTTGTGACCACTTGCTTGCTAGCCAATGATACTGTCCTTTACAACCTCTAAGCTAGAGCTAAACCACTCATGTACTGTAATATATCTGCTGAAACCAAACTGGCACCTATAGGAGTATGTTGTACCCCAAATTTGGGACAAATAGCAGTTCAGCTCTTACATGACAGTGAATGGATAAGTTCTATCAAACTGATGGATCCTGTAGAGCCTTCATAAGCAGGCAGTGAACATGAATCTATTTGATGTATCCATGCATGAGAGCTTTCAGATATAATATTAATTTGGCTGCTTTGGCGACGATTCTGGTAAAAGCACTGTCTTAGATTGTGTGATGTCCAATAAATAATAGCTTTTACAGAAGACAGGAGAAATCTTTTTCTGTGATTATCATCATCAAATATTCTCGTCCAATTAATTTATTTTATTTTGAGAAGTACATTTTTGAAAATAACTTAGAGAATGGGAAGAAATATGCTTTTAAAAGTTTTTTTTTTAAATTTTATAGGAAAAATTTGTAACAAATCCAGAACAACACAGCAGAAGAGTATTTATGGTGAAAGTCAAAAGAGCTTAAATAATAGAGCAGCTTAGAAAGATATTCCATGTAAAAAGACTTAAAAGTCCAAGGCATCACTCAATTTCAAGAGCAGCACAAAAACTCCAAAGCAAGACGTATTCACCAAAAAGCCCAAGAGCTCACACACGTCTTCTCTAATGATTTATTTGTACTTATCCCTTTGAACGCTGTTTCATAATGTGGGACTCACCTCGGATGATGGACAGCTTGGCGTTGACGGTGATCTCGCCCTCTGTGTTCTCTGCTACACATTCATAGATATTCTCATCACGTGGCGCTCGGAGGGGCTGGATCCTCAGCACGGCGCCGGCACCCTCGTCAAACTCAATCGTCTGCATGGTAGAGTGCATATAAGGATAAGTTAAAAAGATGTGAGATTCCAATGGCTACGTTGTCAGCTTCACACCTAAATGCAGGTGAGTATTTTAGCATGGGGAACCACAGTGAACATTTTTTCGAGATACCAGTATGGATTTGATCATGTTACTAAGAATCAGTTTCTCAAACTGCCAAAACCAAAACCATGGAAACAGGATACAAGGTAGTTTTGGTTGGAAAGGCTTCACATATCTATTGTCACAAAGCCTTTGGTGGTCATAAGTACAGACCTGATATAAATACACACACTCCTCTACACAAACAAAAAAACAAACGCACGCAGGCACGCACGCACACACACACACACACGCACACACACGCACAATGCTCCACCCCTCCATCTTTGTGTGTTATGTGCTTGTTTTTTCCCGTTTTCAACTGGCTGTTTTTATCTGTAATTATGCCCTTTGTTCTCTGTAAAGCTCTTTGTTTTGAACCTTGTTGACAGCACAATACATTCACAGGCAAGTGCTGGGAATTCTGAGCAGAAAAAACCAGCAGCTGTGAAAAAATTAAATAAATAATTTGCTCACTTACAAAAGGAAGCGCTAAATATACATCAACACCATCTATTCCGAAATTGTCGCGCTGTATGTGTGTTACAGTGCTACTATCAGAAGTTTCTATATTGATAAAATAATCTATACTGTAAATTCTATTTCTAATGGAATTTAACCAGTCATGTGTAACAATTTCACTGACTGCTATTTTAGGAACAACAGCTTATATTTTAAAATGTTTGGTCAATGATTTAGTGAGTTGCCAGTCGTTTCTTACACTATCTCAAAAAAGGCTTCAGTGCTGAGATCTCTGGGCAAAGCATGGCTTTCAGATAAGAATAAATGTTCGACAACCCTGCTGCTCCGTTGCTGAACGTCTCGGGGCTGAGTCGCTAATTAGGGTAAAAAGACTGCAGAGCATGGCATCATGATCAATATCAAAGGAGTTGTCTAGAAGCTAAAACAGAAACACATAAAATAACTACTTCAAAACTAATTTAAAATTTCTTCATGTCATGGAGGGGAAGCGTCCATTCAGGTGCTCTTTTTCATGCCACTGGCTGTGTTTCTCGTTCAGCATGCAGAGGAGAACATACATACTGTACAAACAAATTGACTTTCTTTAATTTGTCCTCCTTTGAGATGCTTTGCCTTCCCCATGATTTTTTTTTTTTGCGTCTTCCCTTACGGTTTTCTTCAAGCTGTGCCAGTGTATGTGTGCAGTGCTGTTGTTAATGAAAGCAACTTTTTAACTAACACTGACACTGCCCATCAATCAAGCTTCTTAGAGATGCCATCTGGGATGCCTGCCATAGACTGAAAACAGAAAACCATGAATAACGTGCATTCACACAGAGGTATGTGGATGTATTGCACTGTGAGCAAGAATGTGATGACAGCAAAGTCAGTCAAGTACAAAGAGTACTGAGTGGGAGGAATGGGAGGGCTCTGCATTGCTTTAACGGGCAACTAAAGCAAATGTTGCACACACACACACACACACACACACACACACACACACACACACACACACACACACACACATCGTTAGGAGGTTAGAAGAACCAGTCCAAAAAAAATATCGGTACTTGCTGTCTTCAAGTGTTTGTAAAAACAGCGGGTAAAGAAAATAAATGAAAATGCCTCTCTGAATAAGACTGTGTGGGGAAGCAAAAGCAATAAAAGAGTGGGGCTGCAACGCACAACTATTCACAGACCGAATCAGAAAAAGGAGACAAACAACTGTGAGTTTCATATTTTAGCAGGTAAAGTTCATATGGATGCAGTAAACATGAACACTATATTAGATAATGACAGGATTCTACTATAACATATTGTATGACATTAAATATCAGCAGCAAATATTTCCTTCCAGATGTTGACTCACCTCTATACGTTGGGAATTGACCTTCTTGCCTTTCTTGTTCCAGCTAACCCGTGGCTTGGGGTCACCTGTCGCCTGGCACACAAATGAAACCACGCCCCCTGAGACACCAATCTGGTCAATGGGAACTTTAGTGAACCGTGGTGGTGCTAGCAAAAAGAGAGGAAAAGGGAAGACAGACAGAAAAAGTAGATGTCATTAGCACAAACAAAAAGACTTGTGTTACACTAGAGGAGCAAAACCTCTCCTACATTTTCCTTGCTCTTTGTCTGGACAACCTCCTCATCATCATGGTGACTTGTTACGACACAAATTTACATGTTGATTTAGTGCTAAGGTGCTGTTGATTGCAAACATTACTCAACAGGGAATGTTCTGTAGCATGACCTCAGGAAGGGACATTGGGAAGATGAAGCAGCAAGGTTTTATTTTAATGGCCATCTTCAAAAGTAGGACTGTATGACCTAGCAACATTTTCCTAAACAATCAGCAGTTAAATTCTCACTTGGACCACACATACACAAGTTTTAATGGTCTCAAAGAGCAGAAACCCTTTGATTTAACCGTCTATCAAAAGTTTTCATTTTAGTGCTTTTTGGTTTAGGGTCTATTTTTTTTTTTTCGGCTCATGCCTTGCTTGCAGTAGGTTAGAGAAAACAAGCCTGACAGAAAGAGAGAGAGACAGAAACACAGAAAACAGAGTCCTGGGGAACTCGTTAAATCTGAATCACACAGTTATGTGGGGATGATCAAACGGCCAGCGCATAAAGTCGAATTAATAATTAAGGGACCGTGGGCCAACACCAGTCTCCCAGCACTGCTAAACATATATGAAAAAAGAGTTCAGACATTCATTATCTGGTAAAGGGAGATAGTGAGTGTTTTAAAGAGAGTGAGACAAACAACAGACGTATGCAAAGTTAGTCTCACCACCTCAAATTAACAAACCAAATATTTCTGATGTAAATGTTACACCAATGTCCACATATTGACCTGCAGTATGTTGGCAATGATGTCTCAAAAGTAGTTTTCACAGTTTCCCAACTAGCTGCCATTTTTCAGACACTCTGGAAATGATGCCTGGTTTCACATATTCTACCAACAACAACAAGAAAAAAAAAGTGTCTCGTGCCTCACTTATACGTGTATATCATCGTGAAATGCATTTAATACTGATTTTACTAGCCAAAATGGTTTGATTGCAAGATTAGTGCTGAAAATAATCACATTTTCTTAACTTATAATGTCAGTTGTGTGTGTGTGTGTGTGTGTGTGTGTGTGTGTGTGTGTGTGTGTGTGTGTGTGTGTGTGTGTGTGTGTGTGTGTGAGATAGAATGGATGAATAATTTCCCTACGGGGATCAGAACAGTACATTATAATTAAAAAATAAAAAACAATTGTGGTCAAATAAAGAAAAAACAACGCAACAAGTTCAACTAAAAAATGTGCATATGGTATAGTAAGACTTTTGCATTGCTAACTTCGGTGAATTAAATTGTCACATATGATTAATGGACATTCTGAGTGCTTGGCTTCGATAGACACCATGCTGCGCTTAATAAATTAGCCAGAGGGCAGGGATGAAACTCTTCCAGGTTTATTACAAGTATTAAAGACCTGTGTAGCGTGAAGCCTTTGTGATGAAGAAGGAAGTATTGATTCCCAGGCCTTCTGATGGTGAAATGAAAGTGCATTGATTGTTGTATTCTTCATTAATCTTAGCCCACTATGTCAAATCTGTTAAAATAACCTTAGATGAATCTGATCTCCCCAACAACTTCTATCTGGGAAGAGGTGTTATCCATATTTTAAAATGCACATGTACATAAAGTAAAAAAAAAAAAAAAAGTACACAAAACAAAGCATTTAAAATGAACAAAAAACAATCTGGTATATAGCAGCATTCCACAAGCTTTATTTTACTGTCTGGTGCATACAATGATCCCTTTTGGCATTTTACACTGCAAGTTTCCATTCTGAAATGATACAACACAGCTTTACAGAACACAGCTCCTCTGCATTTGACCTTCCTTTACAATGTGCCCTCTGTTGAGAGAGAAGAGCGATTTACACAGAGCAGGCCTGTGGCAGTGGTTCCACTGAAGGCCAACACTCTTTGATTAGTTTTCCCCTGAACATTTCAACCATCTCCTTCTCCCCTTCCTTCTGTCTCGCCTCAAAGGATGAGAGACATGTATGAATGTGGTCGTCGGAATCTCATCTTGAATTTAACTCCTGACAGATGCAGGATTTTTCCTCATAATGTACTGTATATGGTTTTCAAAATTACCTCTGGAAAGTTCAAAGAAAGCCGGGCAGCTGGGATGAAAATAGCGTTGAAATGAAAGGGAATGTCAGGAATTGACAGGATGGGGAGTGCAGAGAGGAGGAGCTGTTGAGGTCAGCAGAAAAAAGAAACCTGGAGGAGAAAAGGAGGTGACAAGGGGGACAGGAACTATACAACTTGATGTGAATCCGAGCAGGGCAGAGTGAACATTAAAGAGTCATTTACTTGCTTTGCTTTTCTTCTATCATTTATAGATTATTGAAGACATGAATGAAAACAGTGAATTTTTGATTTTTGTATTTAATGGTTACGTGGTGTTTTACAGGTTTTGCAACACAACAACATTTTCTAATTGCACAGGATTGTCATCTGCACCTTTCATCTATGCTCCATTCTGCCTTAAAGCATCGTGAGATTTGCAGCTGTAAACTGATACCCTCCACTGTTGTGTGTAATGCACTGTCCCTTTGAGCTATACATGGCGTCCACTACACTGTGCTGTGATCGCAAACAACATAACAAAGCATTATGAGTCTGATATTGTGTTTGACACATATCTACTGACACTGTTGTAAAAAGCAACATCCAATAGCCACAAGGGGAAGATTCTCAGAATTACATAACAGGTTTTTCATAAAGTGAAGAAATCCTCTTTGTAGGATAGAGATGGTGAAGAAAATATGAGCAAGTATCTAACATAGTAACCATCCAAGTTGTGAGTCATAACTTCCGGCTGCAGAGGCAATGCTGGAGATGGGCAAGCTGCCTCATGAAGTGGAGGGCAGGAGGCGAGCCGGACGGTGGCCTACAGGATGAGCATCTCGCCCACGTTTGACACATTCATATTTCACTGATAATTTCTGCCCTTTACGCATATAGAGATGTGCGTCTCAAATTGAAGTTCCATGCCGACATCACTGCATGCCACATAATAAAACACACTTATATACATGAGTGTCAAATAAATAAGATTAAGATGTCACACACTTTCCCAATTATATCCTTTGTTACGCAGATGTTGGGTTCACTAAACTCTTTGTAAGCACCATCGCCATACTTGAACAGGTTTGCAGTGGGTGACTGTGTCAACTGTTGTACTTTCCTCTTACCTTTTCATCTTATTGACTTACCATATTTCTATTCTTAGCTTTGCTATCTTAATGATGGCTAAGGCGTCGCTCCTTCAATCTCATTCCTTGTGTGTCAAATGATTAGTTACTAAACAACCTATCCCCTGCATTGCAAATGCATCCCAAAGTGTGGAGAATCCAGAAAGGCTGGGAGGCTATCCAAGATAGTTACATCTCTATTTAGCAATATGCCATCAATCTACAGTTACTGAGGTGAGGACAGTTGACCGACTATCTAGAGATGACCTACTACAAATACAAGAGACAGGATTAGTCCCACTTTGGATGGAACAGCTTGTATCTATAAATTTGGCAAAGTTTACCAGTGAATGAAAATCACAGTACAGAGTTGAGACGAGGGAGCCGAGTTGCAGCCTCACTTGTCTCTGAACCTCCATTAGAGCAGTTATCCATGCAAAACCCCATAGAGAATGAGTGTGAGCCTTAAATGAAGAGTAGTTGTACACGAAAATCTATTAAAAATTAACACGCCACCACCACTGCAACAGTTCAAAATAAAAGGAGAATTAAATGTGGATGCTTGAACATTAGATCTCTGTCATCCAAAGCTGTACTAATAAATGATTTAAAATCTGATTACTTTACTGATTTATTCATTCTGACTGAAATCTGGTTGGTTCAGGAAGAATATGTAAAAAAAAAAATCCACTCTCCTATAATGTTTAGCACCATTACCCATCCAGCACTCCTTGTTCTATACATGTATAAACTTTCTTTGCTGCTGTAAAGTATCTTGTACAAAATTCTCAATCAAAAGGTGACAAGAGATGACATTGAGAGGACTTTGCACCTGCAGCGGCCACCAAAGTCTGTCTCATTTCCTCTTGCTTCACTGGGACAGACTGAGGTACATCACTGCCAAGATAAGAACACAACATCCCATCTTTATCTGCCTGGCAGGGGGATATGGTCAGAGCTAAAATAACCAGCAATGGGGGCCTGCCTATCTTCACAAGGTCCCGAGAAAAGAACAGACCCACACAAACACAACCGGCTACAAGGCAAAAAAGAAACTCACACTGTGCACACAGATGCTTGTTTCGCTAATACAGCAACCACCTGCTATTGGCCACTACCCATGTTGGACCTGATAAGTCACAATGCACCAACAATGTGATTATAAAATATGAAGAATGAGAGGAGGAGCACAAGCTGGCGCCATCACAGCACTTTGCTCCTTGTTGTTTGTGTGTCTGTTTAAAAGAAAGGAGAGGACTTACTTTATGACTAAAACAGTGATGGAGTAAAGCTTCCTGGCTCATAAATAGGATCCATTACTAGGTGAATTATCAAAGCGGGACAAATTGCAATGCAGTGATTTGCAGAGATGGGTAGAAAATTGGTAAAAGAGCATTTTTATTATCCATCTTTCTACAAATAGATTGACAGTATTTTGTGACCTTTTTGATCAGAGGAAAACACCAGAGATATCAGAACAGACAAAATAATTCCCAGGAAAAAGTGTGACCCCAGCAAGAGTGCAAGAAAGAAGTCTTTTGCTGTTGTGAAGAGTCTTTTGCTGTTGTATTTACAACAGGCACAAGCAACAAGTTAAAAGCATATAACTTACTACGCATACTGTTACCCAATTCATTGCCCTTTGATCACAGCAGACACTCTAGTCCCAGATGAATGTCAAATGCTGCATATTATTGAATCAAAGAAGGTGAATTACTGAAGCTAATCCTGCCTGAGAGATGCCTGTTTACCTGTTTACGAAAAAAACAAAAAGCAAATGCATTAAGCACACACACACGCGCGCGCGCACACACACACACGCGCGCACACACACACACACACACACAGTCACACACACACACACACAAAGTACAGTACAAAATTTAGAAAGTACTATTTCCAAGCAGCCAATGAGAAGAGTAATTTGACATTAGATGGATCAGTTTTTACTTTCATCGTTTTAAAGACTCTAGTCAACATTTATCATTGCTATCTTAATGATTAGCAAAGTTATCATTAAGATAGCAAATACCTCATATATGATTAAGTTTGAGGTATTACTAAACTTTCTCAAGTTTGGTCCTGGACCACTACTTAACCAACTTACAGTAAGATGTAATGATGTCGAGTTTCAGTCATGTGGAGGTTTAAGATCTTTAAATAATTGACTAACACACTAAGCAGATGCCAACCAGTTAAGTCTGGACCTGACTTACAACCTACAGAGGTTACAATATCAAATGCATGCTTATACATACACACAAATTGATAGACGCATGACGGGATGGGTGGACAAATGGCCAGACACCTAAACCAATTCATTCAAATGTGAATCGGAGTGGATGCTTTCAGTAGCAAACACAAGCTCAATCCTGCAAACTCTCTTTCATACACACAAGGCTGCATTGAGGCCCCATTACTCAGCACCAATTCTCATAGGCTGATTGGCCAAGTTACATCACTATGGATACCAAGCCTTAGCATAAAACTTGTCTTGCTTTGACTTTTCTTGAGGTTTTCACATACAGTCATTGCCAACAAGTACCACCAACCTGCTACATTAAAACAAAACAAAACAGAAAAAAAAAACCCAACTGCATAAAAAGCTGGAATAAAAATCCCTGTTTCCAGTTTATGAAAGGAAAACATTTGAAAATAACGATGGAAAACTAACTTGGAAAATCATTGAACATTGAATCTGAGGCAAATGGATTTCTCTTTAGTATTTGAAAGTAGTTGTATGAGATTGAACCTTGCAGGTTTACCATGAACTGACTGAATGAGACTCTCCAACAACATACAGAATCTTGGAAGATGAATATTAAACAATCTTCAGCAATAGGGAATAACTTTGTTGATCATTTGTTGAACAAAGTCCCATCTTTTCTAGTGGAGAAAATTATATTTTAAAGAAATACTATCAGCTGAACTTGGCCCCAACTGAAGAAATTGAAATCTACTGACTAAACATCTGGAAAACAGCTGGGCAAGACAGAACAGGTAGTTTCTTTTCCTCTTCATTTGTTGCCAAAGTGCTTTTGAGCATTGCACTTAACTCAAACTAATGAAGTGGCAAAGTGCTTATTATCTTGACTGTGCCAGTGAGGCGTAAATTTCAGAGACTGTTTGAATGTCAAATCAAGTGGTTACATAGCTCCAAATCACAACTTAAGTTAGATCGAGGCACTTGCGAAGATGAGCAGGTGTAAATGAATGGTTAAAATAAGCACTCATGCTCTGCCTGTCATGACTCCTGCAAACACCTCAGTTTATTTTTAATCTTTGTGTTTTCCTGCATTAACATGTCCTGTCTTTTTAGAACCTTCTCCACCTCCTTGCACACAAATTCATCCCCTTCAGTTGTGTTGTCTCAGTTACCTTTAACCGATCGATCAATCAGTCTCCACTCTACAAAAAGCACATTCTGTTCAGTTCCCTGCCAGATTGTTACCATTTATTCCTGCTCTCCACCATTTCTGTTTCTGGTTATCGAAGGAAGATTTTTCCTTATTTCTGGGTCCTCTCTGCTGACTCCTGCTTGTCAGGACCTTACTGCCTGTTTGGATTGATTACCTGGTTTGTGAACTCAGCTTTTGAAATAAATTATGGATTTGGACTTCTGTCTACTGTTGTGCTTTTTGATTCTCACCGTCAGTCTTGTGACACTGCCAGTCAGTATAATTGAAACACATCATCAAAAGCAAAGTTAGCCGCAGCCATATTTCACATGGCATGTGGAACATCCAGGTTTTTTGTTGGACTTCATTCCTTTGGAACCCATATCTTTACTGTAAACTGAAGAGTTAATGAAACTGTCCAGTTAAGATATAATGAAGGAAGGCTTATTGGGATTTGCTCTTGGAGCAGCGTGGGTGACGTGATGATTCAGTACACTACTTAATGTTTCCTGGATTGTACAGCCTGTCCTAAAAGTAGAAAATTGTCTTGCAACCTAAAAATTTACATTTTCCTTTTAAAGGGGCCCTATTATGAAAATCACACTTTTTTTCAGCTCTCTACATATACATAGTGGTCCTCCCTAACCCAACCAACTCCTAGAATCTGGTAAACAAACACTTCCTGCATCAATAGATATTTGGAGTTTTAGGAAGTCATGGTCGATTCGACCATAAAGCGCTAGAATGGGTATTCTTTACGTCAGACTTTGCACTCTGTGCTATTGGACAGAGTATTGGACGATATGGATTGGTTGACATGCTCAAGGGCGTGGCCATCCCCAAGACGGAGTTCTTTGCGATGGACATGAGGCAGCAGTCTGTTAAAATGGCGTCCGTGTGAGGGAGACAAGAAAGTTGCTCAGTTGTTGATGGTACAAATCAACACCAGTGTTTATTTTTCATCCCATCCAAAGAAGAACAGAAGAGAGCGTGGTGGCATTTCATTTTTAATGGCTATGTGCGGCTACATCACCTGCACATTTGTTTGTGTGTGGAACCACTTCACTCCAGCCTGTTTTAGCAATGAGGGTCAGTACAGACGGGGCTTTGCCTCGAGACTGATCATCATTCAAGGGTCACTCCCAACCATACAGGACCAAGGAACTGCACCCTGGTTACAGGTAAGTCTCACCACATTTATATTTTTTGCAGTTGTCTGTCAGCATGAGTGATCGAGTTCTATTTGGCTAATTAAGTACTACTGCTTTGTTTCGCGTTTGCATGTGTGCACGCTCCAACATGTGTGTGCATGCTGAACCTACAGTATCTAGCTCAGTGGTTCTTAACCTGAGTTCGATCGAACCCAGGTTCGATCAAACGAAGCGTTTTGTGAGTAGCTCAGATGAGCGATTTTGAAAAGCTGATATTTAGGACCACAGATCACTTTAGGTCAAAATATTTGGAATACAGTCTAGTTGGACATCTGGCAGCTGAATGACATTAAGTTAAAATACATAATGTGGGACCTTTAACAGTTTCAACAAAACGTGTCATAATTTTGCATTCTGTAGAACGAAACTTTCTGAGGAACTTCTGAGGAATTTCTGCGTAACAACCAAAATCCCTAATAAGAAAGTAAAGACAGTTTGATTTGAAAGAATGAGCGCATCCTTCAAGACAATTCTCGTAGCAATTGACTGCCACAGCAAAGAAATTAAATCAGTCCCCTACATTACAAAATGCTTTTACTTATTTTAAGAAAACAGAGACTTCAACGATGTTGATGAGGAAGTGATGTTTTTGGGCATACCCTTTCAATTGCATCATAAAGACCAGGTCTATGTCAACTGCACTCCAAATAAACTCGCAACTCAGGCTTTGCAGTTCATGAGGGATTGGTGGAAGGATGTTGGAACCCAGAATAAAATAAGTTTGGGAGTGTTAGTACCCAGAGGTGAAAAACTCTTCCAAGTCACACTGCTGTCACAGCAAAGCTGCATTTCTAAAAAGGAGTAGAGCACTTGTAATATGTGCAAATTGGTCCCTTTGAAACCACTGTTGAAAGCTAAAGAAAAATGTGAACACACTTAATATCCCTTTGCCCACTGGAAATAAATATTCTCTTTACTCCCTAGAGATGGGGGGGGGTAAAAAATGCTTAAGTGTGTGTCTGATTTCAGCATTGTCACAGAGGTAACACTGAAGAGGTGAAAAGAGAATACATTTATGTCATTCAGAAACTCAGTGGAGGACAACGACAGTCATTTTCTCATTAGATGAAATGGACAAAAAACTACAATTGCCAAAGATGTTAGAGGTTGGATTAAAGGAACAGAAGATAGAAAAAGAAAACTGATACAACGCAGACACACATTTCTCAATTGAAACTCAAAAGAAAACAGAAAAATATTCACAGCATATTTTTCAAAATCCAAGTGCAAGGAAAGCTGTAGAAGATAAAGTCGATGCCTCTGCAGTCTGAGAAAGGTCTGCAAAATTATCAGGCCACAGACATCGAGGGAAATCTTTGTTTGGGGAGATTTAGAAACCTTTGAAGATCTAAACTTGCCCATAAAAGAATGCAGTTTTAAATGCCACCTTGTTAAACTTTTAAACTGAAGTAAAAAAAAAAAAAAAAAGCCAGACACACACTGAGGGATGGTACCATTCAGGAATTAATAAAGAGTTTAAATACATTTCGTTCCTCTAGATTTGACAGTGCGCACATCCTTAAACAGCTTTCAGAAACTAGACAGCCAACAAGCTACTTGAGGAAGCATCTCTTACTCAGTTAAAAATCTAGTTGTTTTCCTCTCATTTGAGAGAAAACACTGTGTAGATTGAAGCGCGGGGCAACCATACAACAGAAGGACGTGCATAAAATTCATTTTGCAAGAATTAACCTGACAGTCTTGACTCAGATTTTGACTGAGGACAATAAAGAATGAGGCCAGGAGAAGAAAAAACGGAGCAGTGGTGAGAAAGGAGGAGATTGATATACATATAGACACGTAAAGTGCACAAAAACAAGAAAACAACAGCTCCACTAAGGGGCTCCATTCTTTTCTAATTGGCAGCTTCAAAGGAATATTAATAATTGAAGACCTTCTCCTCAGTCTGATTTCAGGCCTATTACCTTTTGGGGAACTTGCTGCAGTTGAGAATATAAAAGGCCAAAAAAGTTGGATGAACAAGGGGGTACATTGTCAGATAAAAATGTTTTCTCTCTCTGTTTCTGTGTGTGTGTGTGTTCAAAAATATAATATGGACAAAATGTATGGACAAAAACAGACACACACACATACACGCATTTATATTCTTCAAATTTCTTTGACAGTTTAGAAGTTTGAGAGAGTTTGATTTTGTGTAACAACATTGCTAAAGCGGCAGTTATTTTCTGGATAACTCATGGTGTAATAACAATATTCACATCATTATATAATAAAAGTTGTACAATAAAACAATATGACAGAAATCAAAAGTACAAAGATCGACCATGGTTCACAAAGGGATTACAAAACGCCTGCAAAAAGAAAAATACACTATATAGCGAGTTCATTAAAAAACAAACGAAAGAGGCAGAAAATTACAAAAAATATAAAAATAAGTTAATTAATATTATAAGGGTGTGTAGAAAGGAATATTACAGGAAATATTATGTAATAACAAATTATTTGATAAAAAAATTATTCAGGTTAGAACTGTCTAATAATAAAAATGTTTTAAAAAATCTGATTTAATGTAGTAGATATTAATGGTAGAGGGCTACCAGTTTTGACCACAGCTGGAGCAACTCCATAACTCCATGGCTCCTAAATAAAAAAAAAACTAATATAATAATTGAAAATGGTATTCATATATCAAATAGCTTCAGTAATTGCTTATGCTTTCATTATTACAATGAAAATTTTAAGCAGGCTGCCTGAAAATGTGAGAAAAATAAGCCTTTGATGGTAGAAGTAAAAAATTCACACTTTTTGACTGCTTATGTTTCATTCAGTTCTTTTAACCACTGCAATGTAATATACCAATTTATATTAAATTTTATACACATAACCATTAGCAGTGTTGGATCTTGTTTTAATCTTATTCTAATTTGCATTGATTACTAACTTTCGAAACAATGGATTTTTTTTGCCAATGAACTTCTTACAAGAAAAAAAAAATCAAATGTAATGTTAAAAAGTAAAGAATGATTTTCTTTGTATGAACAAAAAATACAAAGAAACAAATCAAGTTTTATTCATAGCTGTGCCAGAAAAAAAATAAACATCAACTTGCTTATTATTCTGAAGTCACGTATGAAAAGTTTAGATGATACACACACAGACATAGACACACACACACACGCGCACACACAAACACATACACACACACACACACACACACACACACACACACACACACACACACACACAGTGTAAATGTGTTTTTACAAATGTCACGCCAACAGGGTGCATATCTACAGAAAAACTGAGCCATTAACGGCTCGGATGACATGATATATTGTGCCGTCATTTTTTTTTTTTATATTTGATTAAAATTTTCTCCTTCTCCCTGCAATTTAGGAGTATTAATGGAAAGGGATGGAGGGCAGAGAGACAGACAAAGGGAAGGAGGGATGTGAGAGGAAGGGATGACATCACACATTCTGTTGGTAGCATTCCACTGTGTGTATGTGTGTTAAAGATCCTCTGGCACATACAGTCCTCACTAGTGCACCAGGTGGGAGTGACTATAATTGGAAAACTGCAACACTAATGGGTGTGTGTGTGTGTGTGTGTGTGTGTGTGTGTGTGTGTGTGTGTGTGTGTGTGTGTGTGTGTGTGTGTGTGTATGTGTGCGTGTCTAAAAGACAATCAGAGAGAGGACAAGGAGGTGGTCTGTGTCTGTGCATATATCTGAAAAAGATTATAAGCAAAGCTGTGTGGCCTCAAGAAGAGATGAGAAATTAAAGTAAAGAAGTGTGTGTTGGGAGGGGCAAGGAGAGGAATGACAAAAAAAAGGTGAGAATATAAGCTAGAGGCAACATAAAGACAGAGCTTGTCAACAACATCTATTACGTCTATAGACAGAGCAAACAGACTTGTAGATACTGACAGTCACAAACTGGTCCACTTTGTCAAAAAAAAAAGAAAAGAGCTACATCGAGCCAATTGATTAATTACAGTAATCACTTAAAACAAGGGATGAAGCTTTGATGACAACTGAACCTGACAGTGACTTATTGTGGAAAGTGGACGAGTGAAGAAATCAGTGGGTGTAATGTTGTTTGGTGCAGCAGCAGGAGTGACAACCTAAATCATAAGAGTGACAGAAAGGAGGTCTATATTTTTTAAATGCACATGGACAGGGAGCATTTCCTCAGACCATATGGATATGAACATGACGGACTAAAACGGAATGGAATTTACTGACATAATTATCACAGCTTCCTTTGGCCACTACCATATGTATTGTTGTCAAAACCTGCTTTGGAAAATTTGCTTTTGTTTCCTTTTGAAAATGAGACTAAAATGAGCCGATCAAAAAAGTTGTTGGGAAGAAAACAAAGACATCTGTCAAGAATTTAAAGTCAGATGTTTTCAGAAAAGGCAAAAAAAAAAAAATAATGACACGAGACACTCAAACCACAGAGCAATCAAGAGGAGACAGCTCTGTTTACGAAATGACAAAAAAATTAAGGCCCAACGCTCTGTCGAACCATGGATACATACTCACTGACTGTCAGAAAAAGAAATAATACATTCCGATGGCATAATCAATCAATCAGTAATAATCAAAGGCTATATGAAGTCAGATTTAATATCATGTTGATTCTGAAGAGACAGGAACTGTTCCTGTTTTTTTTTTCTTTTTCTTTTTTTCAATTTAAAACATACTATTTATTTATCCTCTTGACGAGTTATGTCTCTATATTGAAAGGTTATGTCTCTTTGTTTAGAATAATTGTTAATTATTTATTAATTATTCTGTTTGTTGTTGTCATCTCATTTTGTCGCAATTTACAAGCATCATTTACTTGTCACCTTGTCGACACCTGGATATTTGTTACATAAATTAGGTATGTGTATTTAGACACATATAGATTTGTGCGTGTATGTACAGTTGTCACCGTGTCATTACTCTTGCTATATTTATTGTCAGTGCTGATCCAAACCTTTCTTAACTGTAGAGTGGTGCAGAACAAAACCTGAGCATGAATTGATAGGTTGGGGTGGCTTTGCTCTGCAATTGAATGGGATTTTATCGAGAAAAAATATGGAGACAGGCGTGATGTGAAAATAATGAATATTTTACATAAATACTATCTATTATTATGTGGATTTGAGATGGGTATCAAAGAAGGATCATGAATAAAAGTCGTGTGTTTTTTTCATGTCTTTTCAACACATCATTTCTGGTAACAGCTACATGTCCATGTCTCTTTAACAAAATCGCTGCGACCATTAAAGTCCCCTTATCATACCATGAAAAGACAAATACAGATGTGAGAGTAAGCACAATTCTAAAGTCAAACTTTGACATTGTAAAGAAATTTGTTCTTTGGATGAGGCGGTCTATAAACAACACAACTTCAGAAGATAAAGACAACCTGACAGTCGGAGACGACCATGCCTTTGCATGTTCACCAAAAGCAAACTGTACATGATAGTAGTAAAAAGCAGCTGAAGCATCTCTATTAAAGAAAGAAAATGTCCACCTACTTCTCTGTAATATCTGCTGATTTTAATCTATAATGAACTATCAAAGGAACTTTATAAGATATGTCTTGATACTTACATGAGGCAAGGGAGTCGTTGAACAGCAGCGATAGCAGCAGAGTGGTGACAGACAGCACTAGAGGCAAGGAGAGGCGAATGGCACCAATGGTGGCCATCTTGGCACCAGTAGGGAAAGGGGGCAGGGAGGGGTGGGGCGGGAATTATCTTCGACCTGGCTGGAGAGCCGAGGCCTTGGTACTGCAGCGAAGGTTGGGGTCTTCACGCGAGGTCACTTGTAATTCTGCAAAAAATAGGGAAGAAAATAATTATTGCCATGAACTTTATCTATGGATTTGATGACATGATTTCAAACATTCTTTTATCATAGCTTGATAAGTTGGGCGCTGCATCAGACACAGGTTCAAAGCACTCCATTTTAAATCACCCTACTAGAGTGAAGGCAACTGTTTGTGTGTCTGTGACACTACTGAAAGCAAAGTGTCACACGATGTAAAACCTCTAACAATTCCATCTTCCACCCAGCTTGTTCTTACATCTCTTCATTGGCAGATAACTATTTTCTTTTCTTAATTTCTGTCCTTTACTCTTGCTTGATCTTGATGTACATTTGTGACACATTTGTAAAGAAACAGACACCCAATGATATTCCTGTCTCTGTCCCTTTGTTTCAGTCAAACGGCAGTGGGTCCACAAAACTGTGCACACACATCGATACATAAACACACATATTTTCTCTCACTGAAATATCTGATGCAGCACAAAATGATTTCAATGTATAGTCTTCAATTAAAAATATAATTTGTATATTGTACACAGATTTATGACATGAGTGTAATCTATCCATCTTCCTAAAGATGACACGTCTGTAATTGTCTCGACTTCAGCCACTTATCACAGTCACAGGTCTGCTGAAGCCTATCCCAACTTGCTACGGGTGAGAGACAGGGCAGATCCCAGGCGCTTCACCAGTGCATCGTGGGGCCACAAATAAACAGACAACCAATCACGTACTTGGGAAGAACATGCAAACTCCCCACAGAAAGCAACTGTACCTGGAACATTCTTGCTGCGAGGCCACAGAGCTACCCAGTGCATCACAGTGCTGCCTGACATGAGTATAATGATTTTGTCAATTGATTTTCTTTTACTTTTGGGGTCTTACACTTTGGATGTTACGGGTAGAGGAAAGTGTCAGGTGTGATGTGTGATAGAAGAGTTTCAGCTACAATGAAAGGAAAGGTGTACAAAACTGTGGTGAGACCAGCGATGTTGTTTGGTCTAGAGACAGTGTCACTGAGGAAAAGACAGGAGACAGAGCTGGAGGTAGCAGAGATGAAGATGCTGAGGTTCTCTCTCGGAGGGACCACGAAGGATAGGATCAGGAAAGAGCATATCAGAGGGACAGCACATGTTAGAGGTTTTGGAGATAAAGTCAGAGAGGCCAGACTGAGATGGTTTGGATATGTCCAGAGGAGAGATAGTGAATATAGTGGGAGAAGGATGCTGAGTTTTGAACTGACAGGCAGGAGGCCTAGAGGAAGACCAAAGAGGAGGTTTATGGATGTAGTGAAAGAGGACATGAAGGTAGTTGGTGTGAAAGAAGAGGATGCAGAAGACAGGGTTAGATGGAGGCAACCGACTCGCTGTGGCGACCCCTGAAGGGAAAAGCTGAAAGGAAAAGAAGAAGACACTTTGTCGCACACCTGTCTTGGTCTGGAGACAAAAGTGTGAAACATAACACAACCCTGATCAAGACCTACTACAGTGACACACAAGGACATCGTAGTGCCCTGGCATACTTCGCTCATGTAATACACTGAACCACTCCCTACTTCTCAGCTGTGCCAACATTAATGTGATCTTTTTGTCATGGTTCTGTTCGTTTGGTATGTTCCGCAGGTCTGTTATTGTGTGAAGCTCATTGTCTCTTGACAGGTCAAGCTATGACAGAGGGTGTGGCTGGCTCCTAGCAGCTGACGAGCCACACCAGTTCCCACTCTGCTCATCAGCCTCATCTTTAAAGGGCCTGGCTTTTCCTTAAGAGGATGCCAGATTATTTCGTCCTGTGTTTTGTGAAGCTAGTGTTCCTAGTTTTCTCGCAGCTACATGCTCTTTTCAGTGTTGTGGATTTTTGTTATTTTTTGCTCTGCTGTTTCGGTTTCATTGCTCATTTGTGTTTTTGCCTGAGCAATAAAACCTTGGGGTCCAGACTTGAGCTACTCGTAACACTTTTAACCTAAATTTTGCAGCTACAACTCTGTCAACAGTATTTATGAACAACACAGACATATGTAAACTGTTTAACAGTTAAAATCTATATCACAAGACTGTGACATAAAATGTCACAACCCAACCAATAAAATAGAGGGATAAATATTAATAGTCACAATGTATGTACAGTAAACATGTCACTTACATAATTATTTTTTAAACTTTTGTCATTGACAACATACAGTAAATATATTCTACTTGACCCAGACTCATTGCCAGCTTGGATTGACAAACTTAAATAAAATCCAAAGGAAAAAACAGTGATTATGTCAAACACGCCAAACTGCTAAGTCAACAGTTGAAATGTTGATATGTGTCAGTGCTTAACAATCTGCACTTGTGACTGAGGCAGAAAACCATTACTAATTGCAGTGTAACCAAGCAGTCGGACTGGAGGCACGTATGCAGGAGCCCTACCCTAGCGCATGGGCTTGTCAACTGGCTGGATGAAAGACAAATACATGCAGGAGTGGGCATGCTAAAAATAAAACCACAAATACAACAGAGATACCACACGGACAGGTATACGGCGTAAAGCATTCATAGTTCAAGGAGCGAAATTCAAGAACATCTGACACGTGTGCAAAATACAAAGGGAGAGGCCAACAATAGGGCTTTTGTGGTGGCACCAAGCCAGAGACAAGTGGGGATTTTTCAGAAGTTGAATATGTCTTTCAAAACAGTAAAACACACACACATGAACAATGTGAATTGTTCCATTCTCTAGGACAGGTCATACTATAGGAAAGAATGGAGAAAAATATAGAAGCGAGAGCACAAAGAATAGAGACCATCAAATTCTGTCAGGGAATGATGCCTCAAATGTTCAGACTGTGAGTGCTGGCGTAGATAGGGAATCTAGCCATGTGTGTACAGAGTAACTCTATCTATGCTCACAAGACGCCTAGGTTATGATTTATGGCCCTCCCCTTAGGGCATGGCTTTCTATCTGCACCTTTGGTTGCTATACAAACTTTACCACACAATTTCAACAGCTATTATTGTTAAAAGCTCCACCCAACATATCCTCAGGCCATACATTGGCTCTGGTTCACATCAATGATAGCATCCAAGATGCTCAATTCATCCTGGTTTTCTGTACTATAAACCAAAGATGGGAAAAGGAAAGAGATGTTTAGAGAGAAAGATCTTCACAGATTTTCTAAAAAAATCATGAGTAATTGGGTGGAGCTTTAAACAAGTTGCAAAAACAGACTCCAGCTCAAAGAGAAGGCATCAACACATCTGTGGGATCTACGAGCATTTTTTACATTGAAAATTGAGTATTTAGCATTCTACCAGTGCTAACATGGAGGCCATATTACAGACTGCGATTGAAAGGACACTGCTAATGCTCATGCTCTGTAGATTCTGGTATTACTGGATGGTTGCAGCACTTCACTAATTTGTGGTGGAAGTCAAGCTTACTAGCAGTAAGCCACAAGATTTTTATTCACTGCCTTATCCAATGACATAAGAATTCAATAGTATCAGTGGTTTAATTCCGTGGAGCTGCACTCGGAATTCCCTGGTGGAACAATGTGGATAGTAGTTAGCAAAATTTTCATGGACCTGAACAACTATTGTATTATTAAGGTGAGATGCAGTGAAATATTAAACCTTCAACTATCACGTGTAGCTGTACATGTTGCTATCAACACAAGTAGACCACAAATATGCCATCAAGTTAAATGTTCGTGTTAGATGTTCTGTCTTTAAGTTGGTCCACCATACCAAATTTTAAAGATGAGTGAATAATGGAATCACATTCACGAAATAGAACTCTAGTGAAACGCCAATGTAGCTTATTGCATTTACTTGTATGTAAATATTGTAAACATTGACTTAATTTTATATTAATAGAATTCTATATGTGTATACTGAATTCAAATTAGATTTTTAAACATCTTTGGGCAAGTTAATATCGACTGAAATAATTCATTATAGTTTATTTTCATTAATGTATTCTGATTCCAGAACTTTTTCTCCTTAGGAAATTGACCATCACTCTTGATATTAACTAGTAGACAGGCTTCTGTAATTACAACCAAAAGTCCGTGACAATTTCCTCTGAGTGGTGGAAGTCATTGGCTATCAGGCACTCTCACTTTGACATGGTCAGGCTTGAAATTCAGCTCATTTCCGCTGCAATATTGATAATAATAAATTTGGTTACCGAAATTGAGAAAGGCAGCAATTGAGAGAAGGGGAGATGGGAATTTGCACCCTGTGTGCGACACAAAAACTATGGATATGTAACTGTGTGCATGTGTACACCTACACACATGCCACAAAGGATCAGGAAATATTCCAAGTGCTGTAATGAATCTGGTCAGATGAATGAAGGTGTGGGTAAGTATGTACATACATTTTTCAAGGCAAGATCAATAACTTAATGACACCAAACTGTCTACTCATGCACACTGCATTGTTACAACCTTCTTGACATAGTTCTGTAAAGATTTAGTAAATCTATTAACCTGAGGGACCACATTCACTTCTACAGTGAAGTGGATAGAATAAGTGTTTCATGTCTAGAAATTTGAAAAGAATAATATTGTCCATGTTTGGCAAGCCTCACTTGGGTATTTGGCCTCTGTATGTCAACACTTCAAGATTTCTTGATTCCAGGACTCTGATTGGCTTTTTTTACAGTGACTCCTCACTGCACCCTAGTAAGGATGTCAATTGTCCAGCGGTGGGCATTTTCCTTTAAAAGCTTTGAAGACTTAAGGAGATTGTGGCAAACTGGCAAATATATTCAAACTTTATGAAAAAACATTAAATGATCATCAAATTTGGATCATTGGGTCAATGTTAACAGTATGTCTGTCTCCAAACCAAAAATAAAAAGGTCTTTTGATTATTTTAGTTTAGGACACCTCCTCAATTTGTAACCTAAATCTAAATAATTGCATCCAGTTTCAAAGTGGTGATGTATTGTAATTGTCAGCGTTTGTGTGTTTGTCCATTCGTCCATCCGTTACTCCACCAAATATCTTCGCAACCGTTGCAGATAGAAAGATTAAACAAAACACACATTACTCTGGCAGCAAATGGGGATGAAAATGAGATGATGACCTTTACCCTTAGAAAAGTAGGTCAAGGTCAAATTTTAACTTTTGTACTCTCAGGAACTGGATAAGATAGCAAGACGAGGACAGTGTGAGTAAGACCGTAGATCAAAGCTAGTGCTTTGATCTATGAAAGTACTGTAGGTCAGGGTAAAATTTTAAATTCAGGTGTGTCGCAGGATGTTGCAGTCTCTGACTGCATTGGTTCTGGTTTTCATGTGTTGAAGGGAAAGACAATGACTTTCTAATACCAATGCGTTACTCTTCTAGAATACTCATTGAAAATGACAGATGAAGACATAGTGCGCCCTCGTGCATGCATCAACTCTCGCAACTTCACTTCATCGCAGATTTTTGGTAGGCAGTCATGTGATACCGTGCGCTAGAAGTGCGCTATGTTCCGTGAGTCTCGGAATTATGTGAAACACTTAGGTGCTTTAAACAGTCAAGAAGAATGCTGTAAAAGGTAATATGGATAGAAGGTGATTTAATATCAGTATGGGGAGGGTTCATAAACATTTAAATTACCATAAATAATAAGATAAATAGTTTGTTTTTCTATCTCGGAATAATCGCATGTGGTTCCTGTAAAGCATTACTCGCGAGGAAAGAGGGCGCACTGTATAAAGTGCACATTTTTGAGATAGATCGCAAAGGTTACCAATAAGAATCTTATGATTCACTACTCACACTACATGAAATCTATAATATTGTATTTCTGACAACAGTAAAAATCAAAACAAACTCAAATGTTATCTTCAGTTGAATTTTTGTTGACATTCAGTTTAAGACACACGATAAGCCACAGGAATATCATTAATCTACTTTTTTATGTGTTTGTTTTCTCACATAAAAATAAGACCAAATGTGTTCAGTTTAATGTTAGATGACAGAAAATTCAGTTTATTGAGTCAACGCTACCTTTTATAAAGGCCCACTCTAAACTCTGTTCTCTGCCATTGACATTTAGCTTGTAGCTACTGTTGTTCCTTCTTAGATGTATTGGTCATGACTTACAGATTTTTTACTTGAATCATTTTCTCTTTCTGAGTGTGCCTTTAATCGACTCCTACCCTATAGAAAAAAACCCTATATCTATTGTCTTGTAAGATACACGTGTGCCGGATCAATCAGGGGTCATATGTGTTGGAGAGTGTACTGTATGTATTGATGCATGTGCCAGTGAGTGTATGTACGTCTACCTCTGAAAATATTACCCATGTGTTATGTGCTTTATTTTAGAAATACACATTCGTGCAAGTGAGACAGGCATGTTTATTTATGTGCCCATTAATATGTTGATAGACTACTTTATATTCATAGTAGTTTGTACTTGCATATATGCACAGGTAATTTTATGTTTCTGTTTTTCATATGTACATGTATTAAAATGTGTTTTAAATTAATGTGCACTGCTTTTTCTAGGAATGAAACTGAACTGATTCTGTATCAGTTCAGTTTCATTCAGTTTCAGTTTGTGGTTGATTATCTTTACAAGGAATGGAGGCATAACAGCAGCTTTAAAACACATCCATAGCAACCATCTGTTCTTCATCATGCTGATACCAACAGTATCGATTCACGCACTTTCTTCTCTGTTGCTCTCTTTATCTCTCTCAATCTCTGTCCCCCACCCCCTACACCTTTTCAGCGTTCTGCACCAGGATATTTGCTACATGTGGCAAAATATGCTATAAAGGAAAAGCAGCCAGAAATGTAAATGGTGAAAGAGAAACGGTATGAGATACAGTGTGCAGAAGTGTGTGGAATAAAGAAAGGAGTTTCACTTCCAAGTGTATCCCCTTGATCGAAAAAATCCTCTATCTCTGCATTCTTCATTCCCAATCTTACATCCTCTCATCTTCCTCATTCCCTTCACTCCCCCTACCCCCTTTCCCACCCCTTGAACTTATGCATATTGAACTATGCTGGCATTGCAGATGTTTGGTGGGGATTCAGATGGATTTACATGGAACTGCAGGACCATTATGTAAAGGCATCAGTGTGTATCTAATTCAGGTTCCCTCTTTCATTGCTATCCATTTCATCCTGACAACCATGTCAGAGGAAATTGAAACAAGGTGCACCTGTCTTTACCTAACTGAGAAAAAGAAGAGGAGCTTATACATAGAATAAAATGTTGACATGATAACATAGCACAGAGGATAAAATATTGTCATAATACAAACAATCTAAGCGTCTAGCTTTGACTTCTATATGTAATAATCAACAGTCAACATCATCATACAATAGCGCTGGACCAGTAAATCTGACTGTTTCATATATCATGTTTCTGTTTCAATAATCATTCCATTATTAAAAATAATACATAGAATCTTCAAGAAATGTTGTGATAAACACTTTTCCGGAGGGACTTATTAATTAATTTGAATTGAAGCGAGAAAGTGTCAAACTAAAAGCAAAGATTCTCTGTTACATCTATGTCTATGTCTATGTCAGTGGTACCCAACCACTGGGTCGCGACACGGGACATTAGGTCCCGGGCAGCACAGAACATTTGACTTTCCTTTTTTAAAATTGATTACCAGTCTAAAGATGTTTTAGTTTGTGCAGAATGACGTACAGACAAATGCGTGCGTCTGTTCCGCTTGACAGGTCTCGGTCACGTGACAGGTTACCAGCTATCACCCCTAAATTACGCACCCACAACTACGCCAGTGTTCTGGATTAAAGTCCAGGCAGATTATCCTGAGATCGCCGAAAAAAGGATCGAAAACCGTGCTTCCATTTCCAATCTCCTGTCTTTGTGAAGCGGGATTTTCTGCAGTGACCGTAAAGAAAACCAAACTGTGGAGTCCGGAACACACTTCAGGTGTCATTGTCTCCCGTTACCCCTCCATCAGCGGTCCACAACCACTAATTCTCATTATTATAATTACTATTATGTGATTGACTTGTTCACCCTTTTATTGGAAATGATCAGTATTTCTCCTACGTTGAATGCACTGATTGTAAGTCGCTATATTTCAAAATAAACCTCATCAGTGTAGTCACTTGAATTGAGTTTGTAATATAATTATTTCTTACAATTATTTTATTATCAATTCATGAAAAAAAGGTTGTTAGTTGTCTGCTGATGTCTGCATTTGGAGTCAGACCGCTGAGGATGATTTATTATTAGACTACAGCTGTCCTGGCGTCATTAACAATAATGGAGCAAATGGAGGAGGCCGGTCCGTGAAAATATTGTCTTAAATGAAACCAGCCCGTGGCGCAAAAAAGTTTGGGGACTGCTGGTTATGAGGATTTTCCTTCAGCAAGAGCACGAGTTTTGGTGAGTTTTACTCATATCGTGCTCATACTCATCAAAAATGCTTTATCCGTACCGGATACTCGTCTAAGTACCCGGCTCAACCCTACATATTACACATCTTTATAGCAATGTGTGGGCCTCTAAAACCCTTAAGAGAAGGCTGTTTGCATCAGTAGAGAGAACTACACTACTATGACCTCATTAAAAGATTGTGGAATGCCCCGCCCTGGCAACATCACCTTTGAGAAGCTTTCCTGTGAGTCTTTTCCCTCAACTCCCAGATGTAGAAATGGTGCTTGACACCTCAGAGACACCTTTGTCGGCCATCTGCTGTCCCCCAGGGATTGCCATAACCTCTGGGATCATACACTTCTTCTGAGCGCCAGATTGCCTTCTCAAAAGTAACTGCTGTAAAGAACTGCTGAAAATCACCCGAAGCTTCACTTTTTTAAATGTGGACATTACCAACATTTATTTTGAAATTAATTTGGGCGTGAAACTAATGAATTACAATTCAATCATTCATTCAGTTAGAATTAGCATTAGAATTAAGTTTATGAGTCCTACCTGCATATAGCATATGTAAGTATATAATCATCAATATCTTCTCATTTTGATTGTCAATCTGGAAACAATGTCAATGTTTAGGATTGTACAAAAGACTGCTATGTATGACTTCTGTCCAAATGAGCCCATTAGATTCAAAGCTAAAATGTCAAAGGCCTATTGAATGATCATCCTTTTGTTTTCTTCTGGACATTGCCCTGAGTTTCAAAGGCAAGACAGCATTTACTCAATAAAACATTTGAACAATAAAAGGCTAATCTGTCCTTCCAAGAAATACCCAGACACTTGAGGGTTTTCCTGAAACCAACCGCACTGAGTGCACAACAGGAAGCATCACGATCGTGCAGCTCTGATTAATTCTAAATGTCTCAGGAGTGGGAGCAAAAGAGCCAAATTCAATCTTGTGTATTTGAATACAAAAGCTTATTGACATAAAAACCCACTTGAAAACACAGGAGCAAATTCTAATGCTGCGTTTAGTACACACCCTCTGTTCATCAAGGACGGTTCTAATTTTCTCATGATTATTTTCCCCCTCTGAAACTGGACTGAACAACTAGAACTGGTTAAGTGATTTAATTACACTGCAGTGGTAGCCTGACTTCTAAAATTAATTTTCATATCTGTAATTATGGAAGGTGCATTTGAATTTGTACTCATTTGTGCTATTAAAGAATGAATATACAAATGACATTTTATTTTACCTGGACCTAAATGACTGAGAATTTACACAGACATACAAATGACTGATCTCCACCAGAATTTTACCTCTTCACCATCACTTGTACTGTAGCACAGTATCTGCTGGAATCCAACATACTACAAGAAATACCCATTGGTGCCCCTTGTGATCGAGGTGCTTAAACATAATAATCTAGTTGGCATATTCCTGCCCTTATTTCTGAAATTACATTCATTTGCTGTATTTTCATTATGTTCAATTATAGTGACTGTATCTGATTATATGTACAAGAAAGAGGATAAAAACGCTACCATAGCAATTAGTGTTGTGCAACTGTGTGTGCAGAAAGCTGTAGTTAGATCCTGTTTTGGCAGGAGGTTAGGGAGTGTCCGCACCCCCATCAATCACACAGCATTGTGAAGAGAACAGACAGATGGTGAGGTTGACCCACACTTTGTCTTTGTGCCTGTCAGTCCACCCATCACGGTCCCACCACCAGCTATACAACCGAAAGTCTGGGAATGCCAACTGTTTTTTACGGCCTTTAAAAATGACCCCAGGAACAGACAGCAGCAAATGTGAACTTTGAGTCAGGGCTTTCTATGAAAAACTATGAGTCTGCTTTTGTAAGCGCTGCGGTACAGCAGACCAGAAAGTAAAAAAAAAAAGGGAAATGAAAAGAAAAAAGCAACCAAAAAAAACAGAAACACTGACTTTTCACAAGATGACAACAACAAGTAAGATAGATCAATAAACACATTCTTGCAAGCATAATTTCATCTGCAAGACATTATAGAGGACAATCTAAATTGATGTATGTACACACTTTGCTTTTTAAATTTAAATTTTAGTCCTGGCCCTGATTTGCCAACTTTAAAATGCAAAAAAAAGAAAACATGTAAGTCAAGTCAAGGCATGGTAAACTGTTTGATTTCCATGTGGTGTTGTGACTTTGAATATCTTAATTTGACATTAGCTGTGGCAGAGGAGTACACAAAAAGAAGCATACAAGGCAAGCACGGCCAAGCCACTGATTGAAGAACCCAAGAAGAACCCCTTTCTGTTTCTAGACAACCATTACAGAAGAACCATTACGTCATAGACGTAAGACGCCCAATGTAACCTATTGAGCTGGTGGATGGTTGATGCTGCATGGGTGGAGGAGGGAGTCAATGGGTATCATAATTTAACAGAAACAAAGGCCCACTTTTGTGAAAAGCTTTACATTTGGTGGGCTCTTGAATAAAGTACCATACTGAAAGGTTATTGTGGGTTATAGACAAATAGTGAGGAGAAAGGCTGTGATAAAATAATTGATCTAAAACCATCACACATAAGAAGAGGCTGCACAAAGCGGCTATGCATTCACAGCCTCTAGAATATCTGTTCAGTGTTTCTCCATCACACACACACACATCAATGTGTCCGTGCGTTAAAGTTCAACAAAAACCTTAATCTTCCACCTCTGCCATGCTCTCAAACTCTCATGACAAAGAGTCATCTTGTTTTCACTCCACAAATAATAAATTAATTTCAGGGGTGGGTGTTAGTGTTGGGGTCAAAGGTAAGAGGTCAGACAGCTGGTGAACCTCTTAAATCTCCATTTTTATCCTCCACAAATTCCTTCACAGCAGTGCACCGCTAACTGTATCCATCAGTGCCTGCCTACTGTGATTGTGAAGTCTGTGTGAACTATACATGTGTATGAATAAGTCACGCTCATGCAATGGAATGCATATTAAATTTATTTTGTACTTTTACTGTGTAGAACACAAAAGCAAATTTATTTTGCAGTATTCAAAACATCGCCCCACAAGTTATGGGGTAGTTTGCTTGTCCGCCTACAGTACACACACTGATTGCAAGTGGTGCTTAAGTGTTTGCGTGTATTTGCAGGAACACCACCCTTTTCTCTCCATCTCACCATCATTTTTTTCTCAATGTGTGGCTTTTGCTGTGTTGTACCCATGAGTGTGTATTGCTGTTTACGTCATCATCCTGCCCTGAGTCGGAAGGACACAAAAGCCCTTTTTTACATAGATATCTCACAATAGCTGAACAAGAAAAAGAAGAAAGAAGAAATGTACTTTAATAATCCCCTTGGAGAAATTGTTACTTCTTCCCTAAAATATATTTGTTTGCTTGCACTGAAGAAGACAACCAAGGCTCAAATTTACATATATGTTAACATTGAATTGCTGAACTGCAGATGCCAAAAGAAAGTGAGAATGCACAAAAACACAAAACAAGAGCAAAATCTTCCTTTTAACACACTCACACTGAGAGTGACTCCAGGGTAACCAGAGAGGATGAACCTGATCAACCAATGAGTCTGACAGGTGTGAGGCCACAGCAGTGACCAGCAAGGGGTTGGTGTGTCCTGACACGGGGTGATATAGACTCAATTAAGACAGATGAATGAAACACATTGCTTCCAGAGAAGTCGGTGCACTCACAGCTGGCCACAATGAACTGAAGAAGAATGAATCCTCAAAAAGAGTGAGAGAATTTAGTCTCAAGAATCCTGTAGTCAGTACTTTGTGAAGCATTTTAGCATTTGGAATTTTGCAAAGAGCAAATTGGCAGTTGTAGGTGGTACAATAATTCCTGTTATCTTCGAAACCCTCCATGTAAGGTTTGAACCAGAAAACGTTCGGTTTAGTTTGTGATGTGCTGGCCACAGACAACAGACAAAAACTGGGAATACAATGCAGTATGGGATGTAAGAAGCCTCTAAGATACATTGGAGATGCTTTGCTTTTGTAATCCACTTGTGGATCACAATGCTTTACAATGTAAATCCATAACCCAGGCTCAAACCAGGCTCAAACCTGGTCTTGGTCTCATGTCAAGTCTGGAGGCACACACACACACACACACCATATTTTTTAACTGTCTGACTTTTATTTGGACTCCTCTTTTTCTTTTTGGCTGCCAACGTCACCCATGAAGTTCTTGGGTAATTTCTGGGACACGGTTCCCTAGCCTACATTCTCATCTTGAAAATCTTCCTTGAGGAGCACTCAGGGGATAAACACTGTGAAAGATGCCAAACCATAGCCACACAACATTTCTTCCATTGTTGTGAGCACACCCAGAAGCCATTTTCCATGGCCTGACTTTGCCAAGCCGTCACCACTATCACTGGCCAAGTCGCCTCTTTTTGTCATTTTATCAAGACAGGGAGCAATCGTATTTATTTTATCACGACATGATTCTTGTTTTCACTTTCATGCCAGTTCCTCCAGACGTGGAAGCAGAATGGATTTAGTTTTGGAGCATGTTCAGACAAATCTGATTGCAATTTGGGCAACACTGAGGTACATGAGTCCAGTTTGAATTTAAAGCATGCCTCTTGTTCCTGATACCTTCTGATTAGATTCTGATAACTCTAGCAAGGAGTTTATGAATGGATTGAAATGGAATGTTCAGAGATAAGGTTCAGAGACATGGATTGTAAAGGCCCCACAATGCATTGGTCATGGTTTGGTGCCCACTTAAGATGTTCATCATTGTGAGCACTGCACATTCAGGTTTCCTACCAAGAGAGGGGGCTAGCCTCTTCTGAAAATGAGCTCCATTACAAATTTGTTATAGAAAGAAAAAAAGGTGTACAACAGGGAGATTGAACTGCAGCCACTATGTGCTTCAAGAAATGAGCTTCACACGATGTTTAAATACATCTATTCGGTCTTTCAGAACATGATTGGCAGGAAATGTATGTAGTTAAAAGAGCTTGACCTAGTATGTCAAAAGCATCAGCAGGAAGAACAAGGTGAGTCTACGAGGTTATAAAGTGGCATGTGGGGGGGAAAAAATAAAACATTTGTTTCAGGATTCGAAAGTAGACGATGTTTTGAAACAAAGTGTCAACTTCCCTTAAAAGGCTTATGAACAGAAGTACAGCAAAACATCAGAGAGTCAGATGTGAAACACAGCAGGAAATTATTAAGTAGTTGCAATGCCACAAACACTGTCGCAATTAATTGAGGGAGAAGAGTGACACAGAACAAAAATTGAAAATAAGCATTAAAAAATGGCAACCATGCCAGGCTGCTGTACAACCAAGCAGCTCATATTCTTGGCACCAGAAAAAGAGGCTGGCTTTTTTTCAACCCTGAAGCCCATTTTTTTCTTCTTCTTGCTCTTTATGTTTCTTTTTGTTTTCATTATTCACCATAAAAGTCGCGTACAACTCACTCGCTTACACGCTTCACATATTTGGATCACCTTAACTAGCTGTTCTTTATTGGATTGGAAAAGATGTCTGGCTTTTCCAAAGCCTTTGGGCCTTGAAATGCATGCAGGCTGGAATCCAAAACCCTCACAGCTAAGGAAATAGGCTGACTGGAGAGTCAAGATTTGGAGCAGGGGAATTGAGGGAGACAGGAATGAATAGGAGGTTGACACAGAGGAGAGGGAAGGTGGGAAAACAGAGGACAACTGATCTAAGGCCTTGTCTCATGAAAGGCGCTACTAAGTATATATGCATGTGTGCACCCTTAAGATTGAATGTATTTGTCTTCTATACATGCCTAATTGAGTGTGTTCAGGTGTGTGACAAGTCTACAGAAACGGGCAGTCAAGCAAAGCATTTGCACGTACAGTTGACATGAGTGTGTGTGATAGGTGTGTGTGAGTCTGTGGCCTGCCAGTCTGGTCCACCTCAAACCGTTTGATTGTCAACAAGCTCACTCAGAAAGAAGCTGTCCGCTCAATCTGGTCGACCCAACCCCACTCTTACCCCCTCCGGAGGCTTTGTGCATATCCGCAAGTGCATCGTCTGTGCTCCCGTTTGGATGAGCCGAGGTTTTACTATCTCGTACGCTAATGAAAACACCCACATAAGCATGCAGAAGTGCGTGCATTCTCTGGGTTATCCAGGCTTCCTCAACTACCTATCCACTTATCCCTTATACACACACACACACGCACATGCCTGCGCACAGAGCAGTTTAACAGGTACTACAAAATGAATCAGAATTCTATTACCCTTTCATCCCTCACTTCAGAACTGTTTGCTGGCATGAGCACAGGAAAAGTCTCTGAGGAATATTAGAAACGACGGCACGGAATCAGCAGCTGGAGAGTTAACAAGACAAAGCCCAAAACTGCATGATGGTCAGTAAAAGATATAATACATTCTGTCCCCTCACACACAGTTTTTGTTGTAAAGCCAGTGAAGACTTATAAGGCATAATGTATTTTTATTTTTAGAGATAAACAATAAAGTTCTGCAGGTTATTTCACAAAGATAATTAACATTTTAAAGGAAATGGTGTCATTTATTGAATGCATAATAACCTTAAATTCAGCATGGGCATGGTGATTTTGTGTTTGTGTTTGTGTGTCACTAACAAGGTCTCCTGAGGCTGCCTTGGTCACCTGGGCATTGGTAACAACTTCTCTGTGGATCGAGCCATGAATGAACCCAGAACAACAACAGAAATACAACCTTTCACACTAGACCAAATGTGTGTGTGTGTGTGTGTGTGTGTGTGTGTGTGTGTGTGTGTGTGTGTGTGTGTGTGTGTGTGTGTGTGTGTGTGTGTGTGTGTGTGTGGAAGGGGGTGTACTTCAGAGTTGTAGTGCAGCTGGCGGCCATATCCCTGCATCACGGTAATGTGAACCAGCTGCCCCTCGTCCCTCATCATTCACAGCAGATAACACAGGGGCTATTGTGCCCCCAACTCACACACGCAAGCACACACACACACAGACACACACACATGCACACAGTTTCTTTCTCCCCTATTTTAATCACCTTGTTATCTTCTATTCTTCTCACCAGTCCCTCTTCTCCTTGTTTGGATTGCTGCCAATCAAGATCATTTAATATTAATTCCTGGTCTTTCGCTCAAAGTAATGATCAGACATGTTTGCAAATGAATCAATCCTGTTATTGTTCATCCCACAAACTGAAGGACACTCCGCTCACACTGATAACACTTTCCTATTTTTGCACAGAAAGTCATGAATTTTATGCCTTTAGTTTGTTTTCAAAGTCACATCAAAGTATTACAACTGTAGTCTCCACATACAAATACACTCCACCCAGATAACACCTGGTGGAAAAAAGAAAGCCATCATCAGGTGTTCTGCTGTACTTCTCTTGTCCCCTAACTTTGCTTTAACAGATATTGATTTGCTCCAAATCGAGCCAAACAAATAAGGTCATGTAAGCCTGTGAATATTTGCTGCAGCTTTAAGAAACAAGAGACTAGAAAGGAATTCATTGATTCACATTTTTTGTGTGAAAGAAGGCAAGCAATACATTCCCTGCCTAAATAATACATGCCAGATTTGTATCTCTACCTGTGCTATTTCGTCTCCTTACAGGAACATTTATCTCTGACTAAAACCAAAAAAGTGTGTGTATGTTAGTGTGTATAAACCATTAATTGCAAAGAAACCAGTCATGTGATTTCCTAAATAAGTGATGTTTTATTCATAGTTTAATCAGGGACTGGTGGTGATTTTCTACAAAAAACATGTTGTTCTGTTTGCAGTAAATCAGTACACCTCAGGCTTTTCTATTTCATATTTGCAATTTTTTTTTCTATAATGTTGTCATTCAATCTATGCACCCCCTCCCCACAAAGTCCTCCCAACAATCACTTGTTTTTGCTTTTTTCAAACTTCCCCTGCTGCTTTCCCCCCTCCTCTCCCTCCCTCCCATTTGAACATCACTCGTCTTCGAGCTTTTTCTTCTTGTTTGCTCCTCTTCTCTCCATCCTGCCACCCCCCCACCCCCCCGTCTGCTAGGCTTCCTCCTCTCTCCGTGAGCGGGGGGGGGAACAAAACATAACAACATGGTGACCGGTCTTCACACAGCCCTGTGGAAGGAGTTTTGTGCATGGAATCAACATGTCTAGACACGACCGTGGCTGCGTAAAAACGCGCCAGATGAACGAACACAAGAGACGCAAACAATGGTCGACCCCCCTCTCTGATAAATGTTTTCATGGGCAGGGATTCTCCACCTCTTCGTCGCTAAAAGGAGGAAAGCCTGTCGTATGGCTCCGTGGAGTAATGAGGAGGTGGGACAGGCAGCTACGGCAGTGGGTGAAGGGGAGGGGAGTGATCGAATGACACCCTGACATTTGAGCTTGAAACAAACCAATCGATTGTGATTAAATTATTCATCTGTCTGTTTACCATTAAAATGGAAGGGTTTGGGGGACTGGCGGGGGGGGGTATAACAAGGCGGACAGAAGAAAATGGGAGACTGACATCAGCTCTGATGTGAAAATCCTATCCTAATCTTATAATAATGATCAGCAAATGTATTCAGCAGAGTTTGCTGCAACTGTATCACTTGAGAGGTATTTCTTATCTCCAATACTCCCACAAAAGCATATAATAACCTTACAAATGTGCCTTGGTGTCGTACAACGAATCTAAAAGCCTTTTGTCAATTTAGTGGAGGTATCTCTGAGTCTGCCCTTACTTGTTCCTACATGGACATAAGTGTCTTTATTGTGCGGTTTTTATAAAGCAATAAAAGACTAGCCAGAGTGACAGAAAAAGAATGAAAGACTCTATGTCATGCAGTTATATATCTCTAGATTAATTATACATTTTCTTCAAATTGCTTCACATGATGTCTAAATACAGTTTGGATCTGCACTAAATGCAAGGGGTTGACTGCAGAAGTACTGTACATATCTTGACACCTGTTGATGCCGCAGCATGGCAACACATTCTATTTAATTGCGATCATGAGCCTCTATCTATATTGAGATCTCATGTATTTTTAAACATGCTGTGGATTATCTATCTGAATGTGAAATTACCTGAATTTTTCCAGCTCAACTATTTAAACAAAGCATTTCATTGAAGAAACAAGAAGGTACATTTTGGTTCATAATCTCACAGTAAATTCTTTCTCTTTTTTTGGAAAAATTCAATATGGCTGCCGCCTCTCTCCCTCCAAGCCTACTGCATTCCACAGACAGAATAGATGGCCCTGATTATTATGACATTTTAATGAGTGTGTGTGGGAGAGAGGCTCTGAGAGGGTGGTGACAGAAGAGTGCACACAAACACTGCTGCACGGATACGTGCAAAGACTAACACGCACTGACACAAAGACAAATACACAAGTATACAAAGTGCCGTTATAGGCATACACACGCACACATTAGTAGACACACACACACACACACACACACACACACACTCGGTCATCTAAGCATCCTATCACGTAAACCAATCTTCGACACGGACGAGCGCCCTGACCCTCATTGACATGGGTGTATGCCACATCCCACTATTTAAATGCCACCACGAACAACTCGCAGCACTCACAGGCCAGACCCGGTATCTCCACAGCAACCATTAACCGTTATCGCAATACTCAGAGTTGCAAGTGAGATGAGAGCCGTGGTTTCATACATTAGAACATCTCCAGTCCTGCCACTGGGAAGCTGGTGTGTGCATTCAAGCAGGTCTGGACAATTGACAAAAAATAACTAAAAAAAAACATTAGAGCCTCTAATGCTCGTAAATTTGATGAATGCTTTTATTGGCTGTCTGCAGTCCTGAACAGTCCTTCAAAATAGGCTACTTCAAGTTCAGTCATGTGCCTCCACCCTGTACCAATTGATGTTAATCCGTTAAAATAAAGGTGTATGCAAAGCAGCATGGATGGCACGGGTGCAAACTCCATGATGATTAGCTTTTTTCAATAAACTAGTGACTGTAAGGACCATAAATATGACTATTTCTAGAGACCCTAGATATTTAGAGCTGGAAAACAGAATAGAATACAAAACAAAAACAAATGAAAATTACTCTCTGAGGTTATACACTCCAACAGGTTGCTTGAATACTATTTAGGTACTTCTTAAAATATTTTTTAATGTTAAACAAATTTAATGTTGTGCAGTTTCCAATGAAACCTGTTGTATCATGTGACTGACCCATGTTTATCTTACTCTCTGAGTTATCTGTTTTAACACCAAGCTAGATAATGCATATTTTGCATGTATTTTTAAAAAACCCATCCATCCATTTTCTTGTAGACAAGATATCTGCAATTGTCTTGTCTGCAGCTTGACTGTCTTGCGAGTCACAAGTCAGCTTGAACCTACCCCATCTGGCTATGGGCGAAAGGCAGCTTACATCCAGCTCAGACGCCAGCTCGTCATAGGGCCACACAAAAGACAAAAACACACCCACACACACACTCACACCGAGGGACAATTTGGTGTGACCAATTCTCTGAAGTTGCGAGCTTTTGGAGGTTAGAGGAAGCTGGAGAACACAGACAGAAAATTTAGATACAGAGAAATACACAATGCAAGGAGATGTGTTGACACATCACTTCTTATAGTGTATCCATAGATAGTTAACCTCGGCAGCGGGAGATTATATTAACCTTTTAGAGGAAGTATTTGCATATTTCAGAAGTAGAGGGTGAGAGAGAGAGAGCTAGCACTGCAGTGTAGCCAGTGGGTTGAATTAATGAGATTGTAGGTATCTGCTTGGCTGCACATTTTAACTGGGCTTTGGATGAGGACAGAGAGAGGGAGAAAGAAAGGAGATGAAATGAGGAGTGGGGAGGTCAGGGCAAGCAAAGGGGTGAAACACACACGCGCACACACAGACTCACGCACACACACACACACACACACACACGCACACATGCACACACACACACACACACACACACACACACACACACACACACACAGAGAGAGTACGCTGAAAGCCTCTCGTCTTCAGCTCAACAGTTCTAACCTTCAATTAACCTTCCTCCTGAATACAGAAGAGCCTGTGTGCAGCCTGGGTGAGTGTGAGTGTGTGTGATTGTGCATATATGCTGACATATTCTTACCGTCATTTGTCTGCATGTGTGTGTATGTGTGTGTGTGTGTGTGTGTGCATGTACTCATACATTCGCTCCCATCCATCTGCTTTTACTCAGACCAAAATCAATTTTAACTAACTCCACCTCCACGCCCCCTCTGATCAGCAAGCATCTGAATCTCATTGAAATTCACAACACTGAAAACACACATCTCTTTATTAGTTTTGAGCTGCTGAGCTTTTGACATTCTGCCCAACGACTGGACACACACTGGAATACTGTGCAAAGTTCCCATTCAGAAGTATCTCACAGCTTGTTTTCCATTATTTGTTTCTGGAAATAAGTTTTGAGGTGAGATTCATCAAAGACTTTTGAAAACAAGATGGATTCCCCTCAAATTGCAAAGCTCACTGCTGCACACTTTTTTTCCAGACCGTTATTATGCTTATTTGACTCGGTATGGAGCGTAATGTCTGCTTACATCAAGCACACAAGACACATTTTTCATCACACATCTGATAATTATTCCACATCACAGTATGACTAACAATAGGTGACAGCCAATGCACTTTGTTGGTGCTTTATATGACAATGCATTTGGTTTAAATGCCAACAAGTGCAGCAGCAATGTTATTGATCATTGTCTATGAAGGATGGGTGAAAAACAGATGATGTTACTTGATTCCATGTTGCGCCGATTAATTTTATTTTTAAAGTGTCAACTAAACAGGACTGTACATTTCCATTTACAGTCTATCATTTGTACATTGTGCAAAGATGCATAAACATCATAATATTACTTCACAAAACATAATAATCGTATGCTTTTGCATCTATGTGTTTTTTGGCTGTTTAATAGGATCAAAAAAAGTTGTGCTGACATGGACGTCATCCTTGAAAAGAAACGAACCCTCTAAATAGTTTAAACTAAAGATGATTGAAGACCAGTAAAACAGAATTCTAATTCCCTCTTTTGACCTGCAGGTTGAAAATGAAATCGTCAGGCAGAATAAATGAACAATGGGAAGGTCTTAGGTCAACGCAGAAAAGGGCAAATGTGTTTTCTTTCTTTACAAGGAAAAACTTATTTCTGCCTGTTGCTGCACTCTTTGAGTCCTCGACACCAGCCTGTGTGTCTATGTGTGTGTGTTTGTGTGTTTGTGTGCTTGGTGCAGCTGCAGAGAGGGTTGAATCTGAGCTGATGAGGGCTATATAAACAGCGGCCATCTGTGAGAGACTATTTCATACTATGAAAATATAGAAGTTTGTACAGTCTGTAAATGTGCTTTCTCAAATTCCCCCTCTCCAGGTCTGCCTCTCTGTCTTCTCCATTTCATGTGTTACACAGAGCTCATGCAACAAAGAGCCTCCTCTCTGCTGCTTCTGTTTCTGTGCACAGAAAAAAACAACAACTCTGTGCCAGAGTGTGATTTTTTAGAGTGTGCTGACGTTCTGCACGCCAAAGGGACTTGATGTGTAACGCAGCAGCATCAACATCTTGTATGATTGCTGTCATACATGTGGAGAATATTTTGTAAACGGAAAAACATGGTGAAAATATCATTTACGGTTCCTTTGCTTAGAGAGTGAGAAGGAGACCCTGGATTTTAGTGCTTCTCTCTCAGATGACTTCACTTAGCTGCTATTTAAGTCTCTTGAGCATTTAATGACCATCAAAAAGCCCCTCCCCCTCTTCCATCCTGCTGCCTCACCAGCACACTGCTTTTATACTGATGCTGATTTGTTGCTCAACAACAGTGACCCTCTTTTCCACCTTTTTCCGCTGAATTGTGGCACAATAATGGAGCAACAGTTCAGCCAGGGGCTTCTGTCCAACCTAACCTTGCTCGCCCATCCCCCTATAAATCTACATTCCAGACTTGAGGGCCCCCTCAATGACTTCCTGACTGGCTCTCCCCCCACCCCCCACACACACACTCATACAAGCAGAGACACACACCAAAGTGCAGCAGAATACTCCGAGTATGTTCATGGACAGCGTGAATCCAGGCATGTTCTTATATGCATATGTTATGTGTGTTAATATACTTGGTGACATCACATGACATGTGTGTTGACATTCAGAGGCAGGCTCATGTGCCCGTTCATACAAATATTCTGTACATGTTCATACTTGTACACAAGTTTTTGCATGACTTGTGATCAACTGACTGTACATAAACACACATAGGGGAATTCTACATGAAGAAATGATGTTAAGTCTATGTTTTACAATACGCGATGTCTGTGAGGGAATATCCCAGGGTGGAATCACAAGACATGGGCTTTTGTGCATCTTGGTTTCTTTTCAGAATTAACTTTACTAATGTGTGACAATAGTTCAAAAGAATAAGTCAAGTGTATGTGGCAGAGAATATCTTTTGCATAAAAGGAGTATCAGGCAAAAGCAGGGGGGAAAGGAACTGTTCTAATAGGCTAATGAGAATAATTAGGCATATGTATGTTTTTGTGAGTGTGTGTGGATGGGAAGGGGAGATGGGGGAGGTGGGGGCAGTTTCTCTGTTACATTGTTTTGTGGTTAATCCAGGCAGGAGGTCTTGAATAACAGCAGGATGGGAAGCCAAGAAGGCAGCACAGAGAATACTGACACATGGATGCACAACAAAAACTAATTCATATCATAGGTGTACTGGTAGCATACCCTTGTGGTGTGCTGATGTTTATGAAATAAATGTGTGTCAAGGCTAAAGAAGAGGTATAGTGAAAGATGCTATGGACATCCTTTTAGACATTTCTACCCATAAAATGTGGACTGGATTCATTGTAAAGATTTCTTTTTTTAAATTGACGGAGAAACATAAAAGATTCACATACATACACCTATCAACATCTCCTCTTTTGCCCCACTGTTTTTCTGCAAATAAATAATTAATGAGAATTGAAACAAAAAAAGGAAATAACAAATACTTAAAGCCCAGTGACACCACCGACAAACCATTTTGCTTCAAGAAAATGACACAAAGGTGTATTAAAAGGTAAGTTTTGCCCTCCAGCTCTGAATAATGGATTGGAAGAAAAAAAAAATCTATCAACAAATGTTTCCATTTTGGCCCAGGGTAGATGGAAAGAGTTTGAAAGCTATCAAAGTAGAGCTGGAAAAAGATTTGGAGATGAGGCAGAGACGGTAATGGCCACCAATCCTCTGCTCTTTGATCAGTGTAAAAGCATCAAAGATGTTCCGGACTCTGTGGCTGCTTGTTAATTAAAGAGGGGGGGACTTATCAGATCATGCAGGAATGGTACAATGGTGAGATAGCAGCTGGTGAGCCATGGGAGGGATTGAGACACACAACAAGCCCTTAACATGCTGATGGAGATGGAGCACAGGAGGTTTTGAGAAGAGGATGCTATTTACACTTTAACCAACAAATGCCTTTACATAATTTCCTTTCTGCCCAGAAGAATTTAATTGTGGATATCCTCACAGAAGTATTTTAATACGGACATGATTGAATAGTATGAATATTTCCATGTACTGTATGTGCATGGACTACATGTATCTGAGTGTGTATGTTTCAAGCAGCACCCGTCTCCTATATCAGAGAGGGGGGCATCATCAGGGCCCTTCCCACACGCAGCAGAGCTGTTATTGCGTCTTTTAACAAATCAACACAGTAAATTACAGCTACAAGTGATTTTTTTTCCCCCCTTGCGTGATCTCTATGCTTCTCAATACGGAAACGGCACTGCTACAAGCAGCTGCAACTTCAACACGAGATGGATCGACCGGTCGGCAGCGGGGGCTTTGCATATCATTAAGGGGTACATTATTTTGGCTAATGTAATCAAACTGCATTCTTGTTAGCATTTTTGTATTTGAGAACCATCCATAAAAAAGAAAGAACATGTGACTGAGCGGGCAGAGGGTACGGAGAAAATGAGAGGAGAGAGTGAGCGAGTGCCGGCCGAGGAATGCAAAAGGGGAAATAAAGCTGAGGAGAAGAAAAACAAAGAGTAGCACATAAGAGAGACAGAAGCAGAGAGAAAATCAATACCTTGCCTTGAAGAGAAGCCAACACCAAAGGTGCAATTAAGCTAAATGTGTTTTGTTTATGTGGCAGCAGGCCACATAAATTTCACAACAAAGTGTATAAAAAGTCAAAAAGAAGTTAATTTGGAATTACCATCCAACCACATATTTTCAGGAATTTTTATAGGAACATAAGATGGCATTTAAGGCAACCAAGGCCTTCTCTCTCTGACCCTCAAAGCTATTATTGTTCCAAAAATATAACTTTATTTCTCTCACTTTATTTACTTTCAAGGTACCAGTAAACGTGACCATCCCACCACTACAGCCTTTTGAGGATGAAAGTCAAACCTCAAACTGCTCCAGGAAGAATATACATTTGCTTTAAGAAAAAAAAAAAATCTGTGTATCTAACAGGCAGCTCCCATGAGACAATGTTTGACACAGGATAAATGATTCAGTGTTTAAAAAACAGTGTGCAACCTCTGCAAATCTTTCTAGCAGACATTGAGACAGAAGTCTTTCACAACATCTGAATAATAGGACAACCCATGGGGATTGAGTGTTGCTATAGCTGCCAAACTACTGTGCGTGCAGCTGTGAAGTAACTATATGCAGACTGCTTTACATTGTGTGGAATTTGAATGTGCCCAAGTTTAGATACCGATGGCTCTGAATAGAACCAAGAATCCTCCAGTATCTTGCTTTAGTCTGACCACTGTCATTACACAGTCTTGACTCAAATAGGGTTACTGGCCTACATGTGAGACCATGTGACAACAAAACCTCAGCTTGACATGACAGCTGAGGCACCAAGACCAATTTACAACATGGCCACATGAAGGGATACAGTGGCAAATGGTTTCTTTTTAGATGCCATGCCACAGAGGATTGCAAACCTTTTTAAGTCGAAAGTAGTAAGGGTGTGAATATAGCAAGGGTATCTTCAGATAGCGCCGCCATGCCGTGACGCTAAACAACATTCTTGGCACAAGCGTCCCAGGAATTGTCACCGACTGAGTACACTAGGTGTCCTCCGGAGGGTCGATCTTCATCATCAGACATCAAATGCAACGCTGCAATGCTAAGCCAACAGAAGGTCTTCTGCTAAATTGACTGCGGATACTGCGACCTGCCTTTACATGGCAGCTGACATGTCAATGAATATAGGATTGTGTCAATACCAGCGGATGGATTGCAAGTGCTGGACATGAAGTGAGAACTTACGAAGCACAAAATGCATCACCTATCAGCTATCATCAGTAACAAAAAACGTGTCAGTTTGAGGGAGATGTGAGAGGAGTAGAATGAGCTTGTTGGCGGTACATAATGTCATATGAAAGTTTGACCGACAGGAATGAGGAACACACAGTGAACATGAAATAATGTCATCTGATTTCTTGTGGAGTTCAAGGTCAGAGGTTGCTAAAAGATGAAAGAAGAGGATGTCAAGAACATACAACCCAGCATAGCTTCTCCTCAGCGTTAAAAAAAAAACAAAACTGTCCTGACAAGGCAAATGACACCAAGACATGTTGCCATGTTTATTTGAGAAAAGAGTTCAAATAGAATCAAACAAACCGGTGATACTCCAAAGGCAACATCTGAGTCAGCTGCAAGCAGAAGAAATCAAACGTTAACTCAACCGAGTATAGCAACGCAGCTCACCTGTCGCCTTTATCAGCTGGTACTATTTCCATCTGTAGCTCATTTTCACCTGCCACAGAGGTCAACCAATGAAAGCAACTGCAATCCAGGCAAAGTACACCACAAGGGTGGGGAGGGGGGTGCATGGAGTCAAAAATGGGTGGATATGAGACATTAGGCCTGAAATGAAGGGGAAATACTTCCTGACTGAATAGGCTATAAGGGAAAATTACATCTGTGGAGCTTTTCATTCACATTGTTTCATCCCTAGATGGTGGTAGGGAATAACACCAAAGGAGAAAAAGGGAGAAAAGAGGGGATAGTTTCTCTTGTAGGGTAAGTGACCATGTCCTTTCAGTGCCCTACCCTGCACGCGCTGACACGCTAATCTGAGAGCGGTATACAAATGCCCTCTGGCAAAGTGGAACGTCATTAAAATCTGATGAGGTACAAATCAAATGTCGAGGTCAAAACATTTAGCCCATGTGCCTACAAGTAGGATTTGGGTTTTTTTGGCTAACTGCTATCTCTTTCCATTTCTCCTTTTATTTATATATTTTCTAATATGCCTCCACTTTCCTTTCCTTATAAACGCTTCATCCCATGTTATTTTTTTATGCACTCTCTTTCACCCTCTCCAGTCTTCTACTTGGCAGGGCTCGCAGACTTGGTCTCAGAGGAATTGTTGCATCCACTGCTCCTCCTACTCCACCTCTTCCTCCTACTCCCTGCCTCCATCGTTTTCAGACTCACACATATTGGTGTCATATCTCTGCATACCTCTCCCTCCCTCCCGCCTCAGCAGCATCCAGGGTGTTATGCCCACGCCGCCTGCACCAACAAGTCAAGTGCATGCAATCGCCTTTGCTTAAAATCCACAATAACTCAGATCAAGCGAGATCATGGGCTTCGTGTAAAAATATCTAAAGTATTTGGCTGCTATTCAAAGGCAAAAGTGCAACCCCCAATATGGGGGGGACAAGGTTTCGTCAAGTCTTAAAATATCTTTAACGAAATAGATTTAATCTGCATTGTCAAAACTGAACAAACGAAATTTTTAATGTGTTGCAACTTGCATTGTTGTTGAAGGGCAACCTGTCTTACTGTGTGTTATTCAAGAGTCAATTACATTGTTGTTTGCCCAGCAGATAAATTGAAGCTAAGAGAACATGGGGGCCAAAGTCACCTTTGGAATAAGACTTGGGGGGGGGGGTGCTGGCTGCGCTTGTTGGAGGTAGGTGAATATGGGGGAAGGTAATGGAGCTGATAGATAGCTTGCCCTAAAACTGTTTCTCCACTCCCTGACCCCAATAGATGACGAGGACAAAGTTCTCAATTGTTAACCACTCCTGGTGTGAAGACAGAAAGCAGCTGTGAAGCATCAGATGTACGTTAAATTTCAATTGTGCACATGACTGCTGTTCCAGTTGATGATCACTGACTATGCAGACAATTGAGTATTTAGCCTGTGAAAACACTCACATATACACCCTCATCTGTTTACAACCTTGTGTTTTGGTGATGTCTTCGGTTAAGCGGAAAACATCCGAGTAGAGTTTCAAATTATAGTCATAGCAAAAAAACAAAATCAAAAAACAAAAACAAAACTATGAGAGTTCTAGAACAGACTAATAATCAATAAACCATCTCTGTAAAAGCAAAGGTGAGCTCACAAGCAGAAACTCACTTCCTATGATATGGCAGCAATTTCTCTCTGTAAATTACTTTAATCTCACTCACAAAAAAGTTATTTCCATACAGGAAGTAGCGTAATTAGTGCACATTTGGCTGGGGCTTGGAATGTGAATATGAGAGCCAGCGGATCTACCGCAAGTGCAGCATGCTCATGCTAACGGAGACATGGCTCACCGATGCTATACTGGATGCTAACGTAGACCTGCGGGGTTTCACTGCAGTGAGTGGAGACAGTGGGAAAAAGCAAAGGTGAGGGACTCATAATCTACACCAGGGGTCACCAAATGGCGGACCGCGGTCCGGAAGATGGTTCTGTCCGGACCCGTGACCACTCCATGATAAATTCGCGAGAGTAGATTTTCTTGGCGCATTTTTACTGGCAGTTCGCAGCTACAGACGGCGGGCGCTGCTCCTCCAGTTAATATGATAATAATGTCACTCAGTTCAGCCAATCAGATCGTTTGTCTACCCTGCGCTGTCAGCGTACCAGGAAGTGAGACAGCTAACTACACGGCTACCTCTGTGAGTTTACCACTACAGCGGAGCACAAGGGAAGGGAGACAGCATAGCTCCAAACGAAGGGAGGTTAATGAGGAAAACCGCTGGTTAACAATGAGTGGACGAAATTTATGTTTATTCCTCCGTCAGGCAGTTCAAAACCATTTTACCTCATATGGTCTGAACAGGTAGCATGAATTAAAAGTGTTAACATGAAGCGCCATTATGAAACAAAGCACAGATCTTTTGCGCAGAGTTATCTCCTGAAGTCCGAGCTGAGGGCAAAATGATCAAGAAAAATGCAAACGCATGTTCAATAAAGGCATGGTGGAATTTGAGGCAACATAAAACATGTTTTAGTGAAGGGACAGTTGTGAATAAGTGCTTAAAAGCTGTTGTTGACATTTTGTTTGGGGGGGGAAAACAGAAAGATGAGATGTACGGAAAAACTCCCAATGTCAGTTTCAACAGCAACCAGAAAATCAGAAATATTAACAGTTTGATGCAGCTATTCAGAAAGCAACATGCATATCTGTGGCCATTGATGAGTTGTATTTTTTGTGTGTGTCAGGTTCCTTCAAAAAGATAAGGAGCTCTTTGTTGAGTGAAACACACACAAGGGGAGAGGACATACATGCAGCAATAAAAGATGCTGATCAAGTCCAGTGGTCTCTTTCACCAACATTGCAGAGACCACCACAAAGTGACCACCACCACAAGGTGTGCACAGGCACACCTTGTGTACATGTGTACAAGTAAATTACTGGCAGGCCACATGCCCCTTTCTCTCATGAAGAAAGTTCTGTTTGCATTTTTCCCCTGAAAGATTCAGTTTTTATTCATGCTTTCTGAACATGTTAATGTTTTTTTACTTGAAGTGTAGGCCTTCAGTTCTTTAGGCTGGGATATCTTTAATTTACAAGAAAAAGCATTATTCAGCTCTTTTTGCACTTTATTTTTTAATTCTGAGGTTTGTGTGTTCTTCAATATAACATAAAGGCTTGATATTTATTTGCCTGGGTCTACTTTTATGTATGGTGAGGTAAAAGAGCTAGCTGTGCACTCACTTAAACATATCCTGCATTGAAAATGAATAATAAATGATAACGTGGATATAGTGGCTGGCTATAAGACACAAACTGGACTTGGATTCGGACCTTTTCCTAAGAAGAAATTTTTATAACCGGACCTCCGTGACTTTTAATTGAATACCCCCTGATCTACACCAACAAGAGTTGAACCAAGAGTTCAGCCACATGATTTCCCTTTGTGTTTACATCCCTCCATGTGCCACCGCAGCCGCTCCGTGTGAGAAGATCCTCAGCGTTGCTGTACGGCTGCAAACCAAACATCCTGAAGCCTTCATGATTATTTCTGAAGACTGAAGAACAGGACGATCGACCTACTGTACACCAATATTTTAAGAGCCATACAGAGTCACCACCCTGCCTCCACTAGGCAAGTCAGACCACAACCTGGTGTACATCCAGCCCCAGTACACCCCCTTGGTCCAAAGGCAGGCAGCCTCCACACGCACCACCAGGAGATGGACTCCTGAAGCAGAGGAGGCTCTCAGAGACTGCTACAACACCACAGACTAGGATGTATTGCTGGGTGAACACGACGAGGACATAGATGGAATGACCCATTGTCTCACTGACTATCTCATCTTCTGTGAGATGTGGCGCCCCCACCAACACAGTTCGGTGCTATCCAAATTACAAGCCGTGGATAACACAGGATGTCAAGGATGTCCTGAACAGAAAGAAGAAGGCCTTCAGGACAAAGGATAAGGAGGAGATGAAAGGAGTACAGAGGGAAGTCAGACGCTGCATAAAGGAGGCCAAAGACTCTTACAAGGAGACGGTGGAGGAGCAGCTGAGCACCAACAACATGAGGGACGTCTGGGAAGGTGTGAGAAACACAAAGCGAGGACCAGCACTGTTGGGGAGGGGCGCAAAGAGCCAATGACTTGAATGACTTCTTCAATAGGTTCGGCAAGGCCCACCCAAACCATTCACTATCACCCCCTTCCCTCCCAACCTCAGCAGCAGCTCACCAGCCTCCTCCCTAACCCATGGCCTCCCTACTCCCTACACAGCAGCAAAGTGGCCCCTATCCACCCCCAGCCCCCCTTCTCCCACCCTACCACCCCCCACAGCTCCCGCCCATCTGCAGCTACAAGGCTACACTGTACACTGTAGCATGTAGAGGATGGCGTCTACATGCTACTACTTGCATCTGGACAAGGAAAGTGGCACTGTGAGTATCCTTTTTCTGGATTTTTCAAGTGCCTTCAACACCCTCCATCCCTGCATCCTACAGGACAAAGTTCTACAAATGTGAGTGGACCCCAGCCTGGTTGCTTGGATATACGACTACCTCACTGATAGACCACAGTTCGTCAAGCTAAAGGACATAACATCTGACACTGTGGTCAGCTGCATTGGTGCTCTACATGGGACTGTATTGTCCCTTATCCTCTTCATTCTGTACACGATGGACTTCTTCTACAATTCAGAACTGTGTCACATTCAGATGTTTGCAGATGACACAGCTATCGTGGGATGTATCAGAGACAATGAGGAGTATAGATGCTTGGTGAGGGACTTTGTCGACTGGTTTCACAGCAACAGCCTGCAGCTCAACACCTCCAAAACTAAAGAGCTGGTCATTGACTTCAGGAGGGACAGACCCAGGCACAGACCAGTTCTGATAGGAATGGAGGAGGTGGAGGTTGTGCAGACCTATAAATATCTTGGTCTGTGGCTGGACAACAAGCTGGACTGGTCAAGCAACACTAGGAAGCTGTACAAGAAAGCACGCAGGATGTACTTTCTGAGGAGGCTTAGGGCATTCAACATCTGCCGAAAGCTCCTGTGGATGTTCTACCAGTCTGTGTTTGCCAGCGTCCTGTCATCCGCTGTGATGTGTTGGGGAGGGAGCGTAACTAAGGCGTATCTCCAGGCTGGAGAAGATGATCAGGCGGGCCAGCTCAGTGGTCGGGATGAAGCTGGACCCTCTGGCAATGGTGGCAGAGAGGAGAACTCTGGACAAACTGCTGGGCATCATGGAAGATGTCAGCCACCCTCTGCACTCTGTTGCAAACAACCAGAGAAGCCTGAGAAGCCAGAGGCTGCGCCTCCCAACACGCAGGTCCAACAGGCTTAAGAACTCCTTCATCCCCCGAGCCATTACACTGCTCAACTCCTCACTGGCGGAGATGAAGAAGAGAGTCCACACAAGAGCTGAGGGATGATACGAACAATAACCATAAACACTGCAAACACAAGAAACACTTTAACTTTCCTATGCCTATTTATGCCTTTTTATTTGTTTGTTCATGGTGGGTTATTTATATTCTTAGTAGGTGTTGGTATTACTTTGTGTGTGCTTTTTCTGTGTGCTTTTGTGTGGTCACTGTGCTATGTGTAGTGTGACAGAGAAGTTCATTTCCTTGACGGAACCTCCTTAAAGGATCAATTAAGTTCTCCTCTACTCTCTACTCTCTTGAAGCAAAAATGGTGGGTTTGGTAACTTTTTAAGCCCACAAACAAGCCACATTAAAATCTCTGGGGTCTCTGGGGTCCCAGGGGTCAAACCTATCTCACTATGAGTCCATATGTGGCCTCCACTCCCTGGTTTTCTTTGAGTTAACAGAAGCGAATCTTCAGACCACCATCAAGTGTTCTTCATGCGGTGATGTGAGATGCAAGATCTCAAACACGGTTTTATGGGCCCCACAAGCTGGCAGAGGCATCCGAACATAGGCAAGACACACACACACACAAACACACGCACACACAGTCACAGAGTCATCTTAGGTTACAGACACTCTCTGACAAAGTCTCCAAAGGCCAGTTTTATGCACTATAAATTCTACACAAAGAAGAGGAGGGAGGAAAAATCAGTACATTTTGTGTGAAATTCCTGCTTTGAAGTGAGTGACACACTTAGACTGAAGCAAACTTCAGACTTCAAAGAAATGGCCAGGTTTCTCCTGGCTTTTTTTTTTTTTTTGCTGTTGTTGTTTAAAAAGAGAAACCACACTAAGGTAAACTTGACTCTGCCTGGAGGCCTAAGCCTGTCAGTGTGCAAGTAGCATTTTAACAAAATTGTTGAGACCTTTTTATCATTTACTGAATGCAGACAAAAAATTATCAACTATCTCTCCATGGCTCTAACTTCCCTCCCATCAACATCAACACAACTCCAGAATTCTGGAAAAAGTAACATTGTTTTACTGATGAAGCCTTGACTAAAAAGAATTTATTTCTAAAAGGTTCAATACTTCAAAACATTAGAGCAACTGCCACCTTATAAAAGAAACACAGATTTAGTTCAAAATGTTCAATAATGCTTCTTTGGGGCAAATTTTTCACGAAAGATCCAGTTTGGATGAAACAGAATGAAGGATAAAATGAAAAATGCTGCTGCCTGAATGTAAATATAACACCCCAGTATACTTCTAATTTCCTTCACTCCTTTTTAATATTAAGATTCCATTTGACGCTATGGCGAGGACCACCATCGTTCACATAAACCGCTGCCTTCTTTCTTTCTTTGAGTGTCTGCCTACACTGAACCCTGGCTACCCTTTGTTACACATGCCATTCCCATGCAACTCTCCCAAAGGGGTCAGCCAAGCAAGACCTCTCTGTGATTTACAATGGAGGGGCCTACTTATTATTAACTGGCTAGGCTCACAGCATGGGGACCAAACCATTAACTCCACATGGGGGTAGATGCCACAGGCAGTAGTTGGTCTCTCTGTGGCCTAGTCCACACGATGACGGAACTCTTTGAAAACGCAACTTTTTTGTTGCGTTTACGCCTTCCATCCACACAACAACGCAGATATCCGGAACGAAAACGCAACTTTTTGAAAACGCTGGCCAAGGTGGATTTTTTTGAAAACGCTGGGTCTGTCGTGTGGACAGCGTATCCGCAACTTTTTTAATCCGGGGGGCGTGTCCCTGGGACGTCATGCATGTGACCCAAATCTACGTGTACAAACGGAGTTAAACCTGGTATTTTCTGATGTATAACAGCTCCACGTCGAAGACGCGTTGATGAACATGCTTTGCACTTAAATATTTGTTCGTCTGTTTATTTATGTGTCATAAAGTTATATATGTATTTATTTATTCATTCATTCATTCACGTTCCTCGCCAAAGACGCCGACGCCTGTTTAGGGTCAGACAGGGATGCGCTGTCTGCTGGTGGAGAACTCTGTGATGGAGGTTCTCCTCCAGGAGGAACACCGTGAATTTCCGCACGTCCCGGTCCTCTCTCCTGTCGTTCTCGGAGTTGTTCTGCTTATACACATGTTGATAAACGCACTGATATGTTTATGTCTGGACGGAGATTTTTTTGGAAAACGCTGTCGTGTGGACACGAATCATTTTCGATGCGTTTTCAAAAAATTCCGGCATCGTGTGGACGGGGCCTGTGTTATAAAACAACACATGGTAAAAATGATAGATAAGGTACTGTAAGTGGGCACAGGCTTTGTGTAAGCTTGGAGCGTGTGTTTCAGCAAGCACAGCGGGACTGAGCTTTATGGTTGGCCAAGGCCTCAACCCCGGTATGAAGCAAATATTGATCATTTGATGTGGTAATTTGCAAAAATGCATACACATGCAGAGTTCATATTACCTCAAGAAAGTAGTGCATCCCTGGTATGCGCTACAAGTAAAATTTGTGCATCCCAACAAGACGTTTGTGCATCCCCAAAGTAAAAGCAGAATATACGGTAGAAGCGTGCGAGTTTTGCCAATATTACAATATAAAAACTAAACAAATTGTTAATTTTAAAGTTTTTATTAATAACATAACTGTTTTTGTAAAAAGAAAAGAATAAAATTAAATATTAGTTTGATCAAAACGCTAAAGTCTGGTAGTCATTTTAAAAAGAAAACAGTCAAAAGACTTCTTCTTTTCCTTTCGGCTTTTCCCTTCAGGGGTCGCCACAGCGAATCAATTGCCTCCATCTAACCCTGTCCTTTGCATCCTATTCTCTCACACCAAATACCTTCATGTCCTCTTTCACTACATCCATAAACCTCCTCTTTGGTCTTCCTCTAGGCCTCCTGCCTGGCAGTTCAAAACTCAGCATCCTTCTACCAATATATTCACTATCTCTCCTCTGGACATGTCCAAACCATCTCAGTCTGGCCTCTCTGACTTTATCTCCAAAACCTCTAACATGTGCTGTCCCTCTGATGTACTCATTCCTGATCCTATCCTTCCTGGTCACTCCCAGAGAGAACCTCAGCATCTTCATCTCTGCTACCTCCAGCTCTGTCTCCTGTCTTTTCCTCAGTGACACTGTCTCTAGACCAAACAACATCGCTGGTCTCACCACAGTTTTGTACACCTTTCCTTTCATTTTAGCTGAAACTCTTCTATCACACATCACACCTGACACTTTTCTCCACCCATTCCATCCTGCCTGTACACGTTTCTTCACCTCTTTTCCCCACTCTCCATTGCTCTGGACTGTTGACCCTAAGTACTTAAAATCCTCCACCTTCTTGATCTCTTCTCCCTGTAACCTCACTCTTCCACTTGGGTCCCTCTCATTCACACACATGTACTCTGTCTTACTGCGGCTAACCTTCATCCCTCTCCTTTCCAGGACAAACCTCCACCTCTCTAGCTTCTCCTCCACCTCTTCCCTACTCTCACTGCAGATCACAATGTCATCTGCAAACATCATAGTCCATGGAGATTCCTGTCTAACCTCGTCTGTCAGCCTGTCCATCACCATAGCGAACAAGAAGGGGCTCAGAGCTGATCCCTGATGCAGTCCCACCTCCACCTTGAACTCCTCTGTCAAAAACAGTCAAAAGACGAAGCTCAAAATTTATCGGTCAATCTATGTTTCGACCTGTGGTCATGAGCTTTGGGTCATGGCCAAAAATGACAAGATCCAAGATACAACTGTTTGAGGGAGGTATTCTGGGCGTACTCTACCAGGAGGAGGCCTCGGGGAAGACCTAGAACACGCTGGAGAGATTGTCTCTCAGCTGGCCTGGGAACGCTTCAGGATCCCCCCAGAAGAGCTAGTTAAGATGTCTGGGGAGAAGGAAGTATGGGTATCCCTGCTTAGATTGTTGCCTCCAAGACCCAGCTCTGGATAAGTGGTCAAAGATTAATGGATAGAAAATGGATGGCAAACCATCCAATGTGGATAGGTTTTGCAAAGTAATCCATTTTAAATAAAACAATCATTGATCTCCTTACATGATGTGCTCCAGAACAGAGTTAGATAGGCAGATAAATGATCTTGTTGGCTGAAAGGGTGATTTCAGCCTGGCCAGTAAGGCCTATCTCCTCTGGAATCAAATCCATTCTGAGCTCTGGCACAGATTCACCTACGGCAATTGGCAAGCGAGGCGATGACCATTTTAGTGATTGCAGAGTTGGGAGCACCCCTATGTTCCTAAAAACAGTTTGGCTGTAGTTTAAAAAACCACTAAACCCCAATCTGCTTCTTCCTCGCTTTGCCCTTATGGTATATCCCTGGAAGGCACTGGTTTGAATTCATTAGTGCTCATTTTTCTCTGTGAAAATGTGAGACCCTCTGCTTTCCATCTACCTCCTGTTCCTGAGCTTCTGTCTCTATCTAACCACCCCCAACTCCCTCTACCTCCCTCTCCATCACTTTCTCTAGGCCATGGTACACAGCATGTTCAAGGCAGGACCATTACACTTTTAATGTGTTTCATCATTCCAAATTAACGGTACATTTGTGAGTCAAATTCTGGATAGAAAAAGAGTTGGCAAGGCAAGCGAGAGCATTTGACACATACTTGTGAGATCTACAGCCAAGAGGTTTAAAAGAGCAGCTACTGGTAGTTTTCCATACAAATCAATGACAAAGAAACATCTATACATTGTGGATATGGTGAAAGTCCTGGGAACTTCTTACCTACCAGGAAAGATTAACCGTCACAATAAAGGAAAAGTAAATAAATGCTATTGCCATGTTATTCCTTTGTTGAGAAAATAACATGTAAATCATCATGTGAGGTTCCAATACTGCTGTTAGACATCGCATCTCTTCTGTTTGTGGAACACTGGCATGTTATCAAAACTCACACTGGAGTGGAGTTGTGCTGCCATGGTTTTGTTAAGGGTGAGAGCAGAAAATGGTCTTTGTTGCAGCAGTATTGCAAGATCTCCAAAAAAAGCTCTGTCTCTCTCTGTCTCTCTTTCTCTCTCGCTCACTCTCTCTTTACTTCTCCTCTAACTTTCTTACAGTCCTTTTTGCTTTTATTGTTTCTGGTTCTCTCCATTGTCTTGCTCTACACTAAGCCAAGGTCAAGCATAGTGAAGCGTGAATATCAATCCTCATTTACATGCCAGGCTTGCTTTTGTCTTCCCGTCTGTCCCTCTGTTTTAGCCCTACCTACCCCTCACCCCACCTCCCACCCCATGTTAAGATTACAGTAATGACTTTGGGCTCTAAAATGGCAAATAGCATAGAGGCCTTTTTGGGTTAGAAGGGGATTAATATTTCTCCTGCCAATTCTTTTAGGTCACAAAGTCCTTCTGTAAGGGCACACGCTTTTCAGAGGGACCAGACCTTATGATAATGGCTTTCAATTGAGTTATCTATCACATATCATATGGCAAATGTGTTTTGTCACAGAAGATTCACCTTCTGCTGCCTGACACTGTTCATGCTGTCTTCAGCTAGCTACAGTATATATGATGGCTCCCTGTCTCTGAGGTGGATTTCTCCTGTGGTTCCCACTTGGTGGCATCAGGTTGCAAGCATAATCAGAGCAGCGCTAACTCGCCTCTTTCCTCTGTGTCTACACTATCTCTTCAGATCAACTGCAAATAGACAGACTCCAATAACAGCTTTATTTATTTCCATCCACTTTACTCCTACTCTGCTTGTCCAATTCTCTCATTCACCAGATAAACTAACAGGTGACTGCTTGCATGTTACACTTCATAATGGAAATATTTTAACAACAGTCTTTCTAATCTACAGGTAGTTTGGTATCCAGGACATTCCTACAAGATCTACAGCTAAATTGCTCTATTTCAAGGACAACTGACACACTGTGGTTACGATCTCTCAGCCTCAAGAAGCCATGTGTTGCTTAATTGCATTTCTATCTTTATGTTTGCTAAAATGAAAAATCAGCTTTTATCACCACTTAAGTCATCAGAAAATCAAACATGCATTAAAAAATCTGGGAGATCCTCTACATGTAAATGATGGAGTCCCAATTAAACTGGGTTACAATAACCCCCTCACAGCAAGGGGTTGATGAGTGTCTATAATGACCCTGTTGTCACACCAATACTGAAAATTTGTCTGAGATGTCAAATCAGCTGTCCTATTGTCTGCTGACCACCTGGCCTGAACAGCTTTATAATTCAAATGTCAATATTTAAATATGTTAGGCATCCGGCTATCAAAAGCTAACATAGAAATATCTGCCAAGTCATCAAACTGTCAGAAACTCAGATAAGTACTTTATAGGACATTCAGGAACCAACAATTAGTTTGCCACATATTAGATATGTCAATGAAAGGTTGCAGCAGCTGCCAATCTCCACCACAATGGAGGGCAACTCAGATTGCTATGTTGCCATTCTTTCTCCAGCCTCCATCACTTCTTAATCAGGATTATAGTCTCTGATCCTGAGATTCAATACTTATATAGAGTCCACTTGTGACAGGCACTGGAGCACTGCTGGGTGTGCAGAGACTGTTATTCTTTTTCTGCCATATTTGTCTTGGTCTTAAATATTTATGTGAATTACATGCATTGAAATGCTTTCCTTATACACACAAACATATTGCAAAACAGTCTGTTTACATTGATCTTCTCACAGAGAGAAAAAAGAAAAACTTCACCACCTGAATGAAGAAAAAGAAAAGTCAGATTGCTGGCTTTGTTTCCTGTCAGTCAGAATACAGTGGAGAGTGCCTGTCTCCATTTACATACTAATGTCACCTTCTATCTTCCCAAGGGTTGGGGGAGGCTTTACTCTCTCCTCCACGATGCTCTTGACAAACCATTCTTCCCTGTCTGGGAGACAAGTTTGTGATACACAGTGAAAAAATGAGAAGAAACTCAATGCATTTTGCCTCTGGTGTCTTCTCTCTCTCTTCCATCTCATTTATGCGCACTGGTACAGTGTAATTGGTGTATTCAGACTGGAGCTCATAGTCTTTGTATCAATTTCACTGAAAGATGAGGCAAAATGCTCTTTGAAAAGAGACTGCTATTACTGATAGGACGTAAGGATTGGGTTCCTTTTGAAGGGTGGATTTTGTTGAGTAGTAGTGGAATTATATATTAATAAGATAAATCATTGCAATGTGCCAAGCTACAAACTCAAAACAGTTAAGAAAAAACCTGTGATAGCAAGCATCTCACAGTAAAGAAGAAAAAGAGGCATCATCTGCATACAATACAACAATCACTGACTCCGAAAGTTCAACATGCTTATATTTCCAGATATGCACAGGCAGCCATTTTCTGTGGTAAGTGGCCCGCACAGTGAATCCGTGCCATCCCTCATAAACCAGGACGCATATCCCCTGATGCATAGGGATGAACAATCAGCCTGACAGGCAGGTAGTTACTCCTTCTTAACCCCAGCTAGTATCGAGTGATGCAACAGAACAGCAGCCCCCTCCCTTTTCCTCTCACTGCCCCCCCCCACTTCTCTCTCCTACTTCTACCCTTCCTCACTCCGTCCTTTTCCTTACCTTCTTACTACACACACACACACACACACACACACACACACATTCTCATTATTTCCTTTTCTCTGTTTATCCCCCTCCTCGCTCTACCCCTATTCACTGGCTCCCATGTTTCTTTGCTTGCATTACACACAATTACTTCCATCCATCAATTATCTGCCTGCTTCTTTTTAGTTACACCACTTCCCTTTCTCTCTTCTATGAAACAGCCCCCACATTTCTGCATACATTTTGCAACCTCTTTCTCACACCTCCCACCCTCGGGGTAGCTAAGTATTCCTCCCCAAACATGTCGTTATTCCCCTTCTCCTTTTCTCTTAAATCTCACCCCTCCTTTAGCCCACCTAATACCAAATGTCCTTTAGGTTCTGGTGAGGGTATAGTGAGAGGACAAACAAAAGGAGAAGGTGGTGAATTGGGGACCAAATGGATGCTTAGGATATCATTTAAATCAACTGGACCATTTTAATCTTAACTTTGTGTGTGTGCATGGAATAGGGCTACCACAATTGGTTGACTAGTCAACTCTTTTACTTTTCTTGTTGTCCCGAAACTGTTGCTGCACCTTCCACTGCCGACTCTGCCTTTCTGTCCCTGACACACATGCACAGTAGTGGTAACCATGGTCAGCCATGATGTCACCCAAAGTTATACCAGACTGGATCTGGTACCATGGCCACCTGGCAGCAATGGATCTCAAATGTGCGGAAGCATTTTAAGAAAACTAATATGAAAAGCGTGACATGCAGTATCTTCAAGACAACATTTGCTTTCAATGGCACAGCAATGCACGAGCAACTTAAAAAGGAAGCATGTTGTGGCCAGAGACAATGATGAAGAGGGACCGTCGTTTTGGTAAGCTACCTGGGTAGTTAGCTGCTAATATTAGTGTAAACAGAGACTTAAGTTAGGCTGCATTCAGACTGCAGCATATCAGACTTCCTTCTACATCCGATTTTTAGGGTTGACTGCTCTCACTGTTTTTAGCAAGTGTTCAAATACAATCTGGCTATGTTCAGACTGGGCCACATTATTGGCCAATCGGACAGGTTGCCTTAATAACGACGTCGGGGCGGAGGCGTCGTTCAGTGCGCGTAATGTGTGAGGTCAATGACAATGACGACGACGAACATGAAGTTTTGTTACCCGAGAGTATTGGCGATATCACTGTCTGGTTGAAGTGGAGAAAAATTCACACACAACAGATATTGCCAACTTCTTCTTCCATATTTTACTGCGCCGTAATGCACAACACTCTTCCTCCTGGCGCCTTGCTCTCGAGTCGCAGATATGACGTCACGATCTGACATATCCGATCGGAGTGTTTAAAGCTGTTCAGACTGAGATCCATCTGTCCATATCCGATATGAAACTACCTCACGAATGTGGTTTCAATCTGTCCCACAAAAATCGGATAAAATGTGGTACGGAACTGTTCAGACTACAAACGAGATATCCGATATCAATCTGGATGGGCAAAAATCGGATATAAGCGACCAGTCTGAACAAGGCCTTACTATTTACTCATATCTGTAAATGTTGACATTAGCGATAATGATTTGATTCATTAGCTGCCCTTAGCGCACAAATTTCATGTCTTCTGTAACTTTAATAATAACAAAAATAAGAAGAAGAAGAAGAACAAGAAGATGATGAAGAGGTGCCTTTTCCTTATATTACTGATTGTCCTTATTTCCTTATATGCTTGCACTTTATGCTACACCGTTGAACAATTGTTAGTTGCTACAAGCATGTTTCAATAAAGGTTTAATAATCTATCTTTCATCACTTGTGACTCACTAGAGGACCTGCTCTGAGTCTGTCTATTCTTATTTTTTCATGTTTAGAATGTTTCAACATTGTCAAACATTTTGGAGTGAAACTCAATCACTTTGTCTTCCTTACTGTCCCACTAAAATGTTGGCGAAAACCAACAAAATCTGCATTATACATCTTTATCAGTAGCATTTTCCTAGAGTTTGAACCTAAACTTTAGCTTTCTTGATAGATGCAGGATTCATGGAGCCAAAATTACAACAGCTTTACATGCAGTAAATGAATAAACCAAGATTCCTTTAACACAGGATGGCAAGTAATGTAAGTAATACTTGCATTGCTTGCAGTTGGGGTAACTTCTGAGTTATGGTAGGAACAAGTTGTCAAAACAGAAATAAATAATGTCCTGACAGTGCAGACCAATAATGGATGGTAGTGTAGAAGAGGCAACTTAATTCAGCAGCTGGATCTCACCATTTTCATCAAAATGTCGAATAACCGTCAACCAATTACTGTACATAGTTAATTACAGAAACAAAAGATTTGATGTTTCACTTGGGTAAAACTTCAACAGGGTACAGTCTTACTAATGGACAGAATACTTGTTTTACTCTCACTGGAATGGAATTTGATAACAAAAATGACCTCCCATTAGGCTATCATATACCTATTCTTTTCCAAGTGGTCAAAAGTTTTACAAGGCTCCAACAGACTCTAATCATAGTTTATGCACAAACAGCCATCTTTCAGAAGCTTCTCTGCCTCTACCACATCATACAGATGGCTCAACAGGCTGGTGTGGAACATCAGAAGGCGTACATGACCAGTATTTAAATGAGCCAACTGCAACCTGTTCAGACTGTTCAGGCGTAAGAAAGGGAGTTCTTTTTTTGCCACAGCCCCCTCCCCACTACCACGTGGCTGAAACCTCACAGGGGTCAAACTGTGAGGGCATAACACAGTGCTTTCTGCCAGACCTGCTTTGCAAAGGGAAGAAGGAAGAAAATACCCCAAGGGGGACCTGCATGCGTTGGTGTGGGGAAGACCAGCCGGTTAGGAATAACCCTAAGTCAGGCAAGAAGTGACCAGAGGAGATGCAGGAAGAGCGAGAGAGAGAGACAGAGAGAGAGAAAGAGAGATTTTCTGACTTTTAACATCATGTTTATTCATAAAAGTCAAATTACAAAATTAATCACGTTGACACAAAATCCAAAAGAGATTCATGTAAAGAGGATTTTCAATAGTACTGTGCGATTTCTGAACAAAGAAACATCTAACTTTTTAACATTTATCAAACTAAAAAAACAGACAAAATTAAGAAAAAAGCAATTATCCGTTCTCCACAACCATCTCTTCTTTTACTTAGTTTTTTCGATCTATAAAACTCTTGGTTTTATAGAAAACTGGTTCACCACTTTTCATATAAAAGCTGACACTATCAGAAACATGAAAAAAAAATTCTACTTTTGCCCTCGAACCTTTAGTGTCTTGCAGGAATTTTTTTTATCTTTTGCGAATCATATTTTTCTGTTACGGCCTCTTTCAGTCTGTTTTTTTCGTTCTCAAAGCTACTTGTATCAGGAGGTGACTCAGGTGTTTCTTTAGCAATTTCTTTGCTTTATTCAGTCTTGTGTCAGTGGTTTTCTTAGCTGTCTTTAGTAATTCCTTGTCTATCACAATATCATCATCATCCTCGTCCTTCTCTAGCAGAGACTCTACACCATCCTGGCGGCTGTCTCTCTGGGCCCGTCAGCCTTCACCAAATTACTCTGTCCATCCTTTGTGCTGTTATCCTTGTCCTGCGAGCCATTTTGTGGCTCCAGGTTGGCGGCCGGCGAGTGTTTAACCATCCTGGCAGCTGTCTCTCCGGCCCCCTCAGCCTCCGTGTTATTCTGTGGCACCGGGTTGGTGGCCAGCGACTGTTTAACTTTTGCGCTGTCACCTGTGACCTCTGGGTTGATGCCTGGTGATTACGCGTGGGGTGGAGTTGGACACTCAAAAGGCTGCGATTGTTTAATCAGGACCGCAATACTGAAAGACATCAGAGGTTGCAGCCCCCCGGTTGTTTAACCTTTGCGCTGTCACCTGTATTCTTCGTGCTATTCTGCGGTGCTGCAGTCGGCGTCCCGCAGTTGGCGTCCCAGCGAGTAAAGGAGTCGGCAACCCGCGGCCCCAGAGCCAGGGCCGCAGCGCCAGACGCCGCAACAGCCGTGTATGTGGCTGCACCTACTGGCTCTGCGGCTCCTGCCGCCGGTCCCCCAGCAGGCGTAGCTGCCTGCCCCGTTGCAGCTGGCAGCCAGCAGTCATCCTCTCCGTTTGGACAGTTACGCACGAGACGTCCCTCTCATCTGCACTTGAAACATTTCATGCCCTCACTGGTGACTTAAACCATGTAGTCATAGTGATCAATTTTAAACGTGAGCGTGAAATTCAGCTATTCATTGAACCGATTAGCGATCATCGTAACTTGTCTCTGGAAGGCGTAACATGCCTGAGTGGTATTACCAACTGGGAACTCGGTAGCCGACCATGTCGCGGCAGCTCCTTCTCCAGGAGCTCGTCACTGAGGTACGGCAGTGCGTTCGATACGATCATCGTTTTAATCGGGCTAGCCAGGTGGAAGACGGGGATGAAGATATTCTTTATCACCACCCCGTACATAACAACCTGGTGCACCTTTACAATTTGTCAAGAAAAATTACCACTGCTTTGTTCATTCGGGAGCTTGTTTAACGCTGTCGTAACCAACCTTCTCTCCCACTGCTAAACACACCTCCCTCACTGAGCAGTTGGGGGGGCGGGGGTTAACTTTATCCCATGCTCCCGTGTGAGCTTTGCCAGCCAGAGTGGTTTCCTCCTCTACGGTAGCCCATCTCGGGGCTACCATAGTGCCTCCTAATCTCAGCAAAAGTCTCACAAACAATGCAACTATGAGGTGACTGTCACTAACTGAAAGTGAAGATGCACGTATAGAAAAAAATAAAAAAACAACAGAGTGAATACACACTTGGATGCCACACTCACTTCTATTTCTCTCACAAACTCCCAAAACGTGACCGTTGTTAAATTTTGGTACACAAAAACTTGTAGAAATACATAAAAAGCAAAAAATAGAGTTAGTAGATGCGCAGAGCTAACACACTCCTTCCTCTTCTCAGATCAAAGCAGAGAGAGAGAGAGACAGAGAGACAGAGACAGAGACAGAGACGACCAGTTGATGCATGTCCCTGGCCTGGTGTTAATTACTTCTCACCATGAAGCACAAGTTCACATTAACGCAAAGAGGATGGGATCAGGGCCACAAGGAAGGGAGTGAATGAGTGTTTGTGTGACAAGAACAGTGTTTGGTATAGTCTCTTCTCAGGCTTTACCAAAATGTGTACAATGTTTGTTCAAGTGTGTTATTTCTTACGGGGCAGACTCGAGTGAATGAAGGAGTAACAGGCATCAACAGAAGGTCTGCTCCAGCTTGTCGTCAAAAGCAGATTAATGTCACTTCATCAGAAGGAGCTGGAGCGAATCATTTTAGTAAAGCCTGGAGGTACCAATGGAACAGGCAGGGGGCTGGGGAGGTGACAGTATTTTGATGCATTCCCCAAGGCTTTACCTGATAGTCTGGTGGGGATTAGTGTGCTTATGTGCATGAGGGGCTACCTTCACTTGAGCACACAATGACTTGACGATTGCAAATATTCTGATTAAGACCCCCTTTTCACCCGTCACATCTGTTGTAATAAAATAGCACACACAGTAATAAAACGTTTTTCTTAGACTAGATGGATACATATATATCAGAATAAGTATTTGGGAATATAATGGTATGGTAACACTGCAGTCAAATCTTGGTAAAATGTGACAAGAACAAAGATGCTAGGAAAACTATATTTGATCTACAGTGAACCTCTATGGTCTGTCCACTGGTTTATTTCCCCTAAAATCATAATGTAGAACATTATAAAAACAACCAAATTCAAATGTACCAAAAAATGTAAAAAATATATGTATATATAAAATATATAGATAATAATCACAAAGCAATTTTAAGACGAACACCTTTTGGCTCCTACAAAACCTGTGTGAAATGTCATTGAATTTTGGTCCAGCAGTTTTTTGAGGAGATGTGGAAAGACCATAACCTCTATCAAATATGTTTTGTATGGATTAAAGAACAAGACTGACCCTCTATGCCCCCTTTTGTGGGGCCATCTTTTTGGATCAGGATTCATAATCGAGAATGATGCAATTCTCACTTATTCCCACACAAATTTTACAAGTCGAATGTTCAAAATCAAACATAAGTAACAATGAGAAAATAGGAACAGAAATACAGAAAGACAAAAAAAATTAGGCAAATTATGGTACACGAAAAGGACAGATTGACAAATCGGAATAGAGAGATGAGGAAAAAGCAGCAGTGGAAGCCAGGCAGATCAATCACGCTTAGTTCACACACCTTATCACAGATTTGTCTTATCTGGCCCCTGCCTCTCGAACTGCAACACCACTGTCTAAAACCACTGCTGGGTTGTTTTGAGTGGAATGACTTTTTGAGCTAAGGTGAGACAGTGTGTAAATATGAATTCTGGATGCTGCTGGGGAATAGGGGAGTGGGGGGGGGGGTCACGGCCATTTCTGACTTCTAGCAAGGTCTGCTGAGGACGGAGCTAACAAATTTAGAAGTAAGGTAACCAGAAGGGGTGTCTGACTGGTCAATAATTCGTATGTCAGCCACCCATCTCAAGTTTCTCCACCTATGGCCAGGGTGAGAATATGGGTCTATGGAATGAAAATTAAACAACAATCCATGGATTTTCAACCTCTTGTTTTAAATTGTTGCAAGTAGAAAAGTGACAGTTTTACTGCTTGGTCGCCAGAATGTTTCTGTCTTGACATTTTATGCAGCCCTAAATTTCAAAGTTGTGATAGTTTTGTCCGAATTGCCAGAAGGACTCACGGGAAATCTCTAATGCACGTGATGTTTGGGAAGATGCACAGCAACTTTGACACTTAAGCTATTGTCTTTGGTCATACTGCGATTTGGTATTATGCATGAAACCTCATGTAATCAAAACATACTCGTTATATCTAATGCAGTCAGCTCCATCCAGAGACACAGTGACCATTTAGTTACTGTAGATATGACTGCCTTCATACATGTCTTTTCACTTTTCATTGCCTCTTCTGGGATCTATTGTATAAAGGTTTCATGCTATTATGGTGTTACTTCTCTTGACTGATTGTCTCAATGCCGTGGTCATGAGGCGATAAAACTAATGTGAATGGCGAGGGATGGCTAATCCACAAATCGAAGACAAGAGGAGGGTACTAGACACACTGCTTCCTGTTTTCACAGCCAGACTAATAGCACCTCATGTCGCTGAAAGAGCACTGATTTAGCACTTGGAGCATATTAAAATGAATAAACATAATTAGCTATGAGTGCAACAGTGCCTCTGCACAGCACACATTTCTCTCCAAGATGACAATCACTTCAGTGTAGCTCTTATTAACCGTGTTGTTGCGTCAAGAGCAATGTGACTAATTGCGAGGGACTTGATGCCACCAACAGGCTCCTAATTTGTATTTGAATAAGGCACTGGGTGGTTAAAAAAAAATAAAAAGGAGGGTAACTGTGCAATTGCAAGGATAAAGCCTTAATAACCTCTGCATATGCATAGAAGTGTACCATTTTCTTATTAAATTTTTTATTTTATAATAACTATAATTGTGAACTGGGATGTGCTTCAGCAGGATAACAACCAATATCCAAGATATTTTAAGTACTGTAATTCATTCATTCAAGGACTTTTATGAAGTGTACAAAATGTGCTTATCACTTTTATCTTCAGAACAGCATTACAGGTTCTAATCAAATGCCTCTTTTTGCATTTTATTATCATCCATCCATTAGTCTGGTTCGATGTCAATGTGTCATAAATGATGAAATTACACAAAAATATGTCAAACTAAACCAGATGAAACAGTCAGAAAGATGACACCTTCTGATTCATCAAGCACTCAAGGTAAAATTTGTGACATTGACTGGCTCACATTCTGTGATGCCCATAGCTATCTAGAATCTCTCTCTGTACTCCCCTCTGATCCTGTAAAAATCAAAGAATATGCCTGACTGTTGTGGTAGGGGAAATAAAGGAAAACAGCTCAGAAAGTAATAATTGCAATGGAAAAGAATTTCAAAACCCTGAGGAGGATACTTTTTCAAGACCTCCGTACATGGTGAAAAGAGAGCATCATATCCGGGGCACAATTCAATTAGCTTTTCCTCCAACTATAGGGAAACAAGCTCCAGGGAGAAATCAAAAGTTTTGTCCAATAAAAGAAGTTTTCAAGGATGTAATGTTCTCACTTCCCCCCTCCTCAACTATTCATTACCGTTTCTTGCAAACTTGCCACTCAGAAATGCATCGATCTGCACTTTCTACCAGATGACAAATAAATAAATAATTTAAGTTCAATAAAACAGTATCTTCCTGATGAAGTTGTCAAGGTACGCCAGTCACGCTGAGTTGACTGTGCCCAGCCGACACCTCGGCATTTAAATTGCCTTTTTGTCTTTGTTGTCCAGTTATTTGACAGTGATCATGGGTGATAAATTGTTCAATTAAAGCCACATTAAGAATCCAGAACACACGTGATGCACGGCCTCTTGGTGTATGTGTTGTCCAATTACTCTGAAGGACAAGGCTCTTTCTTGCTACTGACAATCAACATGTGCTTCTCATCATATGACAAATGGATTTATTTATGCAGCCTAGCAGGCTGATTGAATCTTTGAGTGTAAGACTGATGATCTGTAGTTGGGTAAAACCTGAATTTCCATTACACATGGAAAAAATTGCCATTCATTTGAACTGTGTTGGCATTTTGAGAACAGCACAAAAAAAAAGAATCTTCCACCAGACTGGAGAATTATTTAATGTTCATGAATATGTGACGTTCATGAATATGTGACGCAAAGCATGCAGTAAATTATATTAATGGGTGAGTATAATTGAATTACTTGTCTTCTTTCTTTGTAGCTCATTTTTGTGACCTTGGAGCTCCGAAATTCAATTTTAACATACTTAAAACACAATGAATAAAAACAATACCATTAATGATCCTGCTCGGCAGTCACCAGCAAATGAAATGTATTACGTATTTTTTTGTCCTTTGTGGGGGCTGTGAGGAAGAAGAGTGGGATTGTTATGTTGCCTAGGGACAGTTTATCCTTAAATGTTCTGATAAAAATAAGATCCATTACAATTCAAATTAGTCTCTCTTGACTTACTGTAGACTGCCATACAAAGAAAAAAAAAAAAAAGCAAAGCAAAGCAGGGCCATGGCCTGAAGCTACATCCAAACTTTTCACGATCAGGAGACAGAAAGCAAAACAGATGAAGCAGGGTGCCGAAAATTAAACTATAATATGCAAAAAATAAATAAGTGGGACCTCTTTGTTTAGCACGAAACAACAAGCCTATTACTGCTCAGACACATGTGAGTTTTCAAAACGCAAACCAGCGAAAGAATTGTCACAAGATAGACGGAGTTTACTGACACAGTAAGAACCGGGTACATCTCTTTTACCTGTTTATCTGGCCCAGTAATTACTGCTAAAACTGAGCGTTCATACTGGATCACAGCAGCTTGTACACACCAGGTACCTGAAGCTGCGAGTCCTGATAAATACGACACAAAACGCAGAGCTCTGCGTTCGTGGGTTCCTGACGAGCCACTACGGACACCTCCGGCCACTGGCGCAGACGGAGAACAGTAAACTACAATTTACACAAAAATGGAAGCGGGGAAAAAAAAAGTTACTGCAATTATTTTTCCCATCAAACACATTCAGAATCAGAGAGAAAAGCAACAGGCTACGTCTGCACCCCCCCCCCCACCACCACCACCACCACCTCCCCGAAGACTTCAGCCTGCAAGACATCGCGTAGATAAAACGGTTGGGCATTACAGCAGAGTTGAAGACGTATCTGCCCACTGCTACACGTCGATCTGACCTCAGCAAACTCGTATCGAAATTTTTCGAGAGTTCAGGAGTAGAAAATGCGCAAGCACTTACTTTAAACGGCATGAGAAAAGTGTTGGTGAGGCTCCCCCCTCGCTTATCTGCGGGGAACAGCTATTAAAATCCGTGTTCTTTGTGGGTGAACGGTCGAATTCCCTCAAAAAAAAAAAGAAAAAAAAAAAAAAAAAAACCCAAAAAAAAACAGTTACTCGACGTTCCTGACAGAAGAAAAAAACCGTTACATCCCACTTTCTTCAACGGTGGAGCAGTCACTTTCTAAAGGAAGCAGAGTACAAAACTATCCTTTCATTCCCGGTGCGTTCCTTTTCCCTCGGATCAGACGCTCCGAGCCAGAATCCCCTCAATGACAGGAAAAAATAAAATGCCCTATAATAATCCGTGCGCGACACCGCCGCGCGTGGATCCCCAAATGTTGGTGACTCTCGTTATCTCCGTGTCGCAGGTTTTGGGTCCTTTCTTCATAATCCACTTCGTACCGACTGGGGGTGGGGAGACAGGAGTCAAAATGCCCCCCCCCCCCCCTTTCCCTCCCCTCTGCTGCAGGGGGATAAAAAAAAATAAGATCCCTGTGTTGCGTTCAATGCCGCCTCATAAACTTCATCTATTCACTTCTCTCGAATCGTAAATCAAACCACTTGGCGAGTTAAAGCAGGTTTAATCGGAAATCACAGCAGGACGGGGGCAGTAACCGAACGAGTTACTGGCACTGAGCTTTTATTTTACAAATCTACGATGGCAGAATGAAGACACAACTGTTACACAGCGAGAGAGGAGAGGCGTAGGTTATCATAGAGGACACTGTGTCAGTGCTGTGATTGTCCTGAGCTGTCATTATGGGATCTCACCGTTGATTTGTTTGATACTGAGTAATCCAACTACTATTGTAAATTATTATTGTATTACGTTATTGTATTCAAAAAACCAAACGAGCATCACTGTAATAATTGTTAACATTTTGCACCATTACCGTGAAAGTTCTATTTCCATAGCAAAAATTTGTTTAGAATTGGATAAAACATAACATATACAGTAGATATAATAGTAGATATAATAAAGATCAGAGATAAGAACAGACAGACAAAGAATACAAACTTAAAATATGTTTGGAAATTGAGTCAAAACTTTACATAATTGAAAGTAACGCAATTAAAATGTAATTAAGGGTATACAAAATATTTTGCTTCATTCCACCTTTGGTATTGGTTTGACCATAATAATATGATGAAATTATAAAATCCATAGAATCAATCAATCAATCAATCAATCAACTTTTATTTATATACCACTTAATCACATCTGAAGACATTTCAAAGCACTTTACAGATAGAAAGCCAACAATGCCCTCCAGAGCAAGCATAGAAGATCCAGTGGTGCAAAAACAACATGTTGAATAAAACATGGCAAGTTCATATCAAATAATGGCTGCAGTCCCTTTTACTGAGATTAATACAGCATTCATTAATCTGGTTTAATTGAGAATTAAACTCATTACTGTGAAATGATGACAACATACTTAATTGTTTAATGAATATTCGTTGATTGTCAGTGGCCACACCAGTCACTGACATGTCCTCGCTGTCCTTGCCTCCATTTAAATTTCAAAACAAATCAAATTCATTTAAATTGTTTTAATTTAAGGGATGACAAAATTTTAACACAAACACACACACAAAACATTACACCATAATATACGCCACTGATTATTTATATGCTTTTTTTTTCAGAAGAAAAAAATGGACTTACAACAGCTGTGTTGTGAATGAGGTGGGATTTCTATAATATTGTCCAATGACAATTGCTTTGAGGTAAAACAGCCATCATGATTGGCTAGTAGGGTTTGAAAAGTGACAGCTGGTGGCTGCTTTGTCCAGCTGGGATATAAGGCACAGACTGATTTTACAGATCAACTGACCTACAGTAAAAAAAACCTCCAGGCAGCTAAATTCTACAAGCGACTGAGGTCAGGTGAGTTTTCTTTACTTTTCTTTGGTCTTATGAAAAACATCCTCAAATCCATTCTGACACAGGTTGTGAAAGTGACTGATTATAAACCATTGTGGTCTCTGAACGAAAAAGTAAACTTGCCATGTTGCCAAGCCTGACTGCTCCACTAAAAAAAATGCTGGTCGATGGATTTATCACAGCACCAACTTAACCATTAAGGATGTAAAATGTAAAAGCGAAGGAAATGAGATTGAATAAGGAAATCTTTGCAAGAGCACTACAAGGAACACTGCGTCAAAAGAAAAGCCCCTCCTGTCCTATTAAAGAGAGAGCAGCAATATATTGCGTGTAAACTTTTCAATGTATGCATGCAGTAATAGATGAGAACAGGCCCTTTGGAGGAGACCCATCTTTTGCTGTGATTTGGCAAAAAGCCATCTTGAGCCACAAGCAATCCTCCACTGCCCTCTTTCTGCTCCTTGTTTAAAGCCCAGTGTGACATGTAACATACCATAAAGAGGTGTAAGGAGATGGGGGAAGGGGTGTGGGGTTAATCAATTTAACTAGTGAGTAAAAAAATGTGTTTATGTTCTGCAGATTTCTCCCTTGGCCTCTTATTCACACTATAGCCCCTTACTTAATCAGGCTGGTAAATCTTAGCAGCAACCCAGAGCTCTCACCACCATTCCCCTGTGGCGTGAGCCTTAACATGGTAAATTTCACTTGGGTAGGGAAATGCGCTCAGTGGCCAATGCTAGTGCTTTGGAAGGATAAAAAGAGCACTTACTGTGTGACTTGTGCAATCCATAACAGAATAATGAGACTCCTCCACACAAGGAGCACTCCCCCCCTTGCTCTCCCGCTGCACTTTTGTTTTCCTTGTGAGTCTTCATAAACGCCATGTAAATTCAGAGAGCGGAAGATGTGGCGAGTGCTCCTGGGAGAGCATTTAATCGTTTTCGTCTTGTTACTGAATGGAGTAACAGGATGTACCGTGTGAAGATGCTCCCAACGACCAGTCAACTCTGCTGGAACTGCTGCCCTCCTTCTGTCAGTGAAGGTGATCTCCACCCCAGTGTCTGCTTCTCAACAGACGAGTATCATGGAAAGAAAGAGGACATTTCAAGCCAGAAGAATGCCTCACAAGTTGTAAAAAAGTACAGCTGCATTATGCGGGTAACAGTTTTAAAGAGGCATAATTTAAGTCACGTTCTGATCCTCGGTCTTGTGTTCCTTGTGAAAATGGTTTTTGTTTTTGTTTTTTCTAAAAAAAAAAAAAAGAAACATGGTTTCTTCCCGTTTAGTTTCTTCGCGCCCCTCTGTTCATCTGTCACCCCCAGGGGTTATGGCACAATCACCTCTGATAGCAGTGGCCCATCGCTCACCCTGTCCCCGGAGGCGACAGTCCACTTACTGCCGGCTTGCGCTCAAATGGAAGACATTTCATCACCCGACTGAAAACACAATTAAAAACACACACAACGCTGCGGTCCGTAGTGTTCAAGAGCCAACTTCCATCACAAGTTACTCCGAGCATGCCTTGCCCTCCTGGTTATTTACTTTCCCTGTGGTTAAGTGACTGTTAGTGACATTGAGTAGTGGCATATGACATTTTAGTGGAAATAAGATACTAGAAGAAAGAGAGTAAGCAGAAAGACAGAAAGCAGACCAGCATTCGGTGTTTGATGCTCTTCTTTCGTGTGGCACTTCCTGCCTTTGTTGGACATCTAGTTTCAACTTTTCACAGATAAGTGAGGATGCTCCAGGCTTATACTGTCTTTCTCCCTTGAAGCCAAAATGGAGGATGGTGTGCTGGTGTGCCAGGGTTATTCTAACAATGGGTAATTTGCTTAACACACAATCACACACACACACACACACACACACACACACACACACACACACACACACACACACACACACACACACACACACACACACACACACACCACACACCTAATGTACACGTAAATACACACACCATGAGCAGGAGCCAAAGCAGACTGACAACGATGCTTCTTCTTATCTCACTCCGTGATACAGATCTACAAAGAGCTTGAGAGAGATTATGAATTCATTACCTTGATACACAAGTGAGTACTGCTATAGATATGAGTTGGAGAATAGAGATGTGCATTGAGTGGGTGTACTGGGAGGGGCAGAAATGGAAATGCATTATACGTTGCTGGGTACAGACAAATCCATCAATGCTTTTTGCAGGTTTAGAATACATGAGGTCTTGGAAGTCCTTGTTAGTCATAGTGCATTTCTATGTGTGTGTGTGTGTGTGTGTGTGTGTGTGTGTGTGTGTGTGTGTGTGTGCTCGTTTTTCATTAGAAGTAACTAGAGGTATTTCAGGCTTCACTTTCTTCCTTCTGTCTATTTTAATTTCCTTATAATAACAATCTATAATCTATAACTATAATCATGGTTATTACATTATATTGCCAACACCTTTAGTGCCGGTGCTGCTGGGAGAGCCTGAATAGGCTCATTTCTCATTAACGCACACCCAGACTGCCTTTGAATGCACCCTACACACTATGGCCTCCCTTAGATCCAGAGCAAATGCTCACATCAGATATCTGAATGATGAAGCGTGATTGATTAGCTTATTAATACATAGCTTTCTGTCACTTAACACTCACTTAGCCCTGCCTCTCTTTCCCATCCAAGTCGTGTATTTATTTTGCCCAGCTCACTATGAGGAAGGCTTTCTCTGTGTTGCCAGAGTTCACTTTCCAGCTCCGTTAAACACAGCTGACATTTTGAGGAAGGTGAAAGAGTGCAGATAAATAAAACAAAGAATTTCAGAAGAAAAAGTGAAGGCGAAGGGAGACAAAACAGACACAGTGGGAGTGTTTTATATTGTTGTGTTTAACTGTGTGTCCTGTGAATCCCGTTAAACTGACAAGTGCTATTTTATGTTGCTCACTCCTTCTTGCTACATTTCACTTTCAAACTTGGCATTACTGGACTGAGCAGAAAGATAGTTTTACTGTTAAAGTTATAAACTAGGGAAGGTTTCACATGCTCCCCACTGGTGTGTATCACATGTATATTTTAGTCATTTGAACAATTATATTCCTCCAAGTTTACTGGAACTTGTAAAATGTGCAAGAAAAATAAAGTTTATTTCTTTATTTCATTTCTTGTTGGTGAAAGGAGAATGATTTACTGTAACACTGCAATTTTTATGTTTATATTTAAATGCTGTGTGATATGATTTTTCTGCTACAATGTGTATGTGATTTCTATAATTTTTGGGATAAAATATGCAAAGTTTGGCAAGATTTATCTGATACACACCACTGATATAAGGATAAATTTGTAGTAACAGCCATCTGAAAGTCTCAGTGGCTTGTTTTATTGCCATAATTACTGACAGAAATGATACCTGTAATAGTACAGCACCATGTATACTCATCTTTCATCTATGCTAGAAACACTTCTGAAGCCTTTGTTCAGACAACTCAGTGTATAATGTATGTTCAGGGTGTTTTTATCCAATATTAAATACTAGGTATCTGTCTTTAGATGCAAATTTCCGTTATAAATAAGCAAGCCTCTGAGCAATTTATCACGTGTTGCATGTACATGTGGGTCTTTATATGTTTGTGTGTACATTCACAAACATGTGCTGGTGCCATTTTATACTGTATACTATAGCTGTGGGAGCATTTGAGCATTCTCAACACTTTCAGGTCAGTGTGCGCGTGACGCTGTGTGCAGAAATAACCACGTCTTTCACTGTGAGTTTGTGCACACGGCATACATGCGCATTCCTAAAACTGTGGAGAGGCCTGCGAGGCCAGAATGGCCAGAAGTGATGAGTGATGCCAGAGGTGGTTTTCTACCAACCTCTCTGCTGGCTTGCTGGCTCACTAATGGCCTCCTCAGTGGGCTGACTGACCGACTTGCTGGCTTTCAGGAGCTCCCCCTGCCTTATTTGGTAGTGGAGGGTGGAGGATGGTAGCTGCAAGGTCGTGGGTGGGGAGGGAGCGGTGCTCTGTTTACATGTGAGGTCAGGAGGTCGCAGCACCAGAGTGCCATGGAGCAAACACAGATCACTTAGAGACAGTGAAAGACCAGACGAGTCTTTGCTTTGCTCTGGAAGGAACAGAGCAGGCTCACTGTGAAAGTGTGTGATGAAGCCAATGTGGGGGTGGGAGAGATAGCAGGGTGGGTGATAGCACTTCCACAAGTAATTTCCACGCACATACTCCCTCTATTGTCTTTACCCTTTCTTGCTCTCAGGCTCTGGACCATTGAGGGGAGTCAGAAGGAAGGAAATCAAAGGCAACCATCCTTATAGTTTTGCTCTTGTCCGCTTGAATGCCTGCATGCCTGCCTGCCTGCCTGCTTGCTTTCCTGCCTGCATTCCCTGGGCAATGTTTATGTTGTGCCCTGCCCAGGACAGAATAGATTCGCCCACACAGCACTGTGCTCTCAACCAGAACCTAAGTAGGTCTGGCAAGCCCGAGCCTCAGTCCCATTCATTCTCACTCCTCTGGATCAGGCCCTTCAGCCTGGGGCAACACAGTGATGTCTGCATTAATAGACCCAACACAGCATCTCTCCACCACCACCCTCCCACCCCCCAATAATTTGTGCTAAATCTTTAATTTTAGGAAATATCCGGTTTGTTTATTTTCCCCATCAACTTTCCATTGAGCAGGAAATTACTTTTCTGAAGTTCTGTGTGCCTGTAGGGTCAGCTAACGGCCTCCAGGTGGTACGAAATGCTGTGTGGAAGTTCAAATTCAGTGTAACAGGTTGTCAGATACGACAGTGGAGCGGGGCTGAAAAAGTAATGATGGAAATTAGATTTGGATGTGCTCTAAATTCCAAAGAAGCAAAACAAAAATCTACTCTACTATTCTGATGCAAAACAAGGAACACAAGTAGGACCATAAAAAACACATCCCATCTCATTGCTTTCCACAATCACCGTGATGAATATCTTTCCTGCCAAAAACAAACAAAAAAACAATGCTATTTCACCTGCTTGCATAATCCAATTCATTACCTCCAAATTTGAGGTCAGTTTCTATGTAATTTAAATGCCACCATGAATAACTGGAGCATTTAGAATGGAATAATGCAAATAAGTTGCTCTTTTTGACTTCCTTTCCTTATGATGCATATTAGGGTTGTTGCTACTAGAACAGTGCATAGACGACACTGCTTATGAGGGTGGTGACAGCTCACGGGGGACATTATCCAGCCTTTCAGACTCCTGGTGCCAAGCAAAAACAGTGCCTCTTGATGCCAGCTGTAAAGATTAGCAGAGCTTTGTTTAATTGTACAGCTAACATCCTCAGACGCACTTAAGAGGCGCAGCTCGCTTTTCTTGAGAATCTGTCTTCAAAGCTCAGCCCACAGTCGCTGTTCCCTGTTCGATCAGATGAAGAGGTTTTGGAGACTGACCAATAGAGGCCGACTCAGAGTAATAACCCCACCCACTGCACCTGAATCAGCACAGAAGAAAAAAATTCTTTTATTTGTTCAAGAAACAGTTGATAATAATTATATTTTATTCTGATAACTGCTTATTACATCATGTCATGCATTATTGTAATGTTTTGTTCGTTATATTTTGAAAGTAAGTCCATTTTCTCACGTTTGTTTTCTTGTTTGTTTTGCAAAAACAAACAAAAATTAAAAAGTAAAAAAAGTCTCTTGCTTGCTGGGTCCACGGTGGGGGATCCAGATGTGCTATCTCACTTCTGCAGGCAATCGAAGCAGGTCTCTGAGGCGCCACTATTATTGCGACCCAATATGCCAAATACAGCTGTTTATATGAGGCTGGTGGCCCCCGGCAGAGAGGCGACAGGAGTCGGGCTGCTCCCTGTACACAAGAAGGGAACGTCTGGGTCTGCATCTGCTCTGCCACTCATTAGCTTACATTCATCCACAGTTTCTGTGTGTCTTCCACACTGCCAGCAGCACTTATAGTCAAGAGATGCTATGGAAATGTGGATGAGGTGTTGGTGTCTTTACAAGCAGAGGAGGCAACCACAATAGCATGAAATGCGACCATCCTCTGGAGCCATAGTGTGGAGGGCGCTTCACCCACTATGGTGTAATATCTGGATGCTGACTGACTGCTAATCCACACAATGGATTAGCTGTGTAAATTCAAATGGTGTCAATGAATATTAGCTTAAAATATTAATGATAATTAACAAATGACTTTGCACAGGCGAATGATTATATATTTTGCCAATTATTCTTTCTTTAATACAGTTTTAAATGCTTTAGTATTTGTTGTAACGCCTTTCTTCATGTCTTTCAGTTGATTAAATGCTACAAGTTGTCTAGGATGAACAAATGAAATAAATAAAAATAAAAATATTCAATTAAAATCAAAAGCATGGCTGTCTTTTTCAATACAGAGCGGATGAGGATGTTGTTTGATGAGGCTATGAATCAGTTTCAGAGACAGATTATGTGGAAAAATATTTTTTTTCACATGAGAAAGATGATAATAAGTAAACTTGGAATAGTACATTACATTTCTAAAATGATGTGTGACAGCTTCCAGATCTGAAAACCACCAATGCGGTTAGTTGAATGACTTGCAGAAGACTTGCAGAAGTACAGGAGGTGCTCCTCAGTGCCAGCTAGCTGTGACAGGTAGATGACAGATCTCTCTCAGCCTCATCGCTCTTGTCAGTATGGATGGATGGGTTTGAAATGTGGAGATGTGAATGTGTGTGTTTTGAATGTTTGGCTCACTTTATTCCATGTGGTGTGCAGGCCCAATGGATTGTATACATTTACATTCTATTATATTCCTATACTATAATTTCTTCTTTAAATAAAGGTTTTCATTTAAGATTTGAAACTTTAGGAAGTACAGTTACCCTCTGTGAAAGTGTTCCATAAACCATTTCTTTGTGGGGGAAGATTGGAATAAAAAAATCTATTTTCAACATCAGATGCATGCTTGCTTCATATTTGATTGGAAATGGTCCTTGCAAAATTCACTTACACATGAAGAAGAAAAGGCTTGTGCAGACAGTTATTAAGTACAATCTGCATTGAGTCCTGCCCATGAATGAAAAATATAGAATTCACATTGACCACGCTGTGGTTATCAAAATCTGAATGGGAGGAGAGGGGAAGCAATACAAATCACAACTTAGGCAGGGTGTAAGTATATCTGGAGAACTAAATGATTCTTGGAATATGGTGGTAAACTCTGGAAAATAAAATAAAAAAATTGGGGGTCCACTTACCGCTGGGTTGCTTTCAAAACTTCTTTAGCTTCATCTCTTCAGCTGCTCCAGCGACTTCTACTTCTCCTTCTTGTTACTTGCTCACTTTTACCTTTAAAGTAGATAGAAACAGAGAGAGAGAGGAGGAGGAGGGAAAATGAAAGAGAAACATTAATGAAAGGGACTATTAAATGAACTGCCTCCTCAAGTGGTAGGTGGGGGGAATTCGACAAATGCTGAGATGGGTTTCTTTCTCTCTCCCCCTCACTCCTTTTTCTCTTTGCCCTTTGTGACCACATCACGACATTTCTCGGGCAAAGAGGAGGCTTGCTGCTGATTGCCTGAGAGTAGTGAAGAGCGAATCTGCATGAAATCCCTCATGGCTTTTCTTTTTTCTTTTTTTGATGATTTCCTCCTTCACATCTCTAATGAGCTTGGGCCAAAAGTGTGGGTGTACATATGTATGTGCGGGCGTGTGAACGTGGTGACTATATGTTTGTGTATTCACCCTGTTGTCTGAAAAGTTAGATTTCATTGTGGGGATTTTTCCACATTTAGACAGTTTGGGTTTGCCTTTGTTCACTATGTAACTACTGTACAGTCTAATTACATACTGTACTGCCTTTTGATGTATATTTTGTGCAACTGCATGCGAAATTGTAAATAAAACTCTAGACTTGCTCAATACTCTCTGTCAGGGCTGGAATCCACTCCCTAAGTTCAGCCTTATGAGGGTCCACCAAGCAAATGAGGTAAGGTATTTCCAGTGAAAGTTCAGAGGATCATTACCCTTCACTGAGACACCCCCCCATGCTTAATACAGAAATTACAGAAATGCATGACAAAAATGGATCCCTTTATTGGAGAAGCTCCTCAGATGCACCAAATACCTTTGCTGTGGTGTAAACAAACAGAACAGTATTAAATGCTATGCAGACAGAATGTGATGAGAGGGCATAATTCATATAGAGTGCAAATACCATACATCTGTTTTTAATTTTTCTGACTGCTGCAAATCCTGCCACTACTTACGCAGCTAAGATGCTACACTTATATCAAATTTGAAATTAAACAGACAACTTTATGCTATTGTGTAGGAGGAAGAAGGAAACAAATTTCCTTTTCCTATCTGCGTGATGTTATTGGCTCCATTCCTCTTCTCCCCTTCAGCTTCGGCTCATGAACTGGTCAGCACTTGTAGACGATCTCACAGCATCCTCTATGGGTATTATTACCTGAACTGCAGACGGTCAACATGATCCTTTATGCTGACAGTCCACTAGGGTCAGGTCGAACAGTTGCTAGCCAATCAGTGTCAACTAACAGGCTGGCTGTGGAGGTGATCCTGCGAAGCACTCGCTGCAGCACAGGGGATAGTATGGTATAGGTGTGTTTATACATGTATGTTTATGGGATGGACTGAATTAATGAGTATGCCAGACGATGTGTAAACCATTTAGCATGAGGTGGAAAACCAGCAGCGCTGGTTAGTGAAATGGATGCCATGAAGTAAATGCATGTGTGGCTGTTATTACACATGAGCATACTTGTGTATATCAGTGAAAAGGAGGGAGGAAAAGAGAGGCCAATTCTGCAATACTCCCTCCTCCCACACGCCTGTCTGCCAAGATGAGCACGGAAGAATTTGTTTAATATACAGCATTTATTCAATGCACACACGCTGTTGCACTACCGCTCCTTGCGTCGCATGAGACACTCCCTTGGCTGGGCGACTCGCCATTAATCAGCCGGAATGAAGGGCTAGCTGAACAGCGCGGAAGCTGAAAGTCATCCTAAATCAACATCTGAGCAAAAGCATGTAGTTGAGAATGCACTACCCAAACTGTCTGTTGTTGTTTTTATTGTTTGTTTGTTTGTTTGTTTTTTGGCAATGCAGGGGTTAAGTTATGTCTTCATCCTCTAATGTGGAATGTGGTTCCCATTTGTTTTCTCATGACCCTGCAACATACTGGCATTGAATTTAGTCACTGTGCTGAAACAGATGGTGGAGCATCATGGTGCATGGGAAATTGGGAAATGAAAAGATACATGCTAAGGAATGGGTTGGTGTATGTTTTTGTCTGCCAATGCGGACATGTAAAGTAGATTAAGAATGGAAGAGGAGGGAACACACCGAGCATATAGAGGAAAAACTGAAACGCCACCATGAGAAAACAAGAGTGACCTACCCGGGTTAAGTTGTCTGGTTTGACAAGACTGTATTTTAAAATCTGTCTTTTGAAATGTCACGATTCTTTCTAGATCTTGATCGGGTGGGCATAAAAAATGGTATTCTCTTCGAATGAAAAAATGACATGGAAAATAAATCAAATCCAGTCCTGTCACCATGTTACCTCCACCTACGTTCTCCTTTCTTCAGGTATATATTTGTAATAAAGATGGATATGTTTTAAAGCTGTTCAAATCTTCACTAGAGTACCTGGTAGACAGGAAACAGAGGGGATGTCGAGAGAGAAGAAGACGTAGATAAGGCACAAGTGGGAAGAATGGGAGGAATGTGAAGTTGAAGTAATTAAAAGGAAGGGAGAGGGGAGCAGACAGAGACAGGGCAGGAGCAGATAAGTCAAGAGGAGAGATGAGGGGAGGAGGAGGGACAAGTTCAAGGAGTGGGAAGCTGTAGGGAAAGACAGGTCAACATAAGCCAGGTGAAAATACAGGAGACAAGTGAGATGAGGGACCAGGAGAGGTAAGGATGAGTGGAGATGAACACACGAACAGACAAAAGCTGGGATAATGGGGAATGAGACAAAAGAAAGAACAAAGTGGTTTAAAGAGGAGATGACAAGTTGAAAAATAAGATGAACTTGAAAGGGAGGAGAGGACGGGAGGAAATGAGAGAGAGCTGAGATGCAGGAGATGTCTGAACAGAGCTGCTACAAGTTTTCTACAGTACAGGCAATGTTTTATATCACTTTCACCCAAATCAAACAAATTGTTCTATTAGCGCAAAAAAGTTCCCTTCAGTAACTGGTGGATAAAATTATTTTAGCGTTTGAATGCAAGAGCTTGCAAAATTACACCCTTTTTTTTGCCTCTCCTCTGAGAAAGAATGAATGGTTTCACATAATCATTTGTTGTCATATTTATTCAGTTTGCTGAAAAAATGCTGAAAAACGCTGAAATGCTGAAAAAATTCACTTGTCATAACAATCAGCTGTAATAAACTTGTTTTTTGAACAAATGCCAAATCATTAACATTTATTTAACAAGTGAACCAAGTTACATTTGCTTCAAAACACACAGCTACTTTGCTTGAATTAAATATCTGCAAAATCTGAAATCAAATGTTATTTCATTCATGTCACACAGTGAATTACTGATGACTTTTTCCTCTGCTGTCACAGAAAATACTGCTTTTTTTGTGCTCCCTCACCTTAACTGTACAAAGAAAGATGGAGGCAGCAGGGGGACAGCACATTTTCAATATCTGTGGGATCGAGGTGAAGGATAAATTGCTGTTATGTCTTAGAAAAGTAATGTTAGCTTAAGAGCTAGGGAAATAAATAAGACTAGAATTTGAGTGCCAGACATTTGAAATGCAAAAGTTTAACACAGTAATGTTTTAAGCTGGATGTACAACAGAGGTTTTGGATACAGTCAAACATTGGCAGTAATGGAACGTTATCTCACCTGGAGCTCTGTCTCTTCCTTGCTGGGGTTTTGCTTAAGGATCGTCAACAGATTATTTTTTGTTACACAAAACAAAGGCAATTTTAAACACCGTCAATTCAGGCCTGCTCATGTTGAAATGACAATTATGTCCGAAAAGATTGGGCTAAATTGGTTTAATGTATACATGCTACAGCATGCACATTGTGATTGCTGAAAAGCTTAAATAGAAAATAAATAGTCATCCAGTAACTTGTCACGGGATCCTGTGACTCAAATCAAAATCAAGTTGGATCCCTAGACAAATAGGAAATTCTTTTTTGTTGGATTTTTGTGCACCTTTTTTTTATAAATTATTTTTCAATAAACTTCAGACTGACTTTCACATCACATGCCTCGCCTGTTGGTATTTGTTCACTGACCACATTGAAATGTTTTTTTTTTTAATCTCATCAGTCTTCTCTTTTTTTCATCAGACTCTGTTTCTTGACCTACTTTGTCTCTTTTCTTTGTCTTACCACAAATTGGAAAACACTTTTTCACTTAAGTGCATCATATTCTGAAGGTACATATATACTGTGTATGCCACACACTCCTGCCTCTGCAGTCTTTGCTTTAAAATAATGAAGAAAACCTGCTTCAATTATTTTTTAAAGCACCTGTATTATATGGCTGACTAAAAATGCTGCCGAAGTGTATCGTAAGGATTACAAGACAAATGTCAATGGTGTCATACTTCTTTCATTTGACATAATGTGAACAGCTGTGAGAGCACCATGTACTTGAATGAGTCCTGACCTGATCTCTTCCTCTTAGATGCTCAAGTTTAGAACACTGGTCAAATGCAAAAAATGCAAATGTGAAAGCAATACACTCAAATGCATGGAAATCACTGCTTCAGTTCAGAGCCATTTAATGGGGCGCTGAGGCACTAGTTCAAGGCTCCTCTGGGCCCTCACAAAGGAATAATGAGATATTCAATGGATAATAACCTCCTTTAATCATTCAAATGTATTTCGCTGGCATTTTGTGGCATAAAATGCTTCAAATGACCAAATATCTACATGTTATACATACTGTATATGCTTCCGTTTACATCCAATCTACGAAGAATTAAACCAGCTTCTGTGGTTAATATTGAAACCTAAGACAAAAATATGGATATTTATTTTATCGAGGTGAAACTATTTGCCTTTGACATGAGTGGAAAATATCATACATACATACATACATTTTCTGCCGCTTCATCCGCCATAGCGGGTCAGTTAGAAACAAAATTCAGGTCCAAAGGCTTATGAGATGCAACAACGTAATAAATAGATCAAAGCAGATGGAAACGTAATTTTGACATTCATATGCGCAGTGTCATTGTCATTATTTTAATTTGAAAAGTGTAAGCGAGAAAGATTGAAAATAATGCCTCAGTTTTCATCAGATAAGCAAAATGATTACATGACAGACAGTTCAAAATGGGAAACACGTAAAAAATTAACCCTAACCAACATTATACAAAAAGAGACAGACATAAAAAGTGACATTCATCCGTTTAACTTCTAAGGGAAAGCAACACATTGGAATTTAGCTTAAATCTTGCCATTGTTGTGATATATGTGTGTCTGCATTATGATGACATGTAAAGATGTGATATGTATGGTATGTAGTTTGTCTATTCAATCATAAACATTAAATACTAACTCAGTGGTAGAACGGGCGGTAGAGCGGGTCATCTAATGTTCCAAGATCAGTGGTTCGATTTCCGCTGCCGCCTCCCCAAAAAAGAACACCCGGAGTGTGAGCTGACAGTGGGAGGTGTCAGTTCACCTTCGGAGCACTGCCGAGGCGCCCTTGAGCATGGCGCCTTCCCCTTACAAGTTGCTCATTAGGGCAAACCAAGCAGGAGCTGCCCGCCACTCTACCTCCCTCTGCATGCGTACAGGCCCCCTGTGTGTGTGTTTGTGTGTTCAGAGCCTGTACACACACACACACACACACACACACATATATATATACTGTATATATTGTATACATGCATGATTGAGGTAACTAGAGCAGTGGTTCTTAACCTGGGTTCGATCGAACCCTAAGGGTTCGGTAAGTCGGTCTCAGGGGTTCGGCGGAGAGGGAGGTCAAGACAAACTGGGTGGTTCGCCGAACATACATGAATCACCGTTTACGTTTGACACATCGTGTCAATTCGTGATGACACGCCCCCCCTTAGCCATCACTGGCTAAGTCGGTGATGGCCTGTCATGCTACATGATCACCTGTCATGTAGCATGACAGGTGATCACGCTACATCGATTAGCCTACCTGTGCTGCAGGGGATTTTGCGCACTCAGTCGTCGATTTATTCCTGTCATGATGGTACGTCATCTGACTGCTTTCTTAATATTTTAATTCATAGTAACTATGTCGAGCAAACAAAGAAAGTGGTCGGACGAATATGTGCAAAGTGAATTTACATGTACTGTATAACGGAACATGATGGGAGTCAGCGTTCTGCATGATTTGCAATGTCAAGTTGAGCAACTCTAGTCTGGCACTGGCAAAAATAAAGGAACACTTCCTTAAGCTGCATGGAAAACAAAAGAAAATGACATCAGAGTAGCACTTGTCAAGGTGAAGCCACGCATATCTGAACTGGTCTCTCAATAACAACAGCAGAAGTCACACTGATTTGCAAGTAGGTCATTTCATGTGAGTTCATGCACTTGGTCTTGGTTTTGTTCTTTGAAAAAGGTGACATTAATGCACAATTCATTAAATACACCAGTACAACACATACTTATGTCTTAAATTTGAAAAAAAAAAAAAAAAATGCTTGAAAGGGTTGGATGAGTGAGCATATGAAATTGGCAGGGTTCGGTACCTCCATCAAGGTTAAGAACCACTGAACTAGAGTGTGGCACTAATTTCCGTTTGAAGATTAAATCAGTATATAAAATAAATAAATAAATAAATAAATTTAAAGTCATTGTGGAGATCGTCCCCATTTTATGTCAAATCAGTTGAAAAAAAATGTATATCATTATATAATAAATGTATAATTGCAGCTAATTGTATAATAATTATCCACAAGTGTCTCCAATTTATTGCTCTCCGATTAATGAATAAATGGGTTCATAAAAAAAAGCAGTCACATCCACAAGAGCTAGGAGAGTCCTAACTTAACACTTTGTCATGTGTTAGTTGCTCGTCATATGATGTGATCAGGCAGCATAATTAGCTATCGAATGATATTAAATGATGAAACTGATATGAAAGTGTGTGTGTGTGTGTGTGTGTGTGTGTGTGTGTGTGTGTGTGTGTGTGTGTGTGTGAGTGAGTGAGAGAGAAGCAGTACTGAGGAGCACCAACAGTCATTAAAGCTTCAAGGACAAAACAAATTTTAAAACCCATCAGTGATGCTTGCATGAATGAGGAGGAAGAGGCATCTTATTTACCAATGAAACATTTCTAACTCCTAGCCGTACTCTTTTTCTCATATTCACAAATTGAGTTAAATTTCTCAAGCACAGAGATAACTCGGAAAAAACTAAATATAAGCAAATATCATCCCATGAATGAATTAACTGTTCAAGTTTAAATCAGAATGTCTGAATGACAAAGTCTACGTCACTATAAGTCATAAATGTTAAGTATACAGTACATTATTTGAATTAAGTTCTTCTACCAGCCAGCGCCTTTCACCTTGTAGCTCACATTCAGTAAATTTGGCTACGATTATCCTCTATTTATCCCAGCCCGCATTCTCCAAAATATATTTGGGCGGCAGTGGCTCAGTGGTAAAGCGGGCGGTAGAGCGGGTTGTCCTATGATTCAAGATCAGTAGTTCGATTCCCGCTCCCGCCCAAAAAAATATACCTGGAGGTGAGCTGACAGTGGGAGGTGTCAGCTCACCTCCGGAGCACTGCCAAGGCACCCTTGAGCAAGGTGCTGTCCCCTTTACAAATTGCTCATTTGAGGCCACTCTACCTCCCTTGCATGCCTACAGGCCCCCCTGTGTGTGGTTGTGTGTATTACAGGGGCCTGTACACACTAATATGCATGCGTGTGATTGATTGACTAACAAAAACTAGAGTGTGCGTTCTTAATTTCCATTCAGGGATTATAACAGTGTATTAAAGTATTAAATTAAACCAGCAGTCTCCAACCTTTTTTGCGCCACGGTCTGGTTTCATCTAAGACAATATTTTCACGGACCGGCCTTCATTTGCTCGATAATCGTTAATGACGCCAGGACAGCTGTAGTCTAATAATAAATAATCAGCAGTGGTTTTATGTAAAATGCAGACATCAACAGATAATAAACAACCTTTTTTTATAAATTGATAATCAACATCTCTGTAAATGAAATAATTGTAAGAAATAATTATACTAAAAACTCGTTTCAAGTGATGGCACTAATGAGGTTTATTTTGAAATATATAGACTTAAAATCAGTGCATTCAACGTAGGAGAAATACTGATCATTTCCAATAAAAGGGTGAACAAATCAATCACATAATTATAATTACAATTTTGAGAATTATTGGTTGGGGACCGCTGATCTAGGGGTAACGGGAGACAATGACACCTGAAGTGTGTTCCGCCTTGACTTTAATCCAGAACACTGGCGCAGTCGTGGGTGCTTAATTTAGGGGTAATGGCAGGTAACTTGTCACGTGACCGACACCTTTTCAAGCGGGACAGACACACGCATTCATCCGAGCGTCATTCCGCACAGAAGTCACTTTTCAAAACAAAGCATCATCAATAAAAAATAAGAAAGTCAAACTTTCTGTGCCGCCCGGTACCAAATGTCCCGGGTCGTCACCCACTGGTTGGGGGCCACTAACATAGACGGATGTAACAGATAATCAGGTCATTTTTCAAAATAAAACATCTTTCAGACTCCACAATAAATAAACCGGAAGTACAGGTAATGTAAATTTTTTTTTTTCTGTGTAGCCCGGTACCAAATGACCCACGGACCAGTACAGGTCCGCGGCTGGGGGGTTGGGGACGACTGCTCTAGACCAATTCAACTTTGAACAACAGTGCTTTCGTCCCGCAACCTCATTATTCTCATCGGCTGCCAGCTCATCCTGCTCTGCTGCGCTCAGAGAACCACAACGCACTCAAACGCCACAATACGCACAAGAGACACTCAGGCAATGATCCACCCCGCCTGAAGCTTCATTACTGGGCTCTGGTTCGTGTAGATAATGGAATCAACATCCTTTACATTATCGTACTCTCTGCAGAGTTCCTATCGCACATTTGGCGCGTAACGTTTCCAAGACGACCCGTCTGATGCACACCTGCATGCGCAACTATGACGCCAGGTCATGCGCGCGCACTTACTCTTCTGTTGCGTGCACGCGCTTGTTCAACGGTGAGTAACGGTATCGGCATGCTGTACGTGGTGACGGATATTCAATTATGCGATATACCACTTGTCCCCGCCACGCCTTCCAACAGTCGGTAAATCAACACATCTGACAGCACACGGGTCGATATTAATATTAACGCCTCCATAAATAACGTTATTGTAGGTCCTTATGTTAATAGTTCATGATATGATGGGCATGATAAAGTACATCGTGTGCACCATTGTGAAGGTTCAGGGGTTTAACAGAGAGAATGATGGACGGACTAAATCCCCCTCCATGTCCTTCGATGGGGACGTTGCTGACATCGGGTTGGAGAGGTGCCGAGGTGGTCACAGCTGTATTCCCAAGCCTCACTGGCTGAATGTGTGTGTGTGTGTGTGTGTGTGTTTGTGTGTGTGTGTGTGTGTGTGTGTGTGTGTGTGTGTGTGTGTGTGTGTTTGTGTAGGTGTGTGTGTGTGTGTGTGTGTGTGTGTGTGTGTGTGAGAGAGAGAGAGAGAGAGAGTGGGGTTGGTATAAGAATGGGATGATGGTGGGATTGGACACAGCGGATTAATTATTATAAATCATCTCCCAGGCCACATGTTTGTGGCTACTATTCAAACTGTGGTCTTACTGTCTGATTCCAATCTGGTAGACAGCAGAATAAGTACTGTGTGTGTGAGACAGGGTAAATCTTGGTTTGAATGAAATAATATATTTCTGATCTGTGCCAAAGGCCAATATTTCAATCCAACAGTGAACATATCCCTGTAATGTCTTTATGTGCTTGCTGAAAACTAACCATTGACTAGAAAGAGACTGCTGTCATCAAACAGAGACGATCGGATGTTTAAAAAGTCAATTTGTCACGCTGACCTCATGGTCAAACCTCAGGCGTCATCCCATCTAGAGGTCAAAACCACAGAACCTGTGTAATCTGGAAACTTCCTGTAAGTCATAGGACTTTCAAATGTGAAGGCTGTATTTTTAATTCCACTCCTGTTATCAGCACCTCCCTGCTGCACATCCGTGTAGCTACACATATCTTTTCTGACTCCTTCACCTGCCAGACTTTGAGCCTGTTCAAATGTGAAGTTCAAGGGGGAAACTCTTCAGCGGTTGCTCAGGGAAGGAGCTGTTTTACTCATGCTCTTTCACATAGATGTGACTGAACTTCCAGAATGCAAATTCAAACTTTAAATTCCAGCTTCTCCAAACCTGCTCATGGCTGCTGGATAATTTGTGCTCTGAGTAGCAGTATGCTCAAAAATTCATGCCATAAGGGTTTAACACGATCCGCAAAGCATCCTAAATACTGTATAGTCTGATAGTGAAAAATATTCCACTTCTTATGTCACATGTCTGCATGCTTCATTTGTATAGATGTTGAAGAAATCAAAAAAGGTTAACAAATGTGCCTTGTTATCCCTCATGGGCAACAGCTTCTACATAATTAAAGGATTAAATAAATCACTGAATAAATATTAATCATCTTTTATAGTCATCTATGAAGGAGGAGATAGGAGGAGGATGACATTGTACATAGGTACACACACACACACACACACACACACACACACACACACACACACACACACACACACACACCCTAGGTCATTCATTGTGTTATTACATTTATCTGCCACTGTGGATTCTAGGAAAGACCTCCAAACTGGCTCTGGCTTCTGTCATGATGTCATCTCTCATTCCCACACACACACACACACACACACACACACACACACACACACACACACACACACACACACACACACACAAACACACACACACACACACAACAACGTGCACACACACATACAGCTACAGGAACATACACACATGCAAACCTCCAACAGCCCAGGAACAGAGGTTTTGCAAAGCCCGGATCATCCCCCGCTAATCCGTACTCATTAAGGATGAACTGCATGATAGTAAGCCACCACCAACAGCCTTTACACCCCCACCCCAGCCCGTTTACCCCACTTTCAGACATATATGCACCCACCCCACCAGTGCGTATAAGTGGTAGCTCTGTTGGTGACATTAATAAAGTGCTGCTGATTGTTGCATGTGTTTCCTGTTGCTGCTGCTTGTATCAACACAACACCTAACATACCTGTCAACGCTAATCAGGCCCGGTTTGATTAAGAGCGACAAAGCTTTTATTCCACACCTGTTAAGGTGACATGTGTTTGACCAAGGGAAGCGGAGTACTGTCGCTTTCCTCTTTAGAGAAGAGCATCTTCAAACAGAGGAGGAATTCAAGATGAGACCAGCTGAGGGGTGACTGAGCTGGTGAATCACTGGTAATATGTAAAAGGACTCAGAGTCTCAGCAAACCTTTGAATCAATTATTCATACTCTGCCATTGTTCCTCCGGATGCAAGAGGAGTAGTTTCTGCACTTTGTTTTTTTTTGGAGCTTTTTTTTTTTCATACAAGGATTGTAGCATAAATTGAATGTTCATCCTCAGCTCTGCTCCACATCTCAGAGAAGGTCACCGTGAGTGGAGTCTACCTACAAACCCCTTGGGCTGAACAAAAAAATGCCACACAGATACTTCCCTTCCAGCTCTCTGCCTCCAAAATAACTCTCCCTCGGTGGGGTTCTTAAATAAATTACAGATATGCTATCCTCCCAAGATGTGATCTCTGTTCTCCAGTGCAAATTAAAAATTTAAGCCCATTTAGGTTTGTGCCCAGTGTAACTTGAGGCATTGTGGCTGCAAGGGCCAATATCCAACCAGAGTTTTGTCCCTCTCATACTTAGAAGCTGTGCTTGTTGCTCTGGGCCCTGCATCTGGAGAGGAAACAGGGTGTCCTTGATGTTCATGAGAATATAGTGTAACTAAAAGCTCACAGGCTTGATCTTGCAGCAAAAGCGTGTTTCCACCCACAGCTAAGAATCATGTCAAGACACCAACCTCTGACTGGCTCACTCTGTGTGAATCACTTTACGCAACATGAGCCAAAAGCAGACAATTTCAAATGTACAAATGTGCAACAAACGCCCTGCTTTGAGGATGACTTTGTGACTATTTTATTTTCAACTGGCCTGCCCTCTTTACACACAAACAAAACAGAACTATAAATAATAAATCAAAAAAGACAACGGGGGTAGATATCAAAGAAAGTAAAAATGTGTGGTTCTATATGCACCTCATTTAAAAATTCCATGTGATCACAATGACGCAAAAAGACTTCATCAGACTAAAACTACTTATCCACATTTCAGAAATCCAATAATGAAGAGAGCAAAGATTGAACCCAGGGTTCCAGTAATCATGTTTCACAGTGCAATGGGAGATATTAGATAAAAATCAGTGGAAATATGTCCAAATGCTTGGAATAATTTGAATCAATACAGTCCATTATGGAGCAAAACAAAGTCATTTGTCCTTCTGAAGACAACGGCCGCGTACTAAGAGAGGGATTACCCCAGCTCCTAATGCTTGACTATTAAAAGAAATTACACCAGAGGATTGCATGGAAGACTGGCACACAGGCAAATCATATCCTATTTATTTGGAGTTTCCAAAGGGGCTAATTAAGTGATAACTCTTTATAAAAACAATATCCAGTACAGCATTTTGTCATTTGACCTTCATTGACATTTTTTTTCATTAATGGTGGAAGATAAAAAAGGAAGGGTATTGCATGACCTTTAGGAAGGAGTTAAGACAGGCTCTGGGTGGTCAGGAGGTGCTTCCAGATGACTGGACAACTACAGCTAATGTGATCAGGGAGACAGGTAGGAGAGTATTTGGTGTGTCATCTGGAAGGAAAGTAGATAAGGAGACTTGGTGGTGGAATGGGGAGGTACAGGAGTGTATACAAAGAAAGAGGTTAGCTAAGAAGAAGTGGGACACTGAGAGGACTGAGGAGAGTAGACAGGAGTACAGGGAGATACAGCGTAAGGTGAAGGTAGAGGTAGCAAAGGCCAAACAAGAAGCTTATGATGACTTGTATGCTCGGCTGGACAGTAAGGAGGGAGAGACTGATCTATACAGGCTGGCAAGACAGAGAGACAGAGATGGGAAGGACGTGCAGCAGGTTAGGGTGATTAAGGATAGGGATGGAAGTCTATTGACAGGTGCCAGCAGTGTGATGGGAAGATGGAAACAGTACTTTGAAGAGTTGATGAACGAGGAAAATGAGAGAGAACAAAGACTAGAAGAGGTGACTGTTCTGGACCAGGATTTAGCAAAGATTAGCCAGGATGAAGTGAGGAGAGCACTGAAGAGGATGAAGAGTGGAAAGGCAGTCGGTCCTGATGATATACCTGTAGAGGTTTGGAAGTGTCTAGGAGAGGTGGCAGTAGAGTTTCTGACTGGGTTGTTCAACAGGATCTTAGATAGTGAGAAGATGCCTGAGGAGCGGAGGAGAAGTGTGCTGGTGCCCATTTTTAAGAACAAGGGAGATGTGCAGAGTTGTGGCAACTACAGAGGAATAAAGCTGATGAGCCATACAATGAAGTTATGGGAAAGAGTAGTGGAAGCTAGACTAAGGGCAGAAGTGAGCATTTGTGAGCAGCAGTATGGTTTCATGCCAAAAAAGAGTACTACAGATGCAGTATTTGCTTTGAGGATGTTGATAGAGAAGTACAGAGAAGGCCAGACGGAGCTGCATTGTGTTTTTGTAGATCTGGAGAAAGCTTATGACAGGGTGCCCAGAGAGAAACTGTGGTATTGTATGAGGAAGTCTGGAGTGGCAGAGAAGTATGTTAGTGCGGTGCAGGACATGTATGAGGACTGTAAGACAGCGGTGAGGTGTGCTGTAGGTGTGACAGAGGAGTTCAAGGTGGAGGTGGGACTGCATCAGGGATCAGCTCTGAGCCCCTTCTTGTTCGCTATGGTGATGGACAGGTTGACAGACGAGGTTAGACAGGAATCTCAATGGACTATGATGTTTGCAGATGACATTGTGATCTGCAGTGAGAGCAGGGAAGAGGTGGAGGAGAAGCTAGAGAGGTGGAGGTTTGTCCTGGAAAGGAGAGGAATGAAGGTTAGCCGCAGTAAGACAGAGTACATGTGTGTGAATGAGAGGGACCAAAGTGGAAGAGTGAGGAGAGTAGACAGGAGTACAGGGAGAAGAGATCAAGAAGGTGGAGGATTTTAAGTACTTGGGGTCAACAGTCCAGAGCAATGGAGAGTGGGGAAAAGAGGTGAAGAAGCGTGTACAGGCAGGATGGAACGGGTGGAGAAAAGTGTCAGGTGTGATGTGTGATAGAAGAGTTTCAGCTAAAATGAAAGGAAAGGTGTACAAAACTGTGGTGAGACCAGCGATGTTGTTTGGTCTAGAGACAGTGTCACTGAGTAAAAGACAGGAGGCAGAGCTGGAGGTAGCAGAGATGAAGATGCTGAGGTTCTCTTTGGGAGTGACCAGGAAGGATAGGATCAGGAATGAGTACATCAGAGGGACAGCACATGTTAGAGGTTTTGGAGATAAAGTCAGAGAGGCCAGACTGAGATGGTTTGGACATGTCCAGAGGAGAGATAGTGAATATATTGGTAGAAGGATGCTGAGTTTTGAACTGCCAGGCAGGAGGCCTAGAGGAAGACCAAAGAGGAGGTTTATGGATGTAGTGAAAGAGGACATGAAGGTAGTTGGTGTGAGAGAGGAGGATGCAAAGGACAGGGTTAGATGGAGGCGGTTGATTCGCTGTGGCGACCCCTGAAGGGAAAAGCCGAAAGGAAAAGAAGAAGAAGAAGACTCAGTGATAAATTAGAAATGCCTTTCAATCATGTGGTGTGGCGTAAATCCTTTTTCTGTGTCTATCAGTGGTTTCTGTTCCTTTATACAAAAAAACAAAAACAACCAGCATAAGAATATTTTGAGGAGACTTTATAACACAGGCTAAAACTACATCAAATCAGGTGACCCCCTTCATAGAGGAAAGAGAAGCCTAATGTAAAGTCCACTTTAAACTCTATCAAGAATGTTGAGCTAAGTGATTAACAGCAGCACCTTTAACCTTTAAGATAACAATGAAAGACAACGAGAACCTGGAGCAGAAAGATAGTGAGAAACTTGTAATTCTGTTGTGAAATGGGAGACTGTAAGGAGAAGCGTCACTGAGGCATTAGTGAACTGACCAAATCATAGTTTAAACACAGGAGGCTCTTCCATTAGCATCTTCATCCAACAATTTTGTGCAGCAGAATTTGGGAAACCTCTCTCTAAAGATATCTCCTCGCTGATAAACCTCAGACATAGAGGGCTAGCAGGGAAATTATACTAACTTCAACAAAAAACACCACAAAAAAGCATAAGCAATAACTCAGCTTACCCTTCCAAAAACTTGTATATTGGAATTTCTACTTGAGGTTAGCCATTATTTAAATAAACAAGTAGAATTTTAGGAAACTCTAATAAATTATACAAAGTTAACCAATCCAGTCTTATCTGAAGATCATTTTAAACTCAGAGGTGAAAAGCCAACAACGTACTCCATGTTGGGTCTTATTAAAAGAAGTTCCTAGTTGTGATGCCTGACTCTTTGGATCAACACAACACCCACAGAAAATTATTCATTCATTCATTGCCTACCACTTGTTCCACAGGTCATGGGGACTGCTGGAGCCTCACCCAGTTTACTTGCCGGCCAGAGGCGAGGGACTCTCTGAGCACGACGCCAGTGCACTGCGGAGCCACATGAAAGACAAACAACCACTCATGCACATACTTACATGAGCAACGAGCAAGTTGAACTGATCAGTTCATCTAAGGTGCATGTTTTTGGAGGTGGGAGGAAGTCGGAGAACCCAGAGAGAACCCACGCAGACATGGGGAGAACATATGAACTCCGTACAGAGCGAAGCTCGAATCTGGAACCATCTTGCTGTGAGGTGACAGCGCTACCCATTGCACCAACAAGCGCCCCACAGAGAATTAGACACTAATGTTAGCAAACATTACCGACTCCAATAACAAAACTGAAGCTTCAGGAAATACAAGAATCTTTTTTAAACAGTTTTTTTCCAGTTGTCTAAAACATGAAGAGAAATAGTTTGGGAATCCAACACTGTCCTCATATAATTGTGCGGAGCATCATTTTTCAACCACAGCTTTGCTTCTGTATCCCCAGGAGGCACTTTTTTCAAACAGTAATCATTATGTTATGGAAGCTGCTGCTGGGCAGAGTTGAAAAATAAAAAAAAATGCAACTGTATCCAATGTGCAAGGCGTAAAGGCATAAAGTCCTTGGGGGGCGGGGGGGGGGGTGCACAAGCAAATGGGAGAGCCATTGAGAGGAACGGGAAAAAGAGAAAAACAGTAGAAGTGGAAAAAACAGCCCATTTTTGATCTTTATTCCCCTGTGACTTATCGATCCTGGAATCTCATCAACTGCTTCTTTCGGGGGGTTAAGTAAAACACAGACATCAAAGATCAACTTGTTTTCCTTTGCAATCCTCCTACATGCATGCCTTCCAACCGCCCACTGCTCTATTTAAAGATTTGTATCTCCCAACATTTAATATGAATACATTTGAAAGAGCATATGTGAGTGGCTAGGAGAGCAGAAAAAAAACAATACAAAAAACACTTAAAAGGAGTACCAGCAGGATGAGGCTAATGGCTGTCTGATCGTCCAGAGATTCATCTTCACCACATTATCTACAAATTCAATATTGGTCCTTTAGACGCTGAAAAAAAAGAATGTTATATCCAAACTCTCCTGCTGGTTTAGCATTTAACTCATGCTTTGCTGATATTTGACTCCCTTTGCTGTTGTTGTGTCTGTAATAACTATGGAGCTGATGCATACATGTGGATGTCTGGCAAAAAATTACAGTTTCACTATAGGTTAGAGGATTGTCTATCAATTCTCAGCCAGCCTTGTTATTGACTCTGACACATACCAGGATGCTACTGATAATGACTTGACAAATGGGCCCACTCTTCATGCCCCAACAACTAATACATCTCCTTCTGCACCCCTGTCACACCCCCTTTCTGATTCTATTATGTGATATGATATCATAACCTGGCTACAACCAGGAAGTGCTAGTGAGAACAGAAATGCATTTTGGTTACGATTTGAAAAGGCGATGTCATGGAAAAGAGTGTCGAGAGAATTGTCAGTTTCATTGATACTGATATCAAATGTTGCCTTTATAAGTCAGAAGTCATGGATAAACGTGATTCATTTGTTACATGTGGACAATGTATTTATGATGGAGTCAAGACCTATACTATTATTTTTCTTGGCTTTGCTAGTTTCTAATCTAATGTATCCATATATGTGTCTTAGAGTTTATTTGTTGCCTTCAGGATAAAATGTTTATGCAAGATTGACCTTCCAATAAAGAAAAGCCTGTTATATAGATTGAAGATCCTATGCACCAGCTACTAAGACACGTGTGGTCATGAGTCACATGATCTGCTAAGCTACTGCCCAAAGGCATGAGCTTTTGTAACATGTTAATCTTAGTTGTAGCGTCTGCCTCCTAGTGCTGTAACTAGCGTGATGGGATTTCATCGTCTTCGAATTGTGCTTGCATTTTTCTCTGGAAGCTAGTATAAAAATAGAGGTTGTCACCAACTACCCAGCAGGCACCATTCACACACCACGACCAACATGCCTGGACGGAGATGCCAGTGTGTGTGATCTTGCAGGTTTATTGTAGGCTATGGTTTGGATGTCTGTTGGCGACAGTGAATTCCTCCAGTACTTTATTTTAGTCTAATGTTATGCGTTCTCAGCAAAATTGTCTTCGTTCTCAGGACCCCAGTAGCCTCCACTGAGTTTTGAAAGACGTTTATTTTTTCTCTTTCTTAAATAGTGCGTTCTTTTCTGTGAAAATTGTTGCATTGGTTCTTTTTTCATGGCATTTCTCTAATGTAATCTCAACTGAGCCAAACTAGGCACAAAACTCAAAAGGGAAAACATTAAACACAGTGCCAGCTCGGTATGGAATGATCCACTGAGGAAGAAGAAAAATGATCTGTGAGGGTGAGGGAAGCAGCAACAGATAAGAGGATTACTCCATTATTATCTACCCCTGGGGCTGTTACCCCAGAGCACAGGAACAGAGCAACAAAGGGCAAGACCTTGATTTCTTTTTTTCCTGATATGCTCATATATACCATCTATGGAACTGCAAGATGGAGGGGGGTTCACCACATGACATATTATCCCATTCTGCTCAGTGCAAAACCATGTTTTTTTGTCCAAGCTCAAATACAGCATCCTGAGGTGTGACCTTGCTCTTCTGTTCAGCCTTCCTTTCACCTTCCTCCAGAGACACCACATGGACGGACTCGGTATCTGGTGTGGAGTTTGTGGTTGGGAGTTATTTGAATCATTTTAAAATCTTTTCTGAGGAAAATGTGGAACAATTACAGGAAGTCCACTGCAGACATGACAGGGAATTACAGATAGTCCTCAATTTATGAACATTTGACGTTCAACGATACCAACAAATGTCTGCTGCAGTATCTGATTTTTGTGCTGCAGTTGCCACAACCCCTGCTGGCCCCCGCCAACCAGCATCGCATCTCCGACACTCAACATCCCCTGTTGTTCTCGTTTGTTGTCTCTAAGCGTACCGTGAATACTTGGATGTAACTGACCGAAAATAATTCATGCTACAGTAACATCAACAGCTGACTCTGACTGTTGTATTTGGGTGTGCTTACAAACTGGTCGAGAGTTCCTTGAAGTATCCGATTCTTCTTCTACTCAATGAATAAATTATAAAGAGCAAATAATTTGAATTCAAAGCAATTGTGTGAATTACAAGTGACACTTAACCGTAGATATTGGAACTATACACACATATTTTAATGTGATTAAATGTTTTTATTCTTATATATTGTACAGTAACACAGTATTATGTGCTTTTAACAGTTTGCTCGTGATTTTAAGAGTCCAATATTTGTAGCGGACAGAGGTTAAGTGGAAAGACATGACGTGAACTTGATTATTATTTTTATGGTTTTTTTTTTAAACCAACAAATAATCAAAATTGACTTAACTCAAAAACAACATGGACCTGTTCATTCATTTTCACAATAGCTTCACCACGGGGAGCTGGAGCCTATCCCAGCTGACTGACGGCGTGAGGTGGGGGAAACTCCGGGCACAACACCAGTGCACCGTGGAGCCACACAGAGACGAAGACAAACATGCACACACACACACACTGACACCTGCGGTCAATTTGGGACCGGCCAATAACCTGAAGTGCATGTTTTTGGAGGTGAGAGGAAGCGGGAGAACCTGACAGGGGGAGAACATGCAAACTCCACACAGAGAATCTGGAACAGAGAATCTAGAATCTGGAACTTGCTGTGTGGTGACAGCGCTACCCGTTGCACCACCGCGCCGCAACATAGACCTGTATTTTATTTTATTACGTATTTTTATGTTGTCAGGTTCTCCCTCTGTAGGAGCTAAATGATGTATGAACCAGTGTTTTTGGGTTGGGCTTCTAAAAATAATATAGAAATATACAACATAAGATCAAGATGGCAGCAAAAAAACAATGTGATTTTCTCTAACAAAAAACTGCAGCATTAAAAAATCAGACAAAAGAAACAAATAATCCTCCCCCTCCATCAACATATTGACTTGAGTAGGACATATGTCTAATTGTAGACATCACAATTAAACAAAGTCTTTACAAGAAATTTCTCATGGGCAGAAAAGGGTTTGCAATAGCTTTGCGTCATTTTAATTTATCACGATGCAAAACAAATAATGCCGTAAAATGTAAGAAAACAGGAGAATACCATCTATTATTACAATTTTTTGAGATCAGGCACACAAAACAGTCTTATCTAGTCACACAACTGTGTTTTGTGGTCTGATATGATTTAATTCAGTTCAGACAAAGACATCAAGACTGTTGACGTCTCCACATGAATACTGAAGTGATAATAACTTTTATTCAAGCATAGCACTCATAGCACAGGCGGGGATTAATATGTGTTGGTTAATGTCTGTCTTTAGATAAACTTACACCAGCTCTCTGAGGATTCATTTCAGAAAACAACTGTCTCTGAACACTGATTCTATCTTATTTGTCTCTGGGCTGTGGTCATGCTCCAGCCATGAGCGCCATATGTGTCCTCACTTCATTTGAATTTCACTGTCGGTCTGTCTGTTCAGTTTACAATGGGGGAGCTGTTTTGCTTAAGGAGACTTGGAGAGGACATGCTGTTGATGGAGGAATATAAACAGTTGTGAGTGCTCCTAACCATCCACAAAATCATCAGCATTTGGATTTCGGGCATTTACCTGCTGTGTGCAGGTGGTTTTTCATTGCATTTGAATTGATGCATTTGTGACTGCAGGCACGACTGAAGCACAGATTTTCTACATCCTGTACAAAGGCATTCTCTATGGGTCTGTTACAGCTCTGCATGTGTGTGTGTGTGTGTGTGTGGGCGCGTGTGTATTTATGTTTGATTCCCTCCTCTCTCACCTAGCCAACCCTCGAGTCCGAGCCCCTCCCACTCCTGTGTTTCCATCCTTGGCTCCTGATTGGTGGGGCGTGCTTCCCCTTGGTGTGCTCCAATCCCAGGTCTTCAGTCAGGGCGAGAGAACTCAGATACTCTGAACTCTCTGTTCAGACAGGGCAGCTGGCTCCTCATAGACAGTTTGCCTTGTTTGGTCCTGTGAGATGCTTTATGACCAGTTTTGTGACCACGTTGTGGAAGAGTGGGCTAACTTAGCTGCCAGTTAATTGCAAGCAGGTACTTGATTGTATTAGTATCACCAGGAGTAGGGGTACTGCTTAGTGATAGAAAAGCTTCTTGAAGCTTTGAAGCCTCTTATCCAATTGGTTCACTCCAGCGCAAAGCTTGTTGAAGCTTCATTTGCTCTAGTAGGACATCTACTGGATGCAAAAACATTAATTGGCATGAGTTTGAAGTGTGTGGCATTTTGCAGAAAGCCTATGAATAAAACTGTTGGCAAAATAAAAAAAGTATGCAAAACGTACATTTTAGTGATGGCAGTATACTGCATACACACACACACACACACACACACATTGGCGGTATGATCATTTACAGTCATTTACAGTGAGGTGAGTTTTCGGTATTTATTTAGAAACAGCTTCTCTCCAAACTATCTCTCACTCTATTCATACTGTCTCCATACTCCAAACTCTCACTGACTGCAACTCTCCATCAAACAACCACATTTTAATTGGAGCCTGAGGGGTTTATATCGCTGTCAAAACTCAGGGCAAAATCTGAACCACTTCCTCAATCTGGTATCAGCCAGGCAGCGAGGCTTCAGACGTCATCGTTTTCACCTCCTCTCCTAAATGAAGCACGCCTCAGTACACGCATCGTGGACACACCCCTGGGTTGTAACAGGGTCCTTTCCTGCATCTATAACTTTTTTTCGAGAGTAAGGGTCATGTAATTCCACCTGTCATATGCCCTACAAAAATTCGAAACTAGATGGAGAAAAAAACTTAATTTTTGTTTGTATCTTTCAACACAACCTGACCTGATATTCACATCTATGAGATTATATTACTGATAGTGTTTCGAAGTTTTTTCTTTTGTGGGTCTATTGATGGAATCATTATCATTCCCAGAGGATCACATGGACAGTGGATGTCCAAGCCTATAAGCAGTGGATATTTGAAAACAACAACCATACATTTGTTTTTCTTGCAAGGACAATTTCACTGTGTAGTGAGTGGTATATTCCATTACCAGTGCTTGCATTAGTAAGTCAGTCAATTAAAAGAAAACCTCTGTTACTAGGTGGTTTGATAACTTAAACCAAGAACCCTGATCATTGGGTAAATATTGATTTATTTTAGCGCAACCACAGGTTGACCTTTTTCTGACATTGACCCCCACAATAAATCAACCCACGAGAGTCCTCACTTTTCATACAAAAAAAAAAGAACGGTTTAACTTCAGCATGTCTTTTTGTCACAAGGTTCACATCTGATGTGGAATAAACAATGTCCTCAAAATGATCCCTCTGAACCATCACGTGTGTCCCACTGTAAGTGTGTGGCAGTTATCTGAAGAGACTCTGCCTTCGGGAAATGTCACACCCTGATTAAAATCGCTTAATGTTCTTTTGAATGGTGTCTTTAAAATCATCAAATGACAAACCCTACACAGATCACCTTTAAAAGAGATTAGAAAGCATATTAAAGCTTACTGATAAACTCTGAGATAGATAAAGCCAGAGTGTAAAGGGCATAAAAAAAGCAACCAGTAAGCAATCAATATGATATGAGCCTAAATTCCAAACAGTTTAACATTCATGTTTAATAGAAACCGAAAAAGACAAGAAACATTTAGTTTTCTATGCCGGCTACAATGTGGTAGATTAGATGGCCTAATTGGGCTTCAAGACCATGGATAAGAGCCAATCCCTCTAACATGGCAAGAAGATTTAGCCTATTGTAAACGGTCTGCAAAATGTAACAGTAACATCCCATACATTAAGATTTCATGTGTCATGCTAAAACAACTTCACAAATACTGTATACAGCTAAGTGAAGAGTTTGCTCTAATGTTGGACATCATGTGTCCTTTTTGGCTTTTTTGTCAGTGTTGTCAGGGGGGGCCAGTAGCTCAGCGGGAGAGCGGGCGGTAGAGTGTGTCATCCAATGTTTCAAGATTGGTGGTTTCATTCCCGCTCCCGCCCCCGCCCAGTCGGGCTGCCGAGGCACCCTTGAGCGAGGCGCCCTTGAGCAAGGCGCCGTCTCCCTTTACAAGTTGTTCACTGGAGGCGCACCATGAAGTAGCTGTCTGCTGCTCTACCTCCCCCTCAACTGCATGCCTACAGGCCCCCTTGTGTGTGTGTGTGTGTGTGTGTGTGTGTGTGTGTGTGTGTGTGTGTTACGGGCCACACTATATATGCATGGACCTACGAACCGGTGTGTAGAGTAGATTCTTAATTTCACCCTGAGGATTAAAACCGTTAATAAAAAAAAATAAAATCATCTGCAGCGTTTTGTCCTTCCTTTATCCACATCTTTGCAAACTTCTGAACAGAACATGGAAGAACAATGTATTTACGTGCATGGAGATTTTTGCGAACATCTTTTTTGCAACATTTTTAAATTATTGACGGGGTTGTCCCCCTGTAGGAGCTAAGGTAGAAGTAGGTACCAATGTTGGTCGGGTTTGGTTTCAGCCCGCAAGTATTGAATGTTTTGTTATGTGTTGTTAACTATTGGTCGAGTTAACTGAGAAACTTAATAGAAATAAAACAGAGTAATCAAACATTAAGTGTTGTGTCAGACTTTTGATTACAAGGCATAACATCATTGTGTCACTCACTTAAGGGAGGAACACCACAGTCACTCAAAGCTTGGATTAGCCTCTACACCTCAGAGGATAAAATTCATCCAGCAGAGACACAAAAACTAGATGGGGGGTTGTCCCCCCCCCCCCCACCAAATGGCACCCTGCATAAAACTAATTATGTTCTCAACAGCGCACTTTTTTCTTTCAAAATTTAAATATTTGGCACTGTCGTAAAAATTACTCTGCAGATTCTCAATCTAATGACAGAAGTCCCATGAGACAGTCGAAAGTAGTTGTAGTTATTTGTTTGTGGTCATTACATGTATGAAACACAAATGTATCTTTTTTTAGAAATATAAATATTTCAACTCAGTATTATAATAAAAATAATGTAACCTTTTTCTGAATGTGGTTAAATTTCAACTTCCAAATCAAAAACTAAATATTTACTCATGATTTAGGCTTGTTATTTTGAGTAAAAGAGTCCGGTTACATCTTTGATGAAAGAAAAGAATGTAGAAATTCTTTGAAAGTCTGGGAGCAGTCTGGGATGTACTGTATGTGGAAGTGTAGACTATCAACATCCAGGGTAAATACAGGAAGCACAGATAGGTGGGAACAATGTATTGAGGAAAATGGAATTCCCTTTCTTCTCTTTTACAAGACAAGTGACCTTTGCCCTCTGGAAGGCTCTCTTGTCCTATTTCTACATTAGTACATGGAGACAGTCAAGCACAACACACACAAAGGGACACACAAAGGCATTTGCAATTTCTCACCAAAGCAATCCTCCTAACACACACACAGTCACTCACTGTCCAACAGTCAATATTTTCTGAAGGATAGCCTCCCCCGAGAACTAGCGAGCAATCTGAGGGGGACCCGGCAATGAAAGGGCCCGTGATTGCATTCGACCGTAGCCCTTACAAAGATGTCGTACATCAAATGCCAACTGATAAAAAGCCATCCGCGAAGAGTTAATCAGCAGAGTAGCTTTCATGGTCATGCTGCAATTTGTCTCAATATCATGAAAAAAGACAAGCTCTCATAAACAAAACAAAACAAATATGAATATATACACGGCCTAAATTCAAAGTGGCGTTGGTGTTTCAATGTAGCACTGAACGTGACGTTGTCTTTACTGTACTCCAAGGCTTCGCTTTTGTCTTTCCGACACTGCCTGACCTTGAAAGTAAGCTAGGTGTGTATGTGTTTATGTGTGTTCTTTGGTTTGTGTGTGTGCGTATGTGTGTGTGTGTTTATGTGTAAAAATGCCTTTTTGCCTGCTTATGTATGTGTGTGTCAATGCCTGAGTGCACTGATATGTACCCTTCCCCGTTTTTTAGCTGATTCAGTTAGGTTTCAGAGTTCTGATTCAAAGTGGAAATACCTGTATAAGAAGACATTTTATACATTAGACACATCATACCTGATAAATTCTTACAGAGCAGCACGCTAGGTGAGAATAAGCCTTATTCATGACGTCTGCGAGCCCTTGTTTCTGACCTCTCTACCAGCCAGTTAATAGACCGGTATCACTACTGCCATGGCATAAAGATCAGTTGTGGAACATTTAACTCAGGTAAAAGGCTTGTCAGATGGTCTGGAATGCACCACTTGAAAGACTTCTGTTTCAGGGCTTGACCACAGATGAGACCAATGAATCACAATCTACTTTACTTTTATAATCATGGATGGACTGTGATCGGCTATCACTTCATTTCGGTCAAGAATTAACTCCTGTATTTGAAGTATTTTTCAAAAAATGTTATTTTCCAAACACTACCCATTAACTGAACCATTTAAAAAAAAATAATTGAGACAGAGAAAAAGCATTTTAATAGATCTTCGGATTAACATTTGTAAAATACACCATCAGGCTTGCAGATTTTATTTTTTACTTGTATTCTGCAAACCCTTAGAAATGAAGATGCTTTCCCAGAAAAAACAAAACAAAAACATGAATATTTTTTTTGTTTCTTTCTCCTTTTAAATATTTTCAGCATCAGTATCATCATCAGCTAACCTGCTAATCTTATTTGGAGTAACTCCTCCTTGCATTCAGTTAGCACCTAGCATTCTATCAACATTCTTTTCTTGTTCTAGCTTGCTTTTGAGCAGCTCATCCATGTTGGCAGCGGATATGCTTGATTATATCTGTGGCTGAAACATCCCGGGGGCAGAATTCTTCATCTGTACCTGAAAACCCTGACGGTCCTTCCGTTGCTCTCAGGACGCATTGACCTAGACTGTCAGCATCAATTGCGTCCGTCTGCACTGACACAAGCATCTGTCAGCATCCATTTACCTGTACAGTGATGGCCCTATGTGGTTATGTTCTTACAGAATAGGGCTACAGTGTGAGCACTATATCGAAAGCTCCTTTGGGTTGCAATGACATCATTGAATCGATATAAAAGGCTTGTTGTGATGCATTCTATACAATGCTCCTTCACAGGAATATCAGCATTTTACTGCACTTATTTCAATATCTATTGTAACCTTTGTTCTCTTTCTGCACCAGAGGCTCCAACTCAATTACCTGCAAACACTATTTCTGATTTGATATTTCAAAATCAGACTTTCCTCATTCAGAAATAAACATTCACATCCTGTCACAGATCTCAAAGGTACCGTGTCCTTGGGAGACTGAAGTTTCATTGAGCTCTTCATCAGACATCTGCTAAGTGCCTCATCATTAAAGCGCCCAAGTTTATTCCCTTGCGTCACCTTGCCAAGAACAACTGGCAGGCGCCAAGAAACCTTCCTCTCTGCCACCAAGGTTAGGTGAATGACAACGCAGAGTGACTGAGACATGAGAGGAGGAAGAAAACACCCATGGTAGAGCAGTGGGCTGCAGTCACATCCATCTGCTCCTTTTTTAAAAAAAAAATTCCTAGGCTTCCAATCGTGTCTTTTCGTATGCAAATGCGTTCTGTTCTCTGTCTGTTACTATTTTCTCATTGTAACAAGATAAAACAGTCATTATACTTCTTTCCTCACAGTTGTCACAGTCTTAAAAATGGGTATGCACTTTATTATTTTAGTTTCTGTACAGATTTTTGAGCCTCAAATTACTCATTTTAGTGGTGAGATAAAATTTGGCTTAATTGTGAATTATTTGTCATGCAGTTTACATGGTGGAAAGAAGCAATGCCATAGGTGAATTCCCATAGGTCATTATTTATTTTTCTTATGGCCCCAGTAAAAAAGGATAAAAAGAGCATCTGAAGGTGCCATGGAAACATGAAGAAAATATGGAGCCAGAAGGATAAACTGTGACAACAACCAATATATTCAGCTATATTTTATTCTATTCTAGCTAGCTACCCTGTTAGTTTGTTTATGCTGCTGACCTGTGTGTGTGTGTGTGTGTGTGTCTGTGTGTGTGTGTGTGTGTGTGTGTGTGTCTGTGTGTGTGTGTGTGTGTGTGTGTGTGTGTGTGTGTGTGTGTGTGTGTGTGTGTGTGTGGTGGGATGGGGATATGGGAGAGAAAGAGGGAATTAAAATCAAGATGTTTGTTTGAAGTCACGTGTAACAGAAAAATAATTTCTTGCAGATGAGGCAAGTGAAATATAGTGTGCGGAATAAGAGAAACATTTTAAACCGATTTAAATAATGAAAATAGAGATTTACAATTTTATTTTCTACTTTACAAATAAAGTGTGACCCACTGGACAGCAGAGTCAGAGCACATAAATTGCTCCATTTCTAAAAAAAATGTCTAAAATTGTACAGTGTCTACCCTGCTTTACTTCCTTCTCCTCGTCTCTTTCTCTCACTTCAGAAAAAAACAGAGCTAATTATGTCTCTCCATTATTCCTTGTCAACAGCAACACGCAACTGGCATTGCAAATAATCCCACACAAAGGTCAAGCAGAAGTGTTGGCAAAAACTCAATCCTGTCTATCAATGCAGACCTCAAGTTTGTTTTCTAACTTGAAAATGAGACACAGAGGAAAGTTAATACATGTATAACACAGCTGATTCCCACTGCCAATAATAGGTTCCCAAATGTTCTCTGACTCTTGTATGACTAGAGAAATGTTGGCATTGTCAGCACTGATTGCAGCTTTCCTGTGTCGTCTGAGTGCTGCATCTTCCAAAATTGCCGCAGCTTTGTTAAAGTGATCACTGGCAATCAACAACAAAAATAAAAATGTTGAGGAAGGTCTCTAATAATACGAATGTATTGCTTAGCGGAGTACTGACTGACAGAAAGGGATGAGTATTATGTTCTTTATTGGTTGTTTTGTTTTTCACTGGAAAAAAACTTTTGATTTTAGGTTCTTTGGAACTTTTTCATATGTTTATACCATGAATTTAGGTGCCCAAAGAGGATTACTGACATCTATAGATGGGCCATGCATTACGGCCATGTTATTGCTTTACAGTGCGCCCTCGTTCCTCGCGGTTAATGCGTTCCAGGAACCACACGCAATTAATGAATTCCGCGATAGAGCGACAAACTATTTATCCTATTATTTACAGTAATTTAAACTTTTATGAATCCTCCCCATACTGATATTAAACCACCTTCTATCTGTATTACCTTTCTCCACACTCTTATCGACTGTTTAAAGCACTGTTGTGTATCATGGAAGTCCGAGACTCAGGAAACATAGCGCACTTCTGGATGCCGTCAGCCAATAGAACGTACGTTATCACGTGACTGCCTACCGAAAATCTCGCAAGGGTTGATGCGCAAATGCGTGAGGGTGCAATGAATAAAGAATAACAGTTCATGTGAGGATTTGTGCATGTTGAATGTCCCCTTAGGACAGGTGGAAATAAAATGAATGGGGTTTTTACAAAGAAATGAAAGTGACAAATTAAAAGACAAAAAGTTTTCTCAAAGGACACAACTTGATGTTTCTAGAAAAAGGCAGATTTGATACATTGACCTTTGTGGGTTATTCATTAAGGAGGAAAGGACTGATTGCTTTGGTACAGGTAGAGAATTCACAAAATCTGGCTGTCTCAGAAATATAAATGAAAATTTTATGAAACCTTGGTAAGTTTACCCTTCTCCTGGGTGAAGTGGAAGGTAAATAAGTGGGGTGATAACCCTACCGTTAACCATGACCCAAAATGCTTTTGTCACAACTTTGTATGTTTGAACTGATAAACAGATAAACTTTGAACAGTATTTCAGGGTTGCTTTCCAAACAAACCTGAGATTTTGTTTGGACAAAATCTGTAAATTTTCTGTTGCTGTAAATTTTGCTGTAAATGCTCTAAATTTTCACCACTCAAATGTAGGAATCTATGAAATAGGCAAGTAAAATATCATCATACTAATATCATCTATTCATCTGTCTGTCTTAAAGGTGTGGAGGGTTTTAAACCATAACTTGATAACTTCAGCAAGGGTGTGAGAACTGTGAAGTCAATTTGCCTTGTTAACCTAAATATATGAGCTACCAAGTTTACATGCCTTTATGAGACAAGGAATATATGGTCATCGCATTTTAAATAGCAGACATTTTTATTTTTATTACATGTGACACTTTCATCAGAGATGAGGAAATGAGAGAGAACGATTTAATGTATGATGAATGATGAGGTGTAATATGAAATAGCCAGTGTAGTATTGAGTTTTAAGTGCTGAGTTTAAGTGAGCTGGTTTGATAGTGGTGAATTGGTTTTCACAGCAGCCTTGTTGTTGAGACAAGTTACCATAAGAATCAGGTATACATAATAGTCTGGCTTTCAATGCCACTGATTGCTCAGAAGGCCAATTTAAGTTATAGTGAAAGGGTAACTGGAACCAAATCAGCTGTGAGGAAAAAACTTTCATTCAGGCAGACTAAGAGGTGTTAAGGACACTAAGCAGATGGTCCACACTTAGTTCTTTTACAAGATTGTGAAGAGGTGACGATGCATAGAGAACAGATGAGGTCACCTCAGTACTCTGCTTTGTCCAAGACCGATTTGGATAAATGAAGTACAATATATGATGTACAGATACATTTGAAATCAACCCTGGTTATATCATGTTCTTCTGACACAAATGGCAAACCACGGGAAAAAATTACAGTAGGAAAATACCAAATTCAACACTTGTGCCCCACCATTTTTTGAATTTAAAAGAAAAATTAATATTTTTCAAAACTTTCTAAATTCATGTTTTGATATCCGCTTGGCTGTTGGATTCTATCCAACTTTTTTTTCTCAATTATTTGACTTACAATTAGTCCAACAGTCAACAAATGATTTTAAATCAGCTGTTCAAGCTTTAGGCTTAAGCTCTAAACGCGGGACAAAGCGTCAACCATCTGTGGGATAAATTCAAGAGGACCACTGACTGTCCAGAGTTTTAATGGAGGAAGGGTAAGGGATTCCCCAAAGGTGTCTTCGGCCTGCCGATACTCTGCAGCATTCATGTCGGAGTCCGGGATGAGAGATGAGCCATCCATCAGGCCTCAACTCGCACAACGTGAGGCAGAAGGAGAAAAAGACACGGGATGATTAATGTGTCTTCTGTGTGGTCAGTCTTTTACAACACACACACACACACACACACACACACACACACACACACACACACACACACACACACACACACACACACACACACACACACACATACACACACACACATACAGTATTATTGCCACAGGGCTGTATGTAGGATAGCAGAAGAAAAAAATATCTGAGTGCAACTCCTTTCTTGGCTGACCTCCATGATGAATGGAGGGGTATTGACTAAAGATTGAGGCACTGAGCCTTTATTAACAAATGCTCATGCTGAGCCAACAACATCACGCCACAATGAGCCGACACAGCTATCTGAAAACAGCTCAACTCACTATTATTTCCCTCACCGTCACTAACCATCTGATTACCTCAGTTACTGAGATTACAAGTACATGTGAGGGGCTTAATTAAAAATGGTTATTTGGGATATAATTGTTGTGTGAAATTCAAGAGCTGGTATTTCAAAAAAAAAGATTTATTATTGAGAAGCTACAGCGTGATAATTATGTTCCCCACAGACAAAAACATCACATCTCAAGGTAATTCAAAGGGAGGCAGAATTTTAAAGAAGCAAAACAAAATAAATACAAGTAATCAGTTACTTTCATATCATGACAAAAATGTTGTAAAACCAGATTTTTGCTGTTTTTATAGCACTGTTTTTATGTTCTCACCAACGATTCCTCACCCAATAAATTTACATGGGATATTTGATGGGGTTCAGAGATACAAAATAAGAAACATTATCCAATTCTGCCTTAGCAGTCTTTTTCTAACCTCTCCACTTACAGCTTAAAAAACACAATGGATATCTGGCCGATTGTGAAAGAGCAGGGGCGGCTGCATGGCCATTAAAGTCTCAACACTGAAGTGGATTCATTTTTGTCTGGCCACAAAGGATGCCGACAAGCTGATGAGCCGCACTTTAACAGGACCACAGATCAATGGAGCTGTGAGCTGTCTGAAGGTATTGTTGATGGATTGGCTGTATTTATGGGTCTGAGATGTGTATGGGTTTGGAATGACTGGAAACCATCACGTTCTTCGGTCGAGCTACCTAGCAGAACTGACGAGTGTTCCAAGTCTAAAGACTGATTTAATACTATCCCATATCTCGCCCAAAAAAACATTGGCCTGGGTCATGTTTACCACTGTGTCACATCACCTCTTCTTTTAAAAACACTAAGCCATAAGCCTTTGGCAAATGAGGTGATTGAACTGCTGTTATTTTGAAAGCAGAATATTTTCTTATTCTTGCCTGATACAGGATTTCAAAAGTTCAGGGTCTCTTTTGCCATGTTTTATATTTTATGTGCCCAATTTCAATTAAATTTGGGGTCTCAGTGTTTTGGAAGTGCGTTCTATTTAGGCATTACACAGTGCCCAACTCTTTTTACTGCATGCTTAAAAAAAAAGTATGTGTCAAACAGATGGCTAACATACACATTACATAGTGTAAATTTATAAGCATTATAAATTATTTTAGCATTTTAATGTTTTTGTTTCATGTATTAATGTATTGTGTGTACACCAAATGAGGTTTATCATTATAGTATTGTAATACAGGTAGTTTTGATGTCATTGCTACACAGAAACACACTGGGTGATAATGTAGAACTGAATAAGTCGTGTACAGTTCAGCTTCCTTAGAACCGCCCCTTTTTATAATTAATATTCACATACTGATGATAAAATTAAATTACATGTAAAAGTGTCAAGTGGCAAATACTTATACATAGTTTCATCAACTGTTCTATTTTTTTGTTTTTTGTGCTAAACCAGAGTGGACATTTATTTGTCACTGTACAGATTTCAAGAAAGAGAAGGTTAGGGGTGTGTTCTGATTCACCATTGAGCTTGACATATCAGATCATATAATGGAGGAGTATCAAGTGGTATCCAAGCTGGAGTGGTTTTTAGGACCATTTTGTCTGTTACTCTGTCCCTGTCTGGGCGGGGCTCCGCTGGCCCCAGGCCACGAACTATCAGTCAGCCTGATGTATAGGTCCACAGGGTACAAATGAAACCTGTCACAACAAGGGTAATGATGTCAGAGTCACTATAGCTCACAGTTGGAGGAACACAGGAAGTGAAATGCCATGATGGGAGGATGTGGGGAATGGGAGCGTGGCAAGAAAAGCTAGAGGAAGAAAGGAATCTGAAGATTGAGTTTCAAGGAAAGGAGGAAGCATTGGAAGTGTCGAGGAAAGAAAGCAGGAAAGGCAAGAGAGGGTGAATGGGAAAAGATGGAGGAACGGGGGGAGAAACACAATGGGAGCATGTGAACAGACCACAAACAGAAGGTGGATTGATGAATGGAGACGAAGGGTAAACAGAAAAGAAGGCAAAAGAAGGAATGATTTGAGTGGGTATGGAGGTAAGAAAAAGAAAACTCAGGTGATAGACATTGAACGACAATGGGAGACAGAGAGAGGAATAAATAAAGGGAGAGTAGAGTTGGAAGACAAGGAGTAAAAAGAGGTGTGCACACAGTTAAGAGTTTAGATGCTAGAGCCCATTCTTGTTTAAAATTTATATATATATATATATATATATATATATATATATATATATATATATATATATATATACACACAGTATATATAATTAAGTCAAGGTCTATCGGTTCTTTTTACGGGAGTGATTTTTAAAAAAAATACTGTTGTTGGTTTGATAACAAGAAATTCAAATTGCAGAGGGGTGACAGATACCCTACCACCAAATGCTTTCACCAAACCACTGCCTGCAAACACAATAAAATAAATAATAAATCTGTACTAGAAAGCATAAAAGCTGCAGTTTATATTAATGGGTGAAGAGAGTAGCTCCAAAGAGGACTGGTCCATGTTTTATCACACCAATAGAAATTTGTGTCTTCTCTTTCCAACTCTCTCACGACCATGTTGTGCCAGCCTTCTCTACTGGTCTTTTTCTTTCTCTCTCTGTCCTCATCCTCTATTATCATTGACATCATCCTTTCCATCACACATTCTCTACTTCCCCACCACACACACACACACACACACACACACACACACACACACACACACAGACTGCATCCTCCTCCTTGCCTTCCCCTCTATGGCCATCTCTCTCCATCTCAAGACGTGACCACTAATGGAATGAAAGTCTTGGGGAAGAAGCAACAGTAATTTAAAGATTAATGTCAGGCCGGGTATTCTGAAGGGCAGTCAGCCCTGCCTCAATGCATGTGTGTGTGTGTGTGTGTGTGTCTTTGTGTGCGTCCAGTAGAGGACGTGTACATGTCATCTCTGTAAAGATGCCATCTTCATTATCAGCCATTAGGCAAACACTCAGAGAGAGAGAGGAAGTAAATGAGAGGGTTAGCTGGTTGGCCTGAGCGAGCACATATCATGGGGCTTGTCACTTTCTTCAATAGCAATGACTGGATCACCATTAAAACCAAGGAGTTTCATCAATTAGTCTACATCATGATTATGCATGATCATGAATAGGAAAGAACACTAAATGATAGATATAGTCAGTCAAAACAGAGGTGGACTGATTGACCTTCTGCTTCCATACAACAGACCTATGGATAAAAGATGTCTAAACAGCAAGCTAATACACCATTTAAACTCGCCATCCATCCATCCATCCATCCATCCATCCATCCATCCATCCATCCATCCATCGGGATGGATGGATCGGGTTTGATCCTGTATTGGTTCATGACGACTGGAGGATTGGAGCATGGATTGGGTAAGGGTGTTTTTAAAAAAAAAAAAAATCACAGTTTAGTTTAGTTCACGGTTTTCCAATTCAGCTTACTTGCATGCCAATGGATTGTAGGTGGAGAAAATTGAGAGAAAACCATGCAAACATTTAAACTTTTCAATGACTATAATCCCTTTTGAATGAC